>JAMRXY010000073.1:600000-1056550 GCA_024447195.1 Panagrolaimus sp. LJ2414 | reverse complement strand
CGATTTCAACAAATTCAATATCTCCAACATAAACAAAAAAATCAGAACTTTGGAAAACGACTATGAATTGCCTTCCGGTGACTTTTATGATGAATATATGATATATTTGTAGCATTTTTGGAAAGTTTCAGCTCACCAACATCAAGTATGTACATTTGGGACCACCTTAAAATATCTGTTTTTTACCTAAATTAACACCAAAATACAAAAAATCGCAAAACTGATTTTTTGGCCTAAAATATTTTTTCTTGTGGTTTATATATTTAAAGTACATGTTTCTGCAATAGACAAACGCATTAACAACGATATTTGGACCAATTTGAATTTTTTAGGAATTTTTATAAAATACCCTCATTTTTGGTCATTTTTCATGATTTTTTCGAATTTCATGAAAAATGTAAGATATGAAGTTTTTTGAGTGTTTTACCATGAAATATATGCTAAATAAAAATTTTTGGGCAAAGTTTGAACCCTTAAAATCCAGAACGAACTACATAGGGATAATTACAAATTTGTGATAACATTGCTAGAATAAAATTTGATCCCAAATATACAATATAGGTGTTATTGTATTGAAACTTTGCCCAAAATTTTTATTTAGCATATATTTCATGGTAAACACTCAAAAAACTTCATATCTTACATTTTTCATGAAATTCGAAAATCATGAAAAATGACCAAAAATGAGGTATTTTAAAAAATTCCTAAAAAATTCAAATTGGTCCAAATATCGTTGTTAATGCGTTTGTCTATTGCAGAAACATGTACTTTAAATTATATAAACCACAAGAAAAAATATTTTTAGGCCAAAAAATCAGTTTTGCGATTTTTTGTATTTTGGTGTTAATTTAGGTAAAAAACAGATATTTTAAGGTGGTCCCAAATGTACATACTTGATGTTGGTGAGCTGAAACTTTCCAAAAATGTCCGAAATACATTATATTTATTATTAAAAGTCACCGGAAGGCAATTCATAGTCGTTTTCCAAAGTTCTGATTTTTTGTTTATGTTGGAGATATTGAATTTGTTGTAATCGACAAAATGTAGCACAGGAAAAATTTTTTCGGATCCACCTATTTTTTCAAGATTATGGTATTTTTCGATGCCCAACCAGTTAAAGTTTATAAAAAAATATGAATGGCCGTTGCGTAAACTGTAAAAGTAAATTTTGGAGCCCAATTACCGTAATTTTAGGCTATTTTTGAACTTCCCGGGGGCATAAAACCATTAAAAAGGGTCAAATATGAATATATTTGCATTTTCCTGACTAAAAACGTCCAGGGCTTTCGAATAGTATCATTTTTGGAATTTTCTGAAAAGGCAGCTTCAGAATTCAGATTCTGGGTCCAGGATTCTGAATCTCAGAATCCACCTGAAAAATGTCAAATATTATGACGAAATTCGGATTCCTGGACCAAAATTACCCTAGGAACACATTTTTAGCCGATTCTGAGACAAAAAAATTTTTCCTAATGCCAAGAAATTCTCGATTGTTACAGAAAACGTCCTTTATATATTTAAAGGTTATGGCTCTTAATTATTATGTATTTTTTTGTCAGAACTTCTTTTTTTTCAATGGCTAATATAAATCTGTCCTATAATAAGCTTATATTCTTTTGTGGAAATTTTTGTATTACATTATTCTTTTTTAGAAGTAAAAAATACGGTAATAAAATATTAATGTGAAATAATTTTCAGTAAACGACTAAGATAGTTTTGGCATCTCTGAGAAATGTTACAGTTTTGAAATTTAGAGTGTTACAAATTTTAGATAAAGACCAAATCCTTATAGCTAGAGTTAAAATAAAGTACAAAAAAAAAGGATTCCAGGAACTCAAAAAAATGTAGTAATTAGTAAGATTCTGCTGCGTATCAATTTTATCAAAACAATTTCATCAAAATTTTGTTGATGAAAGTGCTCTGTCAGAAAAGGATTCAACTCAGCTGATTTGAACTTAATCCTGAGTAATCAGTACATAATTTGTCCACGACTCATAAAAAAATTTTTACGAAATCCAACATAATTTAATGTTAAACTAACATGAAACAGTAATATGCAAATTTTCTAAACTTTAGACTGTTTCAACGACACCGAAAAAATATTGTTGAAAAAATAAAATCAAGATAGACTAAAAATTTTTCTGGCCTATCTCCAAGAAATTTGCATATCACCACGTCGTGCTGTAAGGAATTGTCCAGACGTTACGTAACGGTAAAATCACAAATCTCAAACCCAACCCGCTTATTAGGTAAAAAAAACATCAAAGCTTTTTTGCCGACAACATCAAAGCCGAGTAACATTTGACTTACCCCCCATCCACCCATAAAACCCGTTACGTAACGTCTGGACAGTCCCAAAGCAAGAAGTTTAAAATACAGGGTGTCCCAAAATGAGTTCCGATTTTGATTTGCATGGCAAATTTTTAAAACTACAGATACTCAAAAATTGTTTGTGCAGTTGTGTTCGAAATCAGATGAGGTTTTGCTTGACATAAAACTTTTGATGAATCAGTGGTATCCAAATTAGTACGCTTAAAGGGAGCGAGAGTAACTTCAAATTTTCAATAACCGTTTTTTATTGTTACTCTCACATTAAAAGTAACCAAAACATTTTATAATCGTGTTTTGTCGTTACTATCGCTTTTAATAAGCATACGAATTTGCTTATCCCAGAATCATAAAAATTTTTTCAAACAAAACCTCATCCGATTTTGGATACAACTGCACAAATGGTTTTTGATTATCTCTTTTTTTAAAAATTTGCCAACCAAATCAAAATCGGATCTTATTTTGGGACACCCTGTATAGAAATATGGATTGCTTACTGTCTAAATTCTTAGGCGAACACTTTATTCGAAAACAATGAGACTTGAAACCAGGAAGAAAAAAAAACAAAAAAAGCTGATCATTGCATTTTTATTTGAAACATTTTGATTAATTTTAAGGGATTTTCTGATAAATGTTACAGAAATCTCCAGCTTATCTTTTTTTTACGCAAATTGAATTCGTTTTTTTAATTTGGCTACATTGAAATTGTTGTTCTCTGATTTTGGTTTTTAATGGTTTTCCTCAAAAATCCAAAATTTGCATAAATTCAAAGTGTACTTTTATCATTATTGAATACAATAAAAGCAATAAGCAGTTATATCAATTGATAAACACTTAATATTACATCATTTTCATAAAAATAAGAAGCTTTAAAAGTACCTCAAAATAACAACAGCTTTAAAATCAAAGCTGCTTAAAAGAAATTTAAACAATCATTTTTAAAAATCGCCCACAAAATCCTTTATTTTTTTAAAATTTTAATAGTTTAAAAACATCAAATGGTAAAATATTACTGTCAACAACAACGACATCAGCTGAAAATGTGTTTGTCAACAAGAAAAATATGGAAAATGCCAAAACTCTGAGAATCCTGACAATTCCGATTATCCTCTTTTGGTTGCTCTAAATAAACAAAAGAAACCCTTTTAAAAAAATTAAAAAAATTTGTTTTAAAAAAAGTATAAAGCATCAATGAACAATTTTGTAAGATTTAGAAACGTCTGCAAAAAATATGAAAATTTCAGAAATTTGCATAAATTTTTAGAAAGACATCAAATTTGTATGTCTATTTTTAAAAATTAGATTTTATAAGCTAAACTTTCAAGCACAAACATTTCAATTGTTTATGCAAATTTAAACTGCTCATAAAAAAAATCTGTATAGTAATCACTATTAAATTCATTCAAGACAATTCCATAAAAACCAAACCTCCTTTTCTAAATCCATTCTTAAACCTTCAAAAACCATCTATCCAGAGATCACCTCTTGTCCTTTTCCCCAAAATCTCAAAAATAAGAGCAAAAACAAAATTTTTTACAAACACACATTTTTAAAATGGATTTTTATAGTCACAGAAAAAAAAAGTATTTAAAATTGTATAAACAAATTTAAATTGTTTTTATAAAATATAAAATTTTTTGTATGGATGCAAAAGTATTAAAATTGAGAGAGGGATTAAAATGCTTAAAATTGAAAGTTCAAGAAATTTTAATCAAAGATTAAAATATAGAACACTCTTCTAGCAAAAAATACAAACTTAATACCTCCGGCAGATAGTCATTGTAAACAAAAATATTTTTTTTATAAAAAAGTATACTGTAAACGTTGAGCACACTGAAAGAATGGAAGGCTTCAAAGGTGAAGAAACTCAAAGAGAGAAAATGTGGCATCTTTTAGTGGTTTCTGAAAAGGATCAAGTAATTCACATTCAAATTTTTTATTTCAAATGTATATTTTAGATTGCGTTTATTTATGCACTTTTTTAATTTAAATTTTTTATATTTACAGGGTGTCCAAGCATAATTGCCGGTTTTGTTTTTTGAATAACAATTTTTAAAGTTGATTTTTTCAAAAACGGATTGCGCAGTTATTATCAGAATCCTATGAGAATTTTTTTGAAATAATTTATTTTTCGATACTCGAAAATTTGCATATCCTCCAGTAAAAGTGGTGAGAGTAACGCCAAATTCGTTTTTTAAAATGTTTTTTTTACTATCACTGAGAGTAAAAAAAAATTTTTGTTTTTTTTTTTTTTTTGTTACTTTCTTTAAGATTATTTTTTCATATTTTTCACACAAAAGAGCTCAATCATAATAAAATACAAAAAAGCTTAAACAAGGCTAAATTTGATTTTGCTTCGATATTAACCAAACAACCAAAAAATTTGAATGTTTTTTTAAGAATTTTGCAAATAAAAAGAAAGCACCATGCTGAGTTATTTTGCGTCCATGGTTGTTATTCAGCGGCAAAAACTATGAAGTTGATGAATTTCAATGAGTCTCGCTTGCACTTATGTCGACCGAAAGTTTTTTTAAAGTTTTAAATTAAAACAAATGTTAAAGTCGATCGCTTCGAGAGTTTTTTTAATGATTTAGTCGACTGTTTTTAGCTTGTTTTTGCAAAATTGATCGACTTTTGCATACATTTTTTAAGCGAATTAACTCTATTTTTTATACAATAATTATAACACATTGATCTTTATTTATTACTTAAGTTTATAAATTAAACGTGTATTTTCTGTTTGATGTTTTGTCACCATTATCTTGCTAGTAAAATGATTGAATTGTGCTGAAAATTCTTTGATAATGCCATTTGGAACAACATCGATGTAAAATTATATATTTTTTAGATGGCAACAAAAGATATAACTTTATCTAAGCAGAAATGTTTCGTTGGTTATTTAAGTGATGATTCTCAACAACATTTAACAGATTGGAATCTAAATCAATGTCATAAATGTTCTGATTTTACATCATCACTTTCATCTTTTCAATCTTCGAGCAAAACAAAAAGTAACAAATATCCTAATGGTAAATATTTTCCGCAACAGTCCAATGATTAAATAAAAGCGATGCTTTTTTTGTTTAAATGTAAAATGAATTGCTGTAACATTTATTGTTCAATTACTGTAAAATTTGTTATTGTTTGTTTAAAATCAAAGGACTGTCGCAGCTTCATTATTTTATTTTATTAGATCCAATTCCAAGTAATAATGAAGAAAGGAAAAGCATATCGTGGAATAAATCAAGTAAGATTCTTAAATTTTCATATGGTGAAGAATTGGAAGATGTAAAGAAGAAAGAACAAAGTAATAATAATGGTTCAAATAATTTAAACAGATCCACCCTTTCACTTCGTAAATTTTTGTTCTTGTTAAGTGATAATTATAACATTTATTTATTACAGATATTGCGGCTTATGAAGATTTTATTGATTCCAATTCTTCCTCTGAATTAACTGAAATCCAACTCAAGAAAATTCCCCTTCTAACGTCTAAACCCCAGCTTGCTATAATTGAAGTAATAATTCACAAAAATTTATTTGAACTTCATTTAATGAATTTATAGGATGCCTTTGAATATGCCAGGCAACAAAATGATATTCAACGTGGAGAGCCGGAAGTGATGCAATTTCGAGCACAGCAGCGATTATTAAATCCCAATGCCCCAGGTAATTCTATAATGTCCAACATGCTTGAGAATTTTTCGATTGCAGATCAGTATGAAAGATATACTCCGCAACAAAAAGCTCAATGTGTAATTTGGTACAGTGAAACGAAAAGCTCAACAGAAGTTCAACGGCGTTATCGTGGAAAATATGGCATTCATGAACAAGCTCCAGATCAAAGAAATATTAAACGTTGGTTTGAACAGTTCCAACAAACGGGTTCCGTGCTTCGTAAAGATCGTGTTGCTGAAAGGTCCGTTTTTCCGTTTACATACTTTCACTTTAATTCTGGAGTTTCATAGTTTTAAAGCCTTTTAAAATTTAGGACAGTTAGAAATGAAGAAAATGCTCAAGAAGTTCTTGAATATTTCTCAGCATTTCCCCATACAAGTCTTCGAAGAGCTGCAAACGAGCTTCCAATTGGCAAAAGCTCCATTGGTTCAATTTTGAAAGAAGAAAAATGGCGCCCTTACAAGATGCAAATGGTTCAAGAATTGAAACCGGCAGATTGGCAACTTCGAATTGATTTTGCAGAATATCATTTAGGCTGCTTGGAATTAGATCCCCATCATTTGGAAAATATTTGGTGGTCTGATGAAGCAAATTTCCATGTAAATGGTGCTGTCAATCGTCATAATTCTCGATATTGGAGTCCCAATAATCCTTTATTTCATGGTGAAGAGCCTTTACATTCACCCAAAGTTACCGTATGGGCAGCGATAAATGCTTCTGGACTTGTTGGTCCATATATTTTTCGTGGAAACGTTAATGCTCAAAGTTACTGTCAAATGCTTGAAGAATATTACATCCCGGAGATGCAAAATCGACCAGATTTTCTTACTATGTTGTTTCAACAAGATGGTGCTCCTCCGCATTATGCACTTACAACCCGACAATTATTAAATGAAGTTTTTCCCCCGCAGATGGATTGGACGAGAATCGCCAAATCTTAAATGGCCACCACGCAGTTGTGATCTTACACCACTTGATTTTTTTTTGTGGGGTTACATTAAATCCATTGTTTATGCCGTTCCGATTCGTGATTTAAATCATTTGATTGAAAGAATTCATGAAGCTTTTGTTGATCTTTCACCTGCAATGGTTCGAAAAGCCTGTTTACAAAGTGTTGAACGACGACTTCGAAAATGTATTGATGTAAATGGACGTAGTGTTGAACTTCCTGATCCCCCACGTGAAGTTCCACCTCCAGCTGCTCCAGCTGATCCAATTCATCCTCCTCCAAATCCTCGACGTCGTCGTCGTGCTTCTCCAGTGGAAAATGTTACACCTCCACCACCACGTCGACGTGGACGCCCACTTCGTCCACAACCTTCTGTTGCTGATCAATCTTTACTCCATCTCCAACGTCAAGCTACTCCACCAATTGATAATGCAGAACCACAAATTGATAATGCAGAACCCGAACCAAATGTTGAACCCGCAGCTCTTCCCCAAAGAAATTTTTGTTCAGTAACATAATCATTTTGTTTTTCATTTTTGATGTTAGTTATTCTTTTTTGGTGACCTTTTAGATATTCTCTAATAAAACATTTATTTATTTATAAATGTTTATGTTCAAATTTCATAAGTGCTTTTTCAATGAACATTAAATTTTAAAGGCCCAATATCTGCTGTGATTGCAATTGATAGTAACATTAACTTTCACAAAAATAAAATTATTTTTACTATCACCGCTCCAATAAAGATGATGATAGTAACCAAAACAAACAAAAACAAATTTTTTTTGTTACTATCCTCCCTTAAAAATTTGCATGTCTGGAATCGAAAAAAAAATTATTTGAAAAAAATTCTCATAGGATTTAAAAATTTACTGCGCAGTCCGTTTTTGAAAAAATCAACTTTAAAAATTGTTATTCAAAAAACAAAACCGGCAATTATGCTTGGACACCCTGTATTTATTTATACAGAACTAACAAATATACACATCATTTTTTATATTCATAACAAAAACTGCTAGAGCAAAGATTAAATGTAGTATTTTCTTGTCTCATAAAAAAAATAATATTTTTAATTTTAAAAACTCGGGAAAAAATTATCAAATAACTCAAATAAAAATCGTGTCAATAATAATAAGCATGAGTTACAAATAAAAAGTTTAAAACAAAATTTATAAGGGACACTATCAACATGTCCCGCCGATTTTTGAATGGGACCTATCCCATTAGATAGCCCGAGGGCAGTTACGTATAACCCCAAAATATCTCCGTTGAATGGCCTTTTATTATGCAAATTTGTGAAAATGATGTTTGAAAAAGTTGCATGAAACATCATCGAACTTCGTTTTCACAAATTTGCATATAGGAGGGCCATTCAACGAAAATATTTTGGGTTATACATAACTGCCCAAGGGCTATATAATGGGAGAGGTCTGGTTCAAACAGCGGCGGGACATGTTGATAATGTTCCTTGTTAATATTTTATTTGATTTAGTCCATTTTTGTTGTATCATAAGCTCGATATTCCCATTTT
This sequence comes from Panagrolaimus sp. LJ2414, assembly GCA_024447195.1. Classification (NCBI taxonomy): domain Eukaryota; kingdom Metazoa; phylum Nematoda; class Chromadorea; order Rhabditida; family Panagrolaimidae; genus Panagrolaimus; species Panagrolaimus sp. LJ2414. The sequence goes on along the minus strand of JAMRXY010000073.1, from coordinate 1,048,066 downwards.
TAACGAAGTAGTAATGCTCTGCCTTGACTAGAGAGCTTTGAATTTTCTGAATTTCTTTTCAGATTTAAATAATATGAATAATATGCCGCTCCAATTGCAACAACTTCATCTGGATGTTCTTCACAACTGTGATCAGCTTTTTTAAAAGTATCTTTCAGTAACTGCTTAATCATCGGCATTCGACATCCACCTCCAACTAAAAGAACTTTATCAATTTCATCATTTTTGAGGGTATTTAATGCTGTTTTGATCGTTTCTTTGATAATTATCATTAAGCCTTGAGCCAGATATTCGAATGTATCTCTTGTTATTGTAATAAAGCCATCGAGTGACGAATCAAATTCAGCAATATCTAACCTAAAAAAAGTTTTGTGTTGAAAAAAATTATTTTTGAAAGGAGGAAATCCACCACAAATAAATTGTTGTCCGTTTGTATCACTGAAGATTCTGACACAAAAATTTTAAAATTTCTGAATCGAAGAATTCTGGTGACATTTTCTTTCATAACTATTTTTTCTGATTCCAAAAATGGTATGAACTTTAAGAAATGGTTGGATATAATTTGAGATTCAACTTTTTTGTAGAAATTCTCCAATATTCATACTTTTGAACCAAGATATTGAATCTCAGATAATATCCAACTATTTTTTAAAGTTCATAACATTTTTGAAATCAGAAAAAATATGATAGTTATGAAAGAAAATGTCACCAGAATTCTTCGACTCGGAATCTTTAAAATTATCGTGTCGGGACCTCTAATGAATAAAACGGACAATAATTTAATTATGATGATGCTCCTTCTGTAATAAAACTTTACAGTTCCGTAAACGATACTGATAAGCTTTCTTTGATTCTTTGGCATTCTAACATTAATTTGTAGTTTTTCTTTCCCTTATTTGAATTCCTAAATTCGTTGATTCCATATTTGCTTTTTAATTTACTGTTAAAATAATCAACGAGAAGATCATCAAAATCTCTTCCGCCTAATTTTGGATTTCCATGTTTACTCAAAATTTGAATTTGATCATTTTCAACTTTAAAAATGCAAACATCCAGCGTTCCACCTCCGAGATCAAATAACAAAACATTGAAATTATTTGGAATTGGTCGATCAATAAAATATGCAAATGCAGCTGCGATTGGTTCTGGGAGAAAATGAACAATTTCCCAACCGGCAAGTTTTGCAGCTGCCAAAGTTGCATTTATTTGTGGTTCTTTAAATGTTGCTGGAATTGTTATGACAACTTCAAATAAGTGCTTTCCTTGATATTCTTCAATTTTTGCTTTCATATGACTTAATAATGCTGCTGCAACTTCTTCCGGAAATTTAATTACTTCTTTATTATCTGCTTCTGTTTGGATTAGCGCATCATCATTGTCTTCTTCATCTTCGCCAGCAGAAGAATCTTTTCTTGTTGTAACAGTAAAAGGCCATTCAAAATTTTCTATTTCATCTATCTTTCTTCCAATAATTCTTTTTGAGTCATAAATTGATGACTTTTCAAAATATTTTAAACGATCAACAACAATTTGTCCACATTTTACATTATCTTCATCATATGCAACATAAGATGGAAGAAGTCTTTCACCTTTATTATCCAAGGGTACGGTAGTTATTCCATTCTTTCGATTAACTGCTGCACAACATCTCGATGTTCCCAAATCAATCCCAACTGCAGTGATACTATCATTACTAACATTGTGAAGCATTGGAATTGTAAAAGTTTTGGTTGGGGTTTTAAAATCAAATTTAGACATTGCTTTAAGGGAAGTTATTCTTTGCCGTAATGGTTTTGAAAATGTTGTCTGTTGCACTTTTTGGGTTCCTGAAATATGATTATAATGATCAACATGATGTTTAAGGGATTCAGGTGGTTTGGTATTTTTGGCTTTTTTGCACCATTTGTTCGAAAATATCAATTTGTCTGCTTTTTCATAATAAGTCTTTACACAAAAGAGTTCAAAGATTTTTCAAAACAAGAAAAACTGGCCTGATAATCGATAGCTTGTGCTTGAAATCCCATGGATATTACAATGCAAAGTTAGCGTCCAATGACCTTTTGATGGAGCATGATATTCAGTTTCATGTTTTGTACCATTTGCATTTCTTTCACAAATCTAAAATCCAAATTTTATTATTTTAATAAGTTAAAAGAATATTTATAGTTTGTTTTATTGATGTACATATCTTCATCGAAAACACATATACAGGGTGTCCCAAGAATTAGGTCGCATTTCAAATTGTTGTCATCTTATTACTGTTGAATTTAAACAAAAACGGACAACGCAGGTGTGTTCAGTATTGCATAGGATTTGGTTTGACAATTTTTTTTAAAATCTGAGATATGCAAATTTGTACGCTTACAAAGAGCGAGAGTAACTTCAAACTTTTGAAAACCGTTTTTTATTGATACTCTCACATTGATAGTAACCAAAACATTTAATTATCGTTTTTTATCGTCACTATCGCTTTCAGTAAGCGTGTAAAATTTGCATATCATAACTACGAAAAAATTTTTCAAAAACGAAATTCTATTGAATACTGAACACAACTGTGCAAACCGTTTTTGTTTAAATTAAACAAGAAAAATTTGATAGCGATTTGAAATGCGGTCTAATTCTTGGGACACCCTGTACTATCTCCAAGAATCAGTATTTCAAATCAAAATATGTATTTCAATATAACAAACCATTCACTGCTAGTTATTCATTATTCAGACGATTGTTAACAAAGAAACACAAAAGACGTAATTAACATAATTAACTTAATTAACATAATTACTTTATAGCTTTCACAGTTTTCATTTTCAAAACTGATTTCTTGTTGAAATGGTAATTGATGTCCCATAATAAAATTGCATTTTTGCACATTATTATTGACCATTACACTTATTCTTCGATTAAGATTATTTTCAACATCTAAAAAGTTGGCAGATTTTTTTGCCATCAAATTTTTTGCCTTCTGAAGTGCCGCTTCAGCAATTGAGAATTCATTTCTTACAATTTTGTATTGTAAATTAAAATAAGCTTTAAAAACTTTTTCGTCAATCAATGAATCAATAAAAACTAAATCAACGCCTTCCAAAGTGTTTGAATCTTCTTTTAATATATGCAAATTTTTGTCATCTGCACCAGGATCTGCAGCTCTAATGTAACTTTTCTCTGCTTTCCAAGAATTTCCATCTCGTTTCCAAATTTGTGCATAAATTTTACGTTTGGCATTTTTATCGCTTATAAATGCAATTGTTTTTATATTTTCGTCTTCAATTGAATGTTCATTAAGGATATTTAATAATTCTGCAGTTTGACTTGAAATAAATGAAAAGCTTTTAATGTTGTATTTTTTGCAGGCTTCATGATATTCGACCAAAACATAATTGTAGCATTCATCATCAACATGAAAAACTGTGTAGCTTTGTGATAAAAAAGGAATTACTTTTATGAGTTCCAAAAATGCATTTTCATTGTTTCGGGAATTAATTGAGGCTAAAAGTCAACACTTGATAAGGAATGAAAAGGGTTTAATTCTGATTTTAGCAGAATGAAAACCGGAACAAAGCGTTTTAAGATCACAAAGTATGTATCAGGGTGTTCCATAAGTTTTGTCCTCATTTTACACTTGGCAAAGTGTTCTTTCATATAAAAAGAGGACAAAACTTATGGAACACCCTGATACCAAAAAACTAAATTTAAAAAAATAAATTTGCATAATAAACAGTGTTATGCTTTGCCCGCGGGCGCCCGTTGGCGGGCGGCGGGCTGGCGAGGCCAGTTTTTTCAAAAGTAAGCGGGCGGCGGGCGGGCGCGGGCAGATTTTTTCTAAGTCAGCGGGCGCGGGCGCCCGCGAGTAAAAAAGTAAAGGCATTTTCTTTTTTTTCTCAATGCTTTTTTGACAATATTTCTCAACGAAAATCTACAAAAAACTGCTTTTTTGCCATAAAAATCACACGGAAAGACAAATCATCTAATGAAGAAAGAAAAAAGTTTATCACCGCAACGACCTAAATGCCCTATGAGAACATCCAAGATTCTCTGAAATAATTTGCATTTTTTCACATTGGTGTCAATCTTTTTTGCTTGTCGAAAAAGAAAGAATAAACTGCTATGAAAAATTTTCCATCGTTATTAACTTCACCTGGATTTTAACCGATTAATGACATTATATACTGTACAACTTTAAGTAACTTTTGTTAATCAATATATCAATTATTGATATGGTCAAAATTTAAATTCATGATGGGTGTTTTTGAGATACTTTTGACCTATAGTATGCAAAATTTGCGATATGACATACTGTCGGTTTATGTATACATTGTCTTTAAATATTGAAAATAATAGTTTAAAATAAATTCAAATCGGAGTCCGTGTTATGCTTCGCCCGCGGGCGCCCACGGGCGCCCTTTGGCGGGTGGCGGGCGGGCGCGGGCGGAATTTTTGAAAGTAAGCGGGCGGCGGCGGGCGCGGGCGATTTTTTTTGAGGGTACGCGGGCGACGGGCGGGCGCGGGCGATTTTTTGAAAAGTACGCAGGCGCGGGCGCGGGCGCCCGCGGAAAAAAAACAAAAGCATAACACTGATAATAAAAAACGAAAAGATTTGTAGTGCATGCATGCTTTACTTACTTTTATTTAAATATTGCTTTGAAGTTTGTTTTGTAGAAGCATCAAAAATTGCGACTTCACTGTTAATAAAATCTACTCCAACAAAATGAGTAATACCATTTTCATTAACTTTTTTCTGATTTGTCGAATTTAATGGAAGAAGATTAACAAAATAAATCCCATTAACATCAAATGAAAGTTTAATCGATATTTCATCTCCAGGCGGAAATGAATAAATATCGATATCAGGATTAATATCAACAATTCCATGATTGATGACTTTTAAAGACTTTTCTGAAACTTGTTTTTTGATGACAATAGATTTTGTAAATGGCAGAATTTCATGTGATTTAAGGTTAAAAAGTTGAATTTTTTCAAGTTTTACAGTAATCCATTGATCAAAAATTGGATTTACATCATAGTTGTGAAAATTTTGTTTTGCTAATATTTGAGCTTTAACAAGTGCACCTTCAGCATAGCTGTCTTCCTTGAAATACTGCTTTTGAGCATTTGGAAATATTGAATCAATTTGAAAATTTTCATCAAATTCGATGCTGTCTTTAAGAAGAATTAAATTCGGATCTTTTGCCAGTTTTGATTTGACTTTGATATGTTTGAAATCATCAATTTTTGAGTTGTATCCTTTTGGAGAAAATATATGCTTAACTTTCTGATTCTTATATTGCCAAACATGATAACTATAACCAGTAAAAATCCAAATAATATCATTATTTTTAAATTTGTAATTCGATTGTGAAATTGCATTTAAATAAACAGCTGTTCTCCAATCAATAATTTCAACATGTTCAAACCCATAATTCAATGCAGTTTTGATAAAAGTATTACGAATTTTATTACCGTAATCAGGATCTAAACAAATACATGCGGATCCTATGTTTTTACCACATTTTGATGCAATTTCTTCGAACATTGCTTCAACTTTGGCGATATCATTTGAGCTTACTAAAAATAGATATGCAAATTATAAATAATAAAAAAAAGGTAAACTGACTTTTTAAAATATGAGCAGTTTCAGATTTTTTATTACTTTCGTCACAAATCGCAATTTCACCTTTATTGGGATAAATTCCAACAAAAGTCATTGAAAAAAAAATCTTTTTTCTATTAAATGAAAAATTGACGTCAAAAACACCAACAGTGACTTGACTGACATTGACACACTAAAACTGCAGTTTTGACGACTCAGAATGTTATCATTTAAAGCGCTCAAATATTGTTGATAAGCAGTGTTGACAATTTGATGCATCAGCTTGGGATGGTTGTGTTAAAGAAAAATATACCGGGACATGTAAATAATTTTTTAAGGTGAGTTCATCTTTTAAAAAATTATTAGCAACGAAGTAGGGTGGGCAGCATGGCCCTGTCAGTTTTTTTAAAATCGACCTTTTTTCGTTTTATGCGGCTATGAAAATCGTAGCCGAAAATGCCGTTTTTTCGGCTGCCATCGCATTTTTGACCCCCTATGTGAAGCAAAAAACTATTTCATCAAATCTATGAAAATTATGCTTAAAAAATTAGGAATATTTTTTTTATCATTTTTATCAAAGTTTTTATAAAATACGTAATTTTTATAATAGTTAGTGATATCCAAATATTAACGTTTAATAAATAGAAAATGCCTTGTTTTTGACGTTACAAAATTACAGGAAAATGAATCTCAAATGGTGATAAATGTATCGTATACGAATAAAATAAATTGTGTCATTATTTTGTGTTTTCCAAAACGGCATTCATAAAATGCACCATTTTTTAAAATTTCTACCTCAAAAACGTGTGAGTCATAATTTTTTGGAACAAAACATTATCAAAATTTGTCCAGTAAATCATATGTTTTATATAAATTACTTTTAAACAAAAATCGAATTACAGTAGTCTTTTGTTAATGAAAAAATATGCAGAGCAAACATGGATAACCGTTTTTTATGATGAAAGTTTTGTAAACGTACCCTGCATTGATAGAATGCCGATAAAAACAAATTATCAATCATTTACATCCCGAAAAAAGATTGAAAATATAAAAATTTTTACATATTACAGTCTTATTTTGTTACTTATCAGTCAAAATTATATTCTCAAAAAGAATAATCAAAAGTACATATATTACTGTAAAGATAGCTTTACTCGAACATACTATGTTTTTATTTGAGAGAAATTTTGAATTTTAATACCGTATGAAACTTTTTCTCTCTTCATGCATTAAAAACTTTTTTTATCAAAAGGTTTCAACTAATGAAACGGTAAAAAACATGCTTCCAGTAAAAAAGAAAATCAAAGAACATTCATCTTATCTCTTCTTTTCTACAATAGCCTCTAATGTGTGCGAAAACAATAGAAATGAAGACCTTCACTGTTTATTGTGCTTACAATTTTTAGGTACGCTGAAGCTTATCAGTAAAAATAACTGTCTTTTTTATTTCTATAGCATTGGTAACATTGCATCAATAAATCTGTATATATAGAAAGTTCTCTGCTATAAAGGGAAACAAGCCTTGACGAGAAGCAAATGATGTCACAGTTAAAGACAAGTTTTTTGCGGAATAAATATTTTGAAGCTCTTCTACAAAAAAAAATGTAATATTTTTATGAGGTCTTCACATAAATGACTTAAAAAGTTTAAAAAATTTGTTGAAGATAATTATTATGAAAATATTATTAAAACAAAAACTTAGCAAAATCTGATTTTTTGAATACTGATTTTCGAACCTTCTATAAGAGGCATAAAAACAATAACAAAAACTAATATTCAAAGTGACACTGAAACTTTCAGTATGAAAACTTGCGCCAGTTCAGTTGCGAAAATGTGGCAGCAAAAAATTAAAGCTTTACAAATGTTGCGGATATGTTTTTCAGATACATTATTACTTATATCTATTAAACTTATCCGCAACATTTGTAAAGCTCTAGTTTTTTGTTGCATGTTTTTCGCAACTGAACTGACTAAAGTTTTCATACTGAAAGTTTCAGTGTTCCTTCAAATCTCTCAACATTCAACTTATTGTATATGTATTTTTTTATAGACAAACATCTCTGAATCATAATATGGTTCAATTGTGAGCTTTTCTTGGTTGTTTCAAACATTCAGAAAAATTACATTTACCATCAACTGTTCTATCAACTTTTAGTGCAGCATTCGGATAAATATCCATCTGAAAATAGAAAGTATACTAGTTATAAGTCCTGTAAAATCAAATATAAAAAAAGTTAAAAAAAGAACGCCCTGTTTTCCAAAGTTGTGTATTACTTACATAAGATTTATAATGATGTTTATGACAATTTCGCCCAGAGCTACAAGAAACAACAACAAAATTTGGGCCAAAATGAAATGAATTTTTGATATTCTCTTTAATACTTTTAACAACATTCCTGTCCGCAACATGACAAATATTTTTAAAATCATCAAAACATCCCACACCACTCATAATTTTTGAGCCATTCGTGGTACAACGATAATAAACACATGCATCACAAAATTTGAGATTATGATTTTCAACATCTCCACCTGTAAAAACTCTAGTATTGGGAAATATCGTACATTTTGGGTATAATTATAAACCTGCATATTTGACATCGTAATTCTTTCCAGTATCACAAACTTGTCTTAATGAACATTTTACTTTTTCTTTTACGTGATCTTCAACATAAGGAAGAGGAAAAGGACATCCATCTTTCGCTTCAGTCATCAGTGAAGCAAAACTATTTTCAGCTTCAGGATAATTTGTAATCTGAAACAAACCTGAAACAATGATTTGCCGAAAACAACCAAAAAATTACCATTTTTCTAAAAGCATCTTTGGCACAATTATCTCCATTTCGGCATGATGCAAACATCAAAGCTTCATCAAAATATTCAAATTTATCATTTTTAAGATTATCGATAATTTTCGTTTTTGTTTCAGTTTTTATAAATCCGCAAGCTTGCTCAAATGTACTAAAACAACCTGCTCCTTCTTTGATATTTTGACCAGGAATTACACATTTATAATATACGCATGAATCTTCACAAAAGACTTCATTTCTCTCTTGTCTTTCAAAATTCAAGAGTTCTAAAATAAATTAAATATTTTAAATTCGAGATTTTGGAAAAAGAATCCTCTAAATTTGGTCATCTGTAGTTAAAGCTTTTAAGCTAATTAAAATTCGAAGAAAGTTTCAACGGTAGAAGATCATTAGTGGCTTCAAGAAAACAGCTTAAAATTTTATGGTTACGGTAACTCTACTAATATTTTCGCGGTAAGAAACAAGTTTTTTCAGCGACTTTTACAGGCATAATTAAAAAATATTAATACTTTTTAGTAATTTTTTTTAATGTTAAAACAAACTAAAGAATGTCATTCTTCCTTGAGGCCAAAATACAAATTTGCAACTTGAAATGAAAATCGATATTTTTTAGAAGCAAAATATGCTGCGATCTTTAATTAAAAAAAACAACAATACAAACCTGAAGAATTTGATTTTTTCAATTCACATCTCTCACCATATTGACATTTTAAAGCATTTATAAAACCGGGAAAAATACATGAAACGAAAATTAGAATTTGAAAAAGATTCATCCTGGCTCAATAAAATCATTCAATTAAACTAAAATTGATTGCATTTTTTTTAGATTTAAAGAAACAAAAAAATTTTGCGTTTTTTTTTGATCGACATGTGTTTTTAATGTATTAAATTTTTTTGTGTAAATGTTTGCAATGTGAAAAAAAACAAGAGATATTTATGCAAAGACAACTGTCATATTGTGACTTTTGATTTAATGTTACTATTTTTTTAAAGTTCAATCAAAAATAGATTGTTGTTCTATTCAAGAGAATCACACAATCCTATTCAAAAGATTAAAGAAAAAAAGTGCCTATAATTATTTATCAAAACTTTGTCTGACAAACATTTTATAAAAATTTATTTTATTAGTGATAATTCTTAATTTGTTATTTTTAAACAACGATTATGTTAAATAATATTCTTTTTTTTATTGATCATTTCCAATAAAAAATCTGTTGTTGCTAATAACATAACTTTGTTCTTAATAATATTTATGTTAAAATAATTGACAGTAAAAAATATACAAAATATTCAAAAAAATCTTTTTGGCTCTTTAAGAAAAAATGATCAAATACAAAAATATTTAGTTTAAAAAAATCAGTGAGAAAAAAATGAAAGGGTGGAGCTTTTTTGAATAAAAAGCTCTTGGATCGATGACTGAAAGCAGACACAACACTCTCTGACATTTTTTTTGTTTATTGTGGCTTCTTTTTAAAAATTGCAGCAGTTGTAGATTTTTTCCCATCAGATAAAGTTGTGTGCATGCCCCTGGGGCATATTCACAAAAACATTATTATTCCATTCATTTTCTACATGAAGTAATCGAATTCCAAAAAACTAAATAAAAGCTTATGTATCTATATCCTTCGATACCTTTTATCTGATAAAATACAGCGGATAAATCTAATCAATAAATTTTATAGCAGATAATGAAAATTGTATACAGTACAAGTTCACAGCGCATCGTTTGTTGCTTTTTTTGACAAAGAGAAAAAAAAGAAGTAAAAAAAGTGCGCATCTTCAAAAAAAGATTCTGACAAATTTAACATAACAATATATTATTTTTTTGTTATTAATGGATAAAGGAGAGTCTGAAATTTAGTTTTTTCGCAAATTTGGAAGAAAAAAACAATTTTCTGGATTTTTCGCCCTATGTTGAAAATTCGCCATTTTTGGCATTTTCGATGGCATGCTAAATTGAAACTACTCCTACAAATTTTCCAAAACTTGCCATAAAGCATTGTTAGACCTCAGGGTACATGGTGGAATACCTTTCATCTCAAAGTCAATGTCAATTATTTTTTTATAAACGATTATTTAAATTTCCCCTATAAAAAACGGCTGCTTGAAGCATTTTTTGCCGTTTTTTGGGTGAAAAAATTAAATTGGGTCCAAAATCAAAAATCTAATCGCAACGAATTGTTAATAGACCCCTATAGAACATGTGTATTTTGATTTTATAGTTTTCGGAAATGTAATTCCAAAGTTCTATTCATTTTAGTAAAATATGCCAAAATCCACAGGGGGTACCACGTGGGTGAAAAAATTTCAAAAAAAAAAAAAACGTCAAAAAGTGAAAAACGTCATTGCAAATGATACCAGACATGATTAAACATCATTCCACGTCATTTGTGATCAAAAAAATAGGATTTTAAGAAAAAAAATTTTTTTAAATTTTTTCACCCACGTGGTACCCCCTGTGGATTTTGGCATATTTTACTAAAATGAATAGAACTTTGGAATTACATTTCCGAAAACTATAAAATCAAAATACACATGTTCTATAGGGGTCTATTAACAATTCGTTGCGATTAGATTTTTGATTTTGGACCCAATTTAATTTTTTCACCCAAAAAACGGCAAAAAATGCTTCAAGCAGCCGTTTTTTATAGGGGAAATTTAAATAATCGTTTATAAAAAAATAATTGACATTGACTTTGAGATGAAAGGTATTCCACCATGTACCCTGAGGTCTAACAATGCTTTATGGCAAGTTTTGGAAAATTTGTAGGAGTAGTTTCAATTTAGCATGCCATCGAAAATGCCAAAAATGGCGAATTTTCAACATAGGGCGAAAAATCCAGAAAATTGTTTTTTTCTTCCAAATTTGCGAAAAAACTAAATTTCAGACTCTCCTTTATCCATTAATAACAAAAAAATAATATATTGTTATGTTAAATTTGTCAGAATCTTTTTTTGAAGATGCGCACTTTTTTTACTTCTTTTTTTTCTCTTTGTCAAAAAAAGCAACAAACGATGCGCTGTGCAAGTTTACAACAAATGCAAAAATTGAAATAAAGATATATAGAAAAAAAATTATTTACAAGAGCAATTTTGACCATTAGACATATCACAAGTTTTTGAAATTTGGTATTTCTTATTCTTGAAACAATTTTCAGAAAAAAGAATTTTAATTTCATTTGGAAGAAGCAAAAAATCTTTGACAGGAACATCAAATTGAAAGCATTCAAGTAAATAATCAATACCAAATTGAACAATTTCTTCACATTTCTTTTCAAATGCTACAGTAAGATAATTGCAGACATTTAAAGGTGTAAGAATAATACTTTCTTTGACAGCTTTCTAAAAAAAATAAATTAACAAATGGTAATATACTGATAAGCTAACCTTAAGATCATCAATATTATATTTGTCAGCAAATTGAAAGAGTGAAATATATTCATTAGAGGTTAAAAAAGAAGAATATTTTTGGCCACAAAGAATATCCAAAGCAATTTGAACAATTTTATGAGAGAAATCTGGAATTGCATATTTTCGTTCAAGAGTTTCTTTCCATTCTCTTTCAAGCATTGTCGCAAAAACAGAAGAATAATGAATTAATAAAGCTTTATAAGTCTGAAAAATAGTTTGTAAGCAACAAAAGTTGAAAAAGGATTGTCCATACGATATGTCACTTTTTCCTTTGATGTTCGCCGCTTTTAAGGTAAAAAGCGGCATACTAACCCACCCATAAAATTGCCCCTGGGCAATCCCAAAAAAAAACCAACCTTGATTTCTTTCTTTCCAGCAACAAAAGTAAAATCAGGTTCACCTTCATTTTTGTATAAATCTTGAATATCTTGCGGAACATTGATGACTTCAATATCTCTTGAATACACTTTTTTAATAGTAAAAATTCCATAAACATGAAATTCAAAAGTTTCAATTCTAAGGCAATGACAATCAGCATAATGAAAATGTGGTTCAAATTCATCTTCAGGAAATCCATCTGATCCATTTTCATCCTTCTCCCACATGACATCAATTCTTGAACTGCTTGGAGCAAAATAAAAATATTTATTTACTTTTTTCTTTTCATTTTCATCATCTTCTTTATCAACTAATTCTTTTGAAAAATGTTTATCTTCATGATAAGAAGTACCCATATCACCTTCAACATGAATAATATAATCTTTATATTTTGAATTCTTTGTTGTAACTCCTAATCGTAAACTATATCCTTCATTTTCTTGAACTGCCCAAGTTTCAACGCGATAATGTAAGCCAGGAAATCCAGGAATATTAAATGGATGAGAATATTTTCGACATCCACGAGCATCAGATTCAGATAAACTTACTGTTGTATCAAATAGAATTTTTATTTCCTAAAAATTTAATAAATACGTTAATATAATATAAAAAGCTTTTAATAAAAATTGTTTACCTCAAAATCATTTAATTGTGATGAAGAAGTTTCAGTAGCCATTGGAATTTTCGTTAAAGCAAATAAAACAAAAATGAGATGATTAAAAAAAGAGGAAGAAGTTTTTTTGGTAATAAAAATTTTAAGTTTTTTGTTGCAACTTCAATCAATTTTGGCATTCGTCATAAAATAAATTAAAGCGGCGGTTGTTTTTCTCTCTCACTTTTTAAGTGCGACAAAATTTAGTTTAAAAAAGTGGATACAAAGATATCACAACAATAGCAGGAAAATAAAAAATAAATTTAAATTTAAATTTAAAAAACAGACGTCTTTATGCACGCTGGGAAAAGTAGAAACAAAACGCTTTTTTGAAGCGATGCATCAACAGATTTGCCCCAAAACTTTGACCATAATTTTGTTTCGGGCTCAATCAGATATGTAAGAGGATTTTTTAAAATACGCATTAGTTCTGTTTTTTTACCGAACCAAATTTATCACCAAAATTGACAAAAAAAAAAAGTTTAAACATTAAATTTTTTAAATTATAGATTTATGGGAATGGATCCCTTAAATTTGATCACAGATGCAAATGATTAATAATGGCTTAAAATTTCAATAAAGTAATAAAATGTTGAAATGTTTTACTTTTTATGGTATATTTAACATAAAAAATTTGTTTTTTTTCGAATATGGTTATACTCGTGATTACAGTAATCCAACATCGTAGATTTCGAGTATGAAATTTGTCTATTATCTTTTTGTGTTAATTTTTGAGATATGGAACTATATCGGCGGTTTCAGATCAAATTCGGCTACGAAATCTAATTTGATGGAAAATCGAATTCGACTATAACATATAAAATTTGTATGTATATTTTTACTTTAAAAGTCGAGGGCAAAGTTATTGCATTAAAGTTTATTTGAGGAACTTTGATGCTGCTAAATGCAATTATTAAAATTGTTTCCATAGAAATTCTTTTTACAAAACCGTAAATTAAAATGTTTACAATAATATTATTACATAAATTATGCACAGCAGCAGCTGTCGTAGTTTGAAAAAAAAAATTGGGTATAAATATGTGGTATTTTAAAGCATTTATTTTTAATATAGTTTTCTGTAGCCCAAAACTTTGGTCGAAGAAATTTTATAAATTTATTTATATAAAAAATGAGTATTTCTTTGAGTGATAAAATCATCATTTTCTTTGAACTTCTTTTTTATGTGTTTCAATTATCAGTTTTGATAATTTTATTGGTTAAAATTCGAAAAGATTTTAATTCTGCATTTTATCACATTTTGCTAATAATTTTTATATCTGATTTTACTTATTTTGTGCTTATAGTAAGTTAAAATAATAACTTTGCTGAATTTAATATGCAAATTTTAGTCAAATGTTTTAATTAGATTACCGAGCTATGGAATTTTGGTAGAATTTTATTATTATAATGGATATTGTATATCTTTTTTGTACACTCTTTCATCTTTTCTTGGATCGATTCAATTTTTTGGACAAACTTTAATCAGTTTAAATCGATTCACGCTTTTATGGATGCCATTGAAACATGAAAAAGTAAGGAGGTTTTTTTAATCGTGGTAAAAGATGTGGGGTAAAAAACCAAACATGATTTTTTCTGTAGACTTGTGTTGGGTAAGAGTACTTTTAGAAAATAAATATCAGCTGTCATGACACCCATTTATCTCTTTTGAAAACTAAAAGTAAAATTGCAGGTGTCAGTTGTACAGGGTGTCTCAAGAAAAGATCCAGATTTGATTTGGCTGGCAAATTTTTAAAAATTAATATTTTGCAAAACGGTTTGCGCAGTTGTGTTCAGAATCCTTTAAGAATTTTTTTGACAAAATTTTATGGCATTCTGAAACATGCAAATTTTACACGCTTATTGGGAGCGATAGTAACTCCAAATTTTTGAAAACTGTTTTTAATTGTTACTGTCTCATTGATAGTAACCAAAGCATTTTATAATCGTTTTTTGTCGTTACTATCGCTCTCAATAAGCGTGTAAAATTTGCATGTTTCAGAATGCCATAAAAATTTGTCAAAAAAATTCTTAAAGGATTCTGAACACAACTGCGCAAACCGTTTTGCAAAATACTAATTTTTAAAAATTTGCCAGGCAAATAAAATCTGGATCTTTTCTTGAGACACCCTGTATTTAGATAAATAAGAATAAGAAGAAAATGTATATTAAAATAAATAATAATTTTGTAAAATATTTGCATAAGAAGGAAAGAAAAATAAGAGAAAACTCTCCAAAACTAAAACATGGCATAATGGCTGTTAAATAAAACATAGCAGCATTCTACAAAAATTTGCATAATATTTTCCAAGATGTCAGATATTGTTCAGCTAATGAATATCACCCCATCACCCACCCCAAATGGGCTGTATCCTGAAATAAAGTTTATTAATGGATGAGACCCATCGTGAATAAACTTTTTACACGCAACTTCGATCTGCCATGGTTTAAATATTCCCAAGAAAACTATATGCTTTTGTTAAAACATTTTTTTCATTTTTGAGCAGCAAGAAATACAAATTTAAGTAGCAAGCGATGGAAAACAAATGATTTGTTTCTTAGATCAAAATTAAAATTTTTATGTTATTTTGACTTTGTAAAATATTAATCATCAGAACAAAAATTAATTTTCCCAGCTCCAACTTGAATTTCTCTTACAAATTTAACAACATATAAATTTCAGATATGGAAGAAAAAGTGGTATATTTTCATGGTTTTATTTATCCCTTTCCTAACTGTCGCCTACCGTATTCCATATGGAGGATTTGTTGGACTTAATGAAAAGGGCGAACCTGTTGCAGGTTATATAGACAGAGAATTTGAGAAAGTTACATTAATTGTGTCATCGACATTTTTTGTTATTTTTGCTTTTATGTCACTATTTTTAACAATTTTAACAGTTATTAAATATGCACTTTTAAAGAATAAAACTACAACTGTTGGTGCACAAAATACTCAACTTAACCTTTTAGGTAAGATATAATTTATTTTGAAGTTAAAATCGAATGTTTCAAACAGGGCTGTGCGATACCAAAACCGAGACTTTTTTAATTTTCGTTAGAAAAAAATTCATCTTTGCATTGTTTTCTTTATGAAAATGTAAATATTGTGTGCCTAATAGCACAGAACAATGACAACTAAAGTTTTTATCTTTATCTTACATTTTACATAAGTTACGGTAAGAGTCTCGGGTACCCGAGACCGAGACTCGAGACTTTTGTAATTTAAACGACCAGGAAAAGGATAAAACTCAAAAAAGTTCTAGAATATTATTTTCTGAGGTATTAGGCATCATGTAGAAAAAGAAATTCATACATAAAAAGCATAGGTTAAAAATTACAGAAGTTTTAAAAAAATCTGGATTTTGGTATCGCACAGCCCTGGTTTCAAAGAACTACATGGTGTCATAAAATAAGTTTCAGTTTTAATATGGCTGGAAAATTTTAAAAACTAAAAATATTCAAAATTGATTGGCACAGCTGTGTTGGACATCGGATAAGGTTTTGTTTGAGAAAATTTTGTTCGAATCTTTCATATCCAAATTTGCACGCTTATAGAGATCGATAGTAAATTCAAATTTTTTAAAACCATTTTTATTGTTGCTGTCACATTGATTGTAACAGAAACATTTTATTATCATTTATTCATCGTTACTATCGCTCTCTATAAGCGTGCAAATTTGCATATCACGGATTATTAAAAAATTTATATCGAACAAAACCTATTCTGATTTGGAGCATAACTGCGCAAACAGTTTTTAAATATCTTTAGTTTTAAAACTTTGCCTACCAAATCAAACCGGGAACTAACATTGGGATACCCAATATTCAAATTTTATATTTTTCAGTATTTTCAATAGTTTTATTATTTGTTCAACTGTTGCGGGTTGTATATTTAATTTTAACAACGCTTTTCATTTTGGATTCTTTTTTAATTATGACTTTGCGCTCAATTCTACCATTTATAATTGATGCGCATGCTTGGTTTGCTGCTATTGCGATCCTGGTTTTAAGGTAAATCATCATTTTTACCAATGACAAATGTTTTTAATAATGATATCAAAAATTTTAGTCCAACAACTCGAAAAATTTATCGTGAATTTTATGGTTTCCACAAATTTACTTATCGCATACATAATGTCATTCATAGTGCTTCACCATTACCTTCGATAGTAGGAGGGGAAAATAGTCATGGTCAAACTCCCCGTAATTCAATGACTCCCATACTGTAATTGATCAAAATGGAAGAAATAACAGCGATGTTAATGGGGGAAATTTGAAACTTTAAGCGATCAAAAATAAGATCAAAAAATTAGACAAAATTCTTTCGCAATAATGGTTTTTTTAAATTTTGTGTGTAAAAAATAATATAAAATTACATTAAAAATTTTAAGTAAAATATCAAAAATGACAAGAACAGAAGAAACAGTATTTTGTGGATTCGAAAAAAAAATTCAACGAAAATTTAAATATTTTTTAGCTAAAATCTAATTAGTAGATAACTTTGGGTTTAATGTTTGTTTAAAAATACTCAATTTTTAAAAGCCAATGTTTTTTATCTAATGTAAGATAAAATAGCAAATCAAACACTTTCTGTTTTTTCTGACAAACAAATTTGAATTTAAAAAAAATCCTTTCCACACTTGTACTGCATGTTTGCCTTAAGCAGCAAAACTAATAACACATATTATTAATTGTTTTCGTTAATCATGTGATTGAGGTTGTGTTTATGTCAAAACAAAACTAAAATAAATAAAAATTTAGATGGTTGTGTATGTTAATGTAAAAAAATCAATAATGAGTTGTTGCAACGTGATAAGTCTTATCACAAAATAAAGTTTTATTGAAAGTCTTTCTTTTTAGCATTAAAGAAAGAGTGTTTTTGTCATACCGACACACAACTAAATTTGTGTAAAAACTAAGAAAAAATTGTTATTTGAAGCTAAAATGGTTTTTCATGTTGGTTTAGAATTAATTACTGGAGCTGCAGCTGCGTACAATGATGAAACAAAAACTACATTTGATCTAAAATTAGGTAAGCAAATTTTTATTTGGTGTTATAATTTTCTTATTTTTAGTCCCTGAAAATTACATATTAAATTTTAATTATAAATCTCTATTAGAGGACATCAAATTCCAACTTAATGGAGATCTCGGATGCATTTGTATTTGTTCATTGCAAAAAAGTGATAATGATTTTCGAAGACACATTATTGAAACCTCTTTGTCATCTGGATTTGCTAAAGCTGAAATTATTGATTCATCTGTGGCAAATTATTTTAGAGCAGTCTCACAAGTGAATTATAACCCCAAAACCGATGGTCAAATATGGATAATAAATGAATACGATCATTCCGAAGTATGGGAAATAATAAATGGAAAAGCTTATTTAAAAGAAACAAATTGTTTTGCAATAAAGTCATACCAGCAAATTATTGAGAAACAAAAATTTGATTTGATATTAGTACATCAAAGAAAGAAAAGACGTCTGGAAAAATTCGCATTCAACTGTAAGCTTTATTATTATGAAGATGTTCCACTGAGCAGATGTGCACTTTTTAAAGCTAGAATAATGGCTGAGGAGCCTAATTTAACACGCAGAGACGCATACAACATATTAGGTAGAGGTATCACAGTTGTGCAAAATGGCAAAATAATTTCAACATTCCATGCTACAGAAAAATTACCCTTCAAACGGTCAATAAAAGCGACTTCCAAAGTAACAACGACTAGCTTAAAGGTGACAACTTGTATTTTAAACATTATTATAAAGACATATTTTAGATTGTTGAAACTGATAAAGTCAAAGATATATCTCCACCAAAATTCAAATCATTTTTATTGATTTTAAATATTGACACAAATGGGATTTATGATATCTCATTTGAAAAGCTACCAATAAATCCATCTATAAGTGTTGACAATTACATTGAAGCAGTATATTCTGAAACTCAAAATTATGCCACTCCAGAAAATGATCACACTTTTATCCGAGAATTTTCATTTCCGGCACATAATCTTGGCAAAAATAATTTTTTCAAAAATTTAGTAGGAATTCATTCTGGAAATTGGAAAACCAGTGCTGCTGTTTTGAAAAATAACGAATTAAAAAGTATAA
This sequence comes from Panagrolaimus sp. LJ2414, assembly GCA_024447195.1. Taxonomy (NCBI): domain Eukaryota; kingdom Metazoa; phylum Nematoda; class Chromadorea; order Rhabditida; family Panagrolaimidae; genus Panagrolaimus; species Panagrolaimus sp. LJ2414. Next base: position 1,029,114 of record JAMRXY010000073.1, on the reverse strand, counting down.
ACCTTGGAGAAAATGACGGAGAAGAAATTATTGCTTCCTATGTTCAATTTGATGATGAAGATGTTAAATGTGGTCAAATTGATTTCAACGAACTACAATATCCTTCTTCAAGTGTTTATGATATAAAAACATTAATTGGAAAAAATTTGAATGAGATATTAATTGACAAAAATTGGTTGTTCGAAATCGTTAATGTTCAAGATGGTGACAGTTTTGTGGAAGCTATGCAAGAACAACTTAGCATTAAATTTGGTGTTGGTGTTCAACTTGGAGATTCTATGGGTACTGTAGTAAAATACCCGGAGGAGATCTATGCACTTTTGCTAAAACTGATCAAGACAAAAGCTGAGGAAGAAAATCAAAAAGAAAAATTAATCAATGTGATAATTACCGTACCCGGGATATATTCAGAATCACAAAAAACAACTACCCGAATTGCAGCATTACTTGCAGGATGGCAAAATATTTTTTTGATGCCAGAATCAATTGCAACATTATTTGCAAATTTTTTGGACTTTTTTGAAAGCATTGTTACAAGTTCGTCGCCGATTATTTTAGTGGATCACGGACATGCTTCTATAAATATTTGCATATTTAAAGTTGAAAATGGCAAAATTCATATTTTACATAATTCTTCGGATTCTGAACTTGGTGGAAGAGAATATGATAATTTATTGTTTGAGTATTTTCAAAAACAAGCAAAAACTGAATTTGGTTTTGATTTCTCTGAAGAGCTTTGGTCGAGATTTATATTTTGCTGCAAGGATATCAAACACATTCTGTCATTTAGAGACAATTACAGGTAAGAAGCAACCCTTCAGATTTGGTTGTCGAATGTTTATAAAATTAATAATTCCTAAAAAACTTACAACACAAATGTGTTCAGGATCAAATTGGGCTTTGTTCGTGATAAACTGTGATATACAAATTTTGCACGCTTAAAATAAGCGATAGTAACCTCAAACTTTCGAAAATCGTTTTTTATTGTTACTATCACAATGATAGTAACCAAAACATTTTATTATCGTTTTTTGTCGTTACTCTCGCTTTCCATAAGCGTACAAAATTTTGCAAATTACGGTTTGATAAAGAATTTATGTCAGACAAAACCTAATCAGATGTTAAACACAGGATCCGTTCGTCAAAATCTTCTTTTGAAATTTTCTATACAAATCAAAACAGAAACTTAATTTTAGATATCGTCTAAAAATGCAAATTTTTTACCTTTTTTAACATTAGAATTTTACAGATTATTTATTGAAGACTTTGATGCCTGCCAAGATGGCTATGTTGAAATTACTCGAAAACATTTTCAAAAGATGGCAGATAAATTGCTGGATAAAACTGAAGATTTTATTTTTGAAACATTAAAAGAAGGCGGCTTTGAAGCAAGCCAAATTTCAATAGTTTTACAAACCGGTGGTGGATGCCGAATGCCAATGATAAAACTTTTGCTTCGCCAGACATTCCCTAAAGCTAAACATTATGCTGATGATTATCCAATTAATACTGTAGCAGTTGGAGCAGTTCGATATGCTTCAACTTTGAAGAAAGAATCTTCACCTCCTAAAAGTCCAGAATCCTCTGAAGCTAATAGTGTAAAAGAAAAGCTGATTCCAGAAGACGTTGAAGTTGATGCAGTTGGGATCGATTTAGGGACGACAAGATGTTGTGTGGCAGTTAATCGAAAAACTGGAATTGAAACAATCGGAATTGAAAACGAAGGGAAACGATTACTGCCATCTTATGTGGCATATGATGAAGCTCATGTAAAATTTGGTCAAGTTGTTGTTAATCGAATGCGAGATCATGCAAAATCAACAGCCTTTGATGCCAAAAGATTACTCGGAAAAGAAATTGCCGAAATTAGAATTGATGGAAATTGGACTTTTGGAATAATACCCTACGGGAAAAAGATTAAGCTGCAGTTAACAACCCATGACGGAGAAGCTTTAAAATATCCCGAAGAAATTTCAACAGCCCTACTAAAACATATCAAAGAAAAAACTGAACAATTTCAAACAAAAGAATTATCCGAAGTTGTAATTACAATTCCAACAGCATTTAATGATAAACAAAAGAAATCGACACATGTAGCAGCGATTTTGGCTGGATGGAAAAAAGTTCATTTAATTTCTGAAACCGTTGCAGCCGCATTGGCTTATTCTGTTCAAGACCAACGTTTATCAACAACATCTTTATCTGATGAAAATTCCGTAGTTTTGGTATTCGACCTTGGAGGTGGAACTTTGGATGTTGGGATTTTTAAATACAAAAATAATACAGCAAAAATTATTGGCAGAAGTGGGGATCCAAATCTTGGTGGAAGAGATTTCGATAAAATTTTGATTGAATATTTTACAAAAGAATTACAAAGTGATTACGGTATTATTGTACCTGAAAGTAAAAAGTATTTTTTAATATCAAAAGCTCAAGAAATCAAAGAAAATTTATCAAGTTTAGAAGAGGATAGGTAAAACTTTTAACACTATTTTTCAAGCGGGTTCCTAAAGTGTTTCATAATTGATCCCTGAAAGCTTTCGTTTAAAGACACATTTCAGGGATCAAGTTAAAGAACCCTATAAGGATATCTGCTTATAATAACAATTATGTTACAGTACCTATAAATTATCATTTTTAGTTTCTGCATCGATGATATTGATTTCACAAAAGATGGAATTATAAAAATTACAAAAAAAGAATTCGAAACAATGTCTTCTGATCTACTTGCAAAATCCAAAGAAGTCATTTTTAAAGCAATAAATAATTCTGCGATGACAATTCCTAAGATTGATAAAGTTATTCAAGTTGGAGGTGGATGTCGAATGCCAATGATCAAAAAATTTGTTGAAGAAATCTTTCCAAATGCTCAACAATGTTGTGTCACAAATCCTGATGAAGTTGTTGCAGTTGGCGCGGCACATTACAGCTTTAATTTGAATTCGAAAGATATTTAATTTGAGTAAAAATTGATTATTTATAAATTTTAACCAAAAAATTGTTATCTAAAAACTGTAACATGCCGTTAACTTTTTATTCGTTTTTCAACAAATCAAATAAAAAAATTATCAAAATTCAAATTTACGAAAGCTTACATGTTTTGTAATGCCAATATTTATCAAAAAGTTCATATTTATTTGAAATACTTATATCTACAGTTAAATAAATATTAGTTATATCTACATTTATCACTTAATCAATAATTTAAAGATATATCCAAATGAAGTCAAGATAACTCCAAAAAGCATCATCCAAATATTCATTCCAAGAGAGACAGATCCGGCAGGTTGAGGAGGAGGATAAGTGACAGCTTCAACAACCTAAAAATAAACATAACACTTAAAAAAGAGCAATAAAATGAAAAGAAACTTACTCCAAATTTACATGTATCAGAAACTTTTGAGGGGTAATAAGCTCTAGAAATTTCAGCAAATGGATGAACATCGATCTAAAATCAAGGTTAATAAAAAAAATTAAAAAAGTGCACTTGAAGAATTTTAATTACAAAAACAGCAAAAAAGATATAAAAACTTACAAATCTACGATATTCTTCTCCAAAACAATTATCTTTGTTACTGCATGTGACAACAACATAAGTTTCATTGTAATGAAATGAAGATTTGATATTATTTTTGATGCTTTCTTTAACTTCAGATGGAACAGTTTGACAAATTCTATCAAAATCTTCATAACAACCATATCCACCCATAATATATGTTCCATTAAGGGTACAACGATAATATACACATGCATCACAAGATTTAATTCCATAAGGTTTGATACTATCTCCTAAAAATTAAATTTTAAAAATACATTTATCTATAACAGAAAAAAGTTCACCTATAGCAGTATAATCATAAGCTTCTCCCATATCACACCATCCTCGAGTTGAACATTGAACTTTTTCAGCAAAATATCGATCATTTTGGTCATCATACTTTGGTCGAGGAAGTCCATTTGGACAACTTGCGTAATCTAAAAATTTAGTCGTTAAGTCTTTACTAAATTTTTAAATACAACTCACTAGATAGGGTAAAAACTGCTTCTTTTAATTCTGTACCAAAAGTTGCATAAACACTTTTGAAATTTCTTTTCTAAAAACGAGGAAGTTACAGGGTATCTCAAAATAAGTTCTCGTTTTAATTTGGCTGACAAATTTTTAAAAACCAAGGTATCCCAAATGGTGTGTGCAATTGTGTTCAGAAACGGTAATATGCAAATTTGCACGCTTATAGTTCGCGAGAGTAACTTCAAATTTTCAATAACCGTTTTTTATTGTTACTATCACATTGATAGTAACCAAAACATTTTGTTTTCGTTTTTAGTCGTTACTATCGTTCATTATAAGCTTAGCAATTTGCATATCACAAAATCATAAAAGATTTATATCAAAATCTTTACCCTATTCTGAACACAACTGCTCAAGCAGTTTTTGAATATCTTTAAAACTATAAATTTGCTGACCAAATCAAAACGGAAATTATTTTGGGGCACTCTGTATTTTACACTAATTGAAAACTTAAAAATATTCTTACCTCCATTTCTGCAAAAACATATCTCGCACCATATGTCTTACCATCCAATGAATAAGTGCTTGTAGCAACCATAACAGTTTTATCAAAGTATTCAAATGTTTTATCTTTAAGATGTTCAACAATATGTGTCATTGCTTTCGTGCTGATATATGCACAATTTTCAGCAAAATCAGTAAAGCAGCCATATCCTTCAAAAACTTTTTGAGCATAGGTAACACATTTGTAATAAACACATGCATCTTCACAGTGAGTGGTATCATAAGATTTAGGTTCCATCATCATATCTGGAAAAAAAAAGATATGAATAATTTATGAAAAAATATACGATCACCAACAAATATATGGTATAAATGTGGGTTTATTACTCATAAGTGATGAACAAAAAAAATTAAAGTACACAAACCTGTAGTTAGTCCTTGGCATTGAGAGTATTTTTTGCATACCTTAGATGCATTGACAATTGTTGTTGAAAGAAAGATGAAAGCAAAAATCACCAGCAAAATTTGACGCAACATCATTACAGCAGAATGAAAAAATAAAAATGATCACAAATTTGAACACTTTTTCCCTCAAATATGGATTTGGTGGATCGATGAATAAATGAATGGTTTATGCAAATTTTTATTCAATGAAGAAATTATTTGTGGAAACATTGTTTGTTTTTGAGGCCAAATAAAAATTAATTAAGGCCAAAAAGTAGGGAAGCAAAAAATATTTAAGTTTTTGAGTTACCCAAAAATCAAGAAAAATGACTTACATAATTTTCATCATGATTTATAAAAATTTGATATCAAAAAATGAAATACTTTTACATATTTGTCTAACAAAAAAGCATTTGTATTGTTTTTGAATAGGTAATTATGATAATCATAAACATGCATATTGTTATTTTTTCCATCCTTAAATACCATACGAAATTGAGTTTAGTTGCAATTAGAAAAAAGTAAGATTGTTTTTCTGGATTTTCTTTTGTTTTGCAATCTACTGATAAACAAAAAAGATTTATGTGAGACAAGTCCTCGTTTATGATATAAAAAGCAAAAACAGTGCACAACAAAAAAAGTTTGTCACTGCCCACTTTGACATCTCATGATTTTGCTTTAACTTATAAATTTTAACCAAAAACAATTTTTTTTTTAAAAAACAAAAAATTTAAATTTTGAAATAATTTTTTTGTCAGTTTCTGGGGTTGCTTGATTTATTATTTTTAAATCCCATAAGACAACTAATTTTCTTTCTGGTTTTAATTTTTTTGGCAACTTTTATGAATTATATTTAATTGATTATTTACTATATCAATAAAGCCTACAGTAATCTTATTATCAATAAATAATTAATAGATATATCCAAATGAAGCAAATAAAATTCCAGAAAACATCATCCAAACATTGATTTCAAGACAAGTTGATCCGGAAGGAAGAGAAAGAGTAGAAGAATTTCCAGCAACCTAAAAAAAGAAAAATATAAGATCCTGTAACTAAAATAAATAAAGAAAAATTTACTCCAAATTCACACGCCATGTGGTATATTAAAGTGTAATTTTAGCAAATGGATGAACATCCATCTAAAATTTAGTTTAATAAGACGCTATCTCATTTTAGTACCTTATATTTCAGTACCACCCATTATAGTTTAGACGTCGTGTTTTCCATATGTTAAAACATATTCCTCCAAATTTCTAGTTGTCGTCAATGGCACGTGCATTTTTTACCTTCTTCTCCTGAGAAAAAAACGAAAATGGCAAAGCTTACGTCTTTAAAAGTTTCTCCTACTACTTTTTTTCGTCACAAATAATTTAAAAAAAGAATTCAATTTTATTTACCAATTTACATCAAATAATTATGCCTACGGTAAACATAAAATAATATAATTAAATGATACAAGCAAATGGAGCAAAGAAGATTCCAAAAAGCATCATCAAAACATTGATTTCAAGAGAAGCAGTAGATCCGCCAGGTGCATGCCGGCCAGCAGAAGAAGAACGATGATCAGGAGAATTAGGATCTTTAGCAACCTAAAATAGAATAATAGAAGATACGGTAACGAAATAAGAAAAACTCACTTCAAATTCACATGTATCATCTTGACTCGATTTATCAATCTTGGTAATATTAGCAGTTGGGTTAACATCCATCTAAAATATTTAAATATACAAAACGCATACGAACGAAATAAAAAACTTACAAATATACGATATTCTTCTGGAGCACATTCATCTTTGTTACGGCAGGTGACAACAACATAATTTTCAGCACGATGCAATGAAGCATTGATATTATTTTGGATGCTGGTTTTGACTTCAGATGGAACAACTTGACAAATTTTATCAAAATCTTCATAACATCCATATCCACTCATAATTTGGCTTCCATCAACTGTACAACGATAAAAAACACAGGCATCACAAACTTTGCTTCCTTGAGGAGTGAGCTCGGTTCCTGCAAAAATGATGTGTAAAATCTGATTTTGTAGATTTTATCCGTAGATTCAAGTTATTGAATTTTCTGATAAAAACTAACTAAATAGTTCCACATTATGGCGATAAACATGTTAAAGCTTACCTTGATAAGTATAATTATAATTCTTTCCAGTTTCACACCAACCTTGAACTGAACATGTAACATTATCAGCAAATCGTTGCTTTGAAGTTGCAGATTCACGTTGATATCTGAATCCTCTGTCATTGTTAGCTTCTTAAAAATTTGCATGAATTTAAGATAACCATTAATTTAAAAAAATTAACTTACGTGATTTATCAAAAGTAGCATTATAGAATGTTGAGCCAAAAACTTTTACTGCTTTTTTATCATCTTTATTCTAAAAAATATATGTTTAAAAAAATTAAACAGAAATCAAAGATGGTACTCACCTTCATTGTATTAAAAACATCTTTTTCACAAAAATCTTTATCACTGCAGGTAGCAACCATGACGGTATTATCATAGTATTCAAAGCTTTTGATATTTTTGACAACATTATTCTTTATTTCAGTGCTGATATAATCACAATATCTTTCAAATGTTGCATAGCAACCAAATGCTTCATAAACCATACGACGAGGACCGATACATTTAAAATATACACAAGCATCTTCACATTCCATTGCTTTTGCCCATTCCCAATCATTATCTAAAAAATATTGTAAATTATTATGATATTGATATTTAAGCAAGCTTTGAGTGAGAAGGTGCATAAAATTTTTTATCTTTTACACTCAAAAAGAATTAACAAGAAAAATAAGAACCAACCGGAATTTTTTTCAATGCGAGGACCATACAAGTAACCATCTTTGCATTTAAGAGCATTGACCAATGTTGTTGAAAGAAAGATGAAAGCAAAAATCACCAGCAAAATTTGACGACACATCATTTCAGCGAAAACAAACAATAAAAATGAAGACAAAATTGAACACTTTTTTCCTCAAATACCATTTTTGTTGGTTGGACGACGAATGATTTATGCAAATTTCATCAAAGAAAAGTCTATTCGTAAAAGTGTGTTCGTTTTTTTGAGACCAATATAAAAAATAAACTAACTCAATTCTGGAAGCAAAATACATGTCCAGGCTGTCTCAAGAAATGTATTTAAACAACATTTAGGTGTAAATTTAAATAAACCCAAAATCAAGCCACAAGGTTAGCGCAACTTTTAGCAAAGAATGAAAGTTCTTACACATTTACCGAACAAAAAAGAACTTTTATTATTGGAGTTGCTGTTTTTTCTTTATCAACTATAAAAGTTTGCTCATAAATGGTAAATATTTTAAGTTTAAGTTTAATTTATTTCAACAATTTTAACACAAAAATGCAATTGCATTACAATTGCTTTAAAAATTCCTTGCTCATAACTTTCTCAATTTAAATGTTAAACTTTATGATAATTGACACTTGTAATAAGCACCAAAAACCCTATAATTTGTTTCTTAATTAAAAAAGCATCACTTTTTTTCTAGCTAAAATATTGACAATTGCATTTTGGCTAATTTTTAATAAACTTAGATATTATTTTATTTTTTTTACTGAATTTAATATTAGTTATTTTGTACATGGTTTGAACCAAAAGCCATTAAAAAGGATAAAAAAGTGATAATTTTAAGTTGATTAATTAGCATCTTTTATTTAAATCATAAGGCTTCTAAGTGTGTCCTTTATTTTAAACACTTAAATTAAGATCTAAGAATCAGATAACAATTTATCCCACATGTCTCAATTTTGTATTATTATAAATTTAATTACTTGTCATTCACTCAAGTCGTGTATAGCTTGACCAAAAAAGTCAACAACCTCATAAAAATTTATTTGTTTGGCATATTTTTGTATTTGTAAGCTGCGTTATTAAGCACCTCGTGTGTAATTCAAATAATAATATTTTAAAAGTACAGTACATAAAAAGGGTGTTGTTGTTGTTTTTCGTTTGTGACCAAATTGTTCCTTAAATAGAACTCAAATTTTAAATTTAAAGTCTTATTTTAGAGATATTTTTCATTTTACGCATTATTAAACATAAATTTTAATTTTGTAAGCTGCTAAAAAAACTATGTCAGAAATTACAACTTCTTCAACCATGCATTTCGACGAAGATGCTGAAATCCATGAAAGCATATTAGATTCTCCTGCAATTGCCATCGCTGAAGAAGCATCACTGATTTATCAAAGTTTTGGAGGATTTTTGGAACTTCTGATGATTATTGCTTTTATTTTTATTTTGGTTTTTAACAAAATTAAATCCCTCCAGGGTTTTATTCTCTTACTCCTTTTTGGATTTGTTGCGGATTTTATTGCTTTGGCATGTTATATCGTATGTATGGCAGATGGATGGCATAATACTGTTTTTATAAATGCTTCAGAAATTTCTTATATTTATGTAATAATTTCTGGAAGCCTCTGGAATACGATTTTATCCTTGAATCGATGTATCGCAGTTTTATGGCCAATGAAACATTTGAGGGTAGGTTTTGTTTAGATATGCAAATTAATTTTTACCAGATTTAATGAAACCAAAAATTGTGTGTCTTGAGTTCTGACATCCTGAACATAGATCAAATTGAGATTGTTGAAAGCCTTAATGCCTTTCGTGATTCTTTCAGTTAAAAAATTTGCATAAACTTATTGGCACAAAGTATCTGTGGTATCCTTATGACCTCAAATTGATAGAGTAGATTTCGTCCTATTTTTTTATAGAAAGTTTTTAAAAACATTGTTTATTTTTCAGTTATGGACAACAAAAAATATCTGTGTATACTGTATTCCTGTCATTCTTCTTTATCCCCTCTTACTTCAAGGATACATATTTTTCGATGACAGATTTTACGTTGAAGGATTGTAAGTTTTATTCATTATTCAAATTTGTCACATGTTAAATGTGTTTTTGATTTCACTCTGTCGTATTTTTCATGCAATGAAAAAATAGGAATCTAATTTTATTGTAAAAAGTGTAAACAATTTGTCGTAAAAATTAAATCAAAAACTAATTTGTTTTTTCGTATACTGTAACAGTAATAATGCAAAATGGGGGCAAATATTAAATTATTAATTTTATTTGTCATTACTCAGATTTCATGATTTTTAAAGTACAAAAAAAGAAAATTAAATTATATGCTAATTGTTTTTTTTGTTGTTTTAGGAGTATTTTTTCTGCTGTGACCAACTTTTTCTATATTAGCAGATTAATTGTTGGTTTATCCAATACCATCTTAGCTATGATATCCCTGATAATGACGATTATTGTTTACCTAAAAAATCAATCCACTTCGATCAAACTTAATTCTCGATGGGATTTGAATATGCTTTTACACAGTGCATTTTCGTCACTTTTTCTTTTCCTTTTTTCACTTTGTTATTGGCTTGCTGCATTATTTTATCCGGAGAGCAAAAGTCGTGCCTTTATTTGTGAATATTTGGGAATTTTAATGTTTGCAATTTTTCATTACGGTAGTATCGTAATTTTATTGGTAGTCAAGTAAGTGTTTATGGTGAAAAAATAACTGTTTGAAATTTTTGTTGTTAAATAACAATTTTTAGTAGTTCAATTCGAAAAGCAGTAATTAATTTTTATACATTTGGAAAATGTTACAGTGACAAAAATGTGACAATGGTAATAAGTGTTTCAAAGATTACAGTAACAAGCCACAGAAGACATAGTTAATTTTGAGAATGTTTTGAATGATAAAATTAATAAAAAATATACATAAAAAATTAAATAGTCAAGCTGTTTTACTTATTGCTTCAGGGTATTGCTTTTATGAAATTTTTGTAAATTTCATTACTTTATTTAAATTTTATATTTAAAAGACAGATAAATTTTTGATAATGAAAAACTGTTAAAAAATATATTCAACAAAATATCTCTGTCGTCGATGCCGTTTCATTGGAAGTTTTGATTTTCGAAGTTTTCCTTCAACAGTTTTTGGATCTACAAAATATGCAGTAATAATTTCTCGAAATTTTTTGAAAATTAATCCAGGATGTGGATTATAAATTTCTTTTGAAAAAACAACTCGCAACATTTTTGTTCCAATTCGAAAATGATATGAAATTCTTCGATGATCATCTACGATATATCCTTCAAAATTACTTGAATTCATTTGACTTCGAAGATAATGAAAAATTGAGAATTGTAGTTCATCGAGAACAATGCCATCATTGATACCATCGGTGGATTCAAGATATTTTTTGAGATTATCATATGCTAAATTTTCTTGTTGTCGATTTCTTGCTCGTTCAGATTCATCAAGTAATGCCCGAACTCGAGGGGATAAATGAGGAAGCCATGAAACATGAATATGTGATTGAAATTGTGAATAATGTCGTGCCAGGATATGAAAGGAACCTTGTCGAATGTTATTCAATTTACTCACAGCCTAAAACATACAAGGTGTCCCAACGAAATTGCTGGTTTTGTTTTTTGAATAACTTTTTTTAAAATTCATTTTTTTAAAAACGCATTGCGCAGTTATCTTCAGAATCCTATAAGAATTTTTTTGACATAATTTTTTTTTCAGTATTCGAAAATTTGCATATCCTCCAGTAAAAATGATGAGAGTAAAATTAAAATTGCAAATTTGAAAGTTTTTCATTACTATCACTGAGATTCATTGGAGCTGCTTTTTTCATGAATGAGAGTAACAAAAACAATGCAAAAAAATTTGATTTTTTACTCTCGCTTTTAAAAAACAAGCTCCAATAAAAGCGGTGATAGTAACCAAAAGAAACAAAAATGAATTTTTTCTGTTACTATCCCCATACAAAAATTTGCATGTCTGGAATCAAAAAAATTTTTATGCCAAAAAAATTCTTAGAGTTTTTAAAAATTTACTGCGCAGTCCGTTTTTAATAAAAGTAACTTTAAAAAATGTTATTAAAAAAACAAAACCAGCAATTTCGTTGGGACACCCTGTATTATTACGTTAAATTCGATGCAATTGATTATCAATTGTTGCTTCAAGGTGTTACTTACAGGGTGTCCAAGCATAATTGCCGGTTTTGTTTTATTTATAATATTTTTTAAAGTTGATTTTTTCAAAAACGGACTGCACAGTAATTTTCAGAATCCTATGAGAATTTTTTTGAAATAAAAATTTTTATGATTCCAGACATGCAAATTTTTAATGGAGGATAGTAACAAAACAAATTTGTTTTTGTTTGTTTTGGTTACTATCATCGCGTTTATTGGAGCTGGTTTTTGGAAAGCGAGAGTAAAAAATCAAATTTTTTTGCATTGTTTTTGTTACTATCATTCATCAAAAAGCAGCTCCAATGAATTTCAGTGATAGTAATGCAAAACTTTGAAATTTGCAATTTTAATTTTACTATCACTACTTTTACTGGAGGATATGCAAATTTTTGAATGTCGAAAAAAATTTAATATCAAAAAAATTCTCATAGGATTCTGAACACAACTGTGCAATCCGTTTTTGAAAAAATCAACTTTAAAAATTGTTATTCAAAAAACAAAACCGGCAATTATGTTTGGACACCCTGTACAAAAAAATTTGAATTGAGAGTAAGAAAAGAAACCGACAACGAAATGTTTTGGTTACTATCAAAAAGAGAGTAACTTCAAAAATGCACTTTACAAATTTGTAGTTACTTTCACTCATTTTAAGCCTGCAAAATTTTTATATCACAGATTTTCTTTTAAAATTTTAAAACTAAACCATTTCAAACACCGTTTTTAAACCTGTACAAAAGAACTTACAATATGTTGAAAAGTTCTGTTATCCAAATCTCCAACCATTACAAAAGAATATTCATCATTTCCGGTGTCGACATTTTTCAAAATTGTAAAAACTGTTTTACAACGTTCAATTGATCGTTCCTTGATTTTTTCATTCCATTCATATGTAACTTTTTGGGCAAAATGTTCTTTTGCAGCAAGCTCTTTTTCTTGTTCAGACAATTTTTTTGTTTCTTTTGTTTTTCTCGATACCTTAAAATCGATAGAATTTTGAAAATTAAATTACGATAAGTATCATTGCAAGCTCTTACGCAACATAGATAATTGCAACCATTTGTCCAATCATCATTGCCCCGACAACCGGATATAAAGGTGGCGGAATTAGCGGGCCTGCTGCAGCTACGGCGACAGCACCCATTTTTACACAAACTTGGAAACTTTAACTAGTTGAAAAAAAAATGAAGCAATACGATGCTTTTGAATGGAAAATTTTATCAGGGTAAAATTTAATTCCCAGAAAGCAAAAGTCATGAGTTGTTTATACAAAAAATTGTTATAATATTTTTATCAGTAAAATGATTTTTGACTTTCAATATCCTTGTTTATCGTTATTTTTTGTTGAGATGGTAATCCTTTTTGCAAGTATAAAAATAGGAATTGTTGTTTGCGGAAGTATGATTTTTGTCATGAAAGTAAAACAGAACAAAAATTATTACTTTTCAACTTTTCTGTTGTCAAAAAGTGATAAGAAAAAAGTTAATCTTTGTCATGCGATTTTTTTATTGCTGCAATAAAGAAAAATGTTAGCTTTTTTATTCATTATGCTTTTCTTGTATATTCGAAGCAATGCAAAAAGTAATAATATTTTTTGCGTTGCTAATATTTTTTGAATACTGTAATGGTGGTGTACTAATTGTTCCAGCACTTGGTCGAACTGCTGACTTTGGTGATATTTATGATGCTCGAACAAATAAATTTACAAGGGATAATATCTTCAAGCAGTAAGTTATATTTTTATTGAACAGTGACAACAGTGATTACAGTAACCTGAAGTTCAAGCCTAAAACAAAGTTAAACTTATAACATTGACAAAGTTTTATATTTTTGATCAACCTTATCCAAAAAATCACACTTTGTATTTAAACCCTGATTACTTTCATTTCAGAACTTTACCACAAAATTTTAAAACCCTGATTGAAAACCCTTATACAAGATATGATTTTACATCAGCCAAAAGTAGTTCAGAAAAGTTGAATGCCTTTGAAATTACGGGTGCACAGCGGACCTTTTGTTGCTTTTTGCAAAAAATGCTTTTTTTCGTGTCGAAAAAAGCGCATGTGCTTAATTGTTGTAAAAAACTTATCTGGTAAAACCAAATATTTTTTTTGCACTTGGAATCGATAAAAGACATGTCAGAGATAATAAAAATGTAAAAATTAATTAAAAAATGTTAAAATATTACTGTAAAATACCGTATTAAAATTATCGATTTTTTGGTAATTTCAAAAAATTATGAAAAAATACTGTATTTACGGATATCAGAAGTTAATATCTTAAAATGTTTAGTAGCCCTATAGGTAATAAAAAAATATTATATGGTTGGAAAAAATGTGTTGAAAATTTTTTTACAGGTAATTTTGTAATTATTCCCATATAAAATAATAAACACGGGTACTGTAACTTCAGAATCCGGCTTCTGAAAAAAAAAATCGATCCATAGAAATGTTCCCTGGGTTCATCTAAGTAACTTCATTCACTTTTTACCACATTTCAATTACTCATCTCTGTTTAATAGCGCGTGGAAAATTGGTTACGGTAGCTATTTCAACATACCGCAAAAATTACTCTAAAACCCTAAAATTAATCGCAAACGAATTCTGAGGGTCAAAAACGATTATATTACATATTTAAAATACTTTTAACATCTTTGATATGATTTTTAACAGTAATATTAATTTTCTAAAAATACGTCATTTTGATGCATTTTACTGAAAAATTAATTTTTTTAAAAAATGATTTTTTTTGTTAATTTAATCTAGATTTTTGTTAAAAACCATTTATATACACGTTTTATGACTAGATTTAACATTTGCGATTAATTTTAGGGTTTTAGAGTAATTTTTGCGGTATGTTGAAATAGCTACCGTAACCAATTTTCCACGCGCTATTAAACAGAGATGAGTAATTGAAATGTGGTAAAAAGTGAATGAAGTTACTTAGATGAACCCAGGGAACATTTCTATGGATCGATTTTTTTTTTCAGAAGCCGGATTCTGAAGTTACAGTACCCGTGTTTATTATTTTATATGGGAATAATTACAAAATTACCTGTAAAAAAATTTTCAACACATTTTTTCCAACCATATAATATTTTTTTATTACCTATAGGGCTACTAAACATTTTAAGATATTAACTTCTGATATCCGTAAATACAGTATTTTTTCATAATTTTTTGAAATTACCAAAAAATCGATAATTTTAATACGGTATTTTACAGTAATATTTTAACATTTTTTAATTAATTTTTACATTTTTATTATCTCTGACATGTCTTTTATCGATTCCAAGTGCAAAAAAAATATTTGGTTTTACCAGATAAGTTTTTTACAACAATTAAGCACATGCGCTTTTTTCGACACGAAAAAAAGCATTTTTTGCAAAAAGCAACAAAAGGTCCGCTGTGTGGCCGCCCTGTCTTGCGTTTTTGTGTCCGAGTGGGAGAACGCGCGTTTTTGGAGCACAAAATGCATGAAAGGGATCGAGCCACATTGAGTGCAAAAAAATCATTTCTTCGAATTTTGTTTAAAAATATTAATGATTATCTGAAGTTTAAAAATATTTGTATAAAAAATGTTTTATTAATATTTTCACTTTACATGAAATTTAAAAAAAATTATCTCTTTTTTCCACTGTACTTTTTGCCGAATATAATCAATATTTTTTACGTAACAACAAGAAACTGTTTAACTTTATTTATAAAGTTACGAAAGACTTTATTCATCACAATCATCATATGCTTTACATCCAATATTATCAAAGAAATAATTTCTATCAATACCCCATTTTAACATCAACATATGCTTCTTTGGACATTCCTTCAGTTTTATTCTTTTTTCTTCATCATTACAAATTGGATGATATGCTTCAATTGGCTCATCAGAGAAAAAAGATGAAGTTTTGAATTTACTTGTAAATTCTGGAGCTTCAAAAAGGAAAAGATGACCTTTTTGTTTTATCTTTAAAGATCCCAGATTTTCTTTCATATAAGTTCCATATGCAATAATTGAATTTTTCATTAAATTAATATCACCTATAGACATATTCAAATCCTTCTTCATTGATTTCTTGGCAATAAAAAATAATTTGATTGCTTCCAATACCACTTGTGAGTCTTCTTTAAGTTCTGGGGGAAGATCGGCAACAATTTTGCCATTCAGAATATTATTTCCCATTTTTATTAAATGTGCCCCAGAATATGTTTGATAGAAAGCTGTGCGTGATCCACCATGACGTGCAAGAACCTTTTCAAGTGTCTTCACAAGAACTCCCGGATTACTTTTTTGCAATTCTTCATTGAAAATTAATTGTTTTTCTCTAATGATCATAATTATTTCAGCAATTCTTTCATAAAGTTGATCTTTTTCTTGTTCCAAGTGAGTTTTACCGGATTGCAGTGTTGGTTTAAAAGGAATACAATGTGGACACGTTAAATCAGCATTTTTGCAGCATTGATGAACCATTTTAGCACAAGTATTACAGCAAGAAACAAAATGAGATGGAACATTTTTCTTTAGTAATTTTGCTACACAATCTGAATTTAAGGAACAAAGTTTTAATTTTCGTTGATTCTGTAAAAATTAAAAATGAAAAATTTAAATATTATAATATGTTTAAAAACCTTTTTGGAAGAAAGCAGTGTTTCATAAAGTTCTACGGTATCTTCTAAATCTTTTTGTTCATTTTTTAATTGTTCAATATCTTCATGTGCATCCCAGAGCTGTTTCTTCCATTTAGGATTTGACTTCAATGAATCAAAAGCTTCTACTAAATTTCCTTGTTCAGCATTGCTTCAGTTTCAGTATTTTTATGATTTTCTAGTTGTCGAGCAATTTCAAATGCATCCTGTACAAAGTAAATGTTAACAATTTTTGAAAAAATATTTAACTTACTTTGATATTAGAAGCGGTTCCATCAACTTGTTTTGTATCTTTTGCTGATTGATCTCGTGAATCTTCAACTGAATTAGAACCTTGACGGATTCCTTCACCAGCAACTGCTAATACACGCAAACTTGCACCTCGTAAAAGAGAAAACATTTGGATAATAACTAATTTGATAATAATCTTTTTTTGCTTGAACAAAAAAGAGACCAAAAAAATTGAGCAATAACAAAACTAACAATTTTTGTGCAAAGCTGACAGCACAGTTTTAAATTTACAAAAAGACAATACAGGGTGTTCAAAAAAAAATGGCGGAAGGCTTTTTATATCAAAATGGGACATTGCCAAAACCTAATGTGTGGTGGACTAACATGACCCTAGAAAGGGTAATTTATTACAGTAATCTCACCTTTTCACAATTTTCGCTTCGGGAGATACAGCAGTTCAAAATTAAAAAATGACCGTTTTTTGGGTGTTTCGTAGATACAGTATCCCAATTTTCCCAGAGGGTATTTTAAAAATGTGTAAAGCAAATTTTTTAGGCAACCAAAAAAACTCGTCGTTAGGCTATATTTTGAGACTTTAACTCAACTCCCTGATTTTTGCTGAATTTTTTTCTGACCCCTTGCGCAAAATTTTTCATTTTTGGCCTACTTTGCCAAATCGCCCTACTTTTTCCTGGAGGAGTTGGGGGCTAATATTTGTTGCCAATAAAGTTCAGCCTCTTTGTGGTCGATTCCATACCAAAATATTGAAATCTGAAAAATTGACTTTTTAAGCAGCCATAATTTTCGTATGTTAGTAAGTATACATAGAACATTATGAAATTCATTTCAATGTTAAAGTCTCCAAATTAATCATAAACCCTTAAAATGTATTTTAGAGTATTTTTCTAGTCTATTTTCATTGATGTATAACAAAAAACAGCATTTAAAAACTTTCATGTTTATGTAGTTACTTGCTATTTACTAGTATACTAATAGAATTTACTGTTTTTGGGTATTTTTGAGTATTGAAAAAAGTGGGTTGTCTTGAATTTTTAAATTTCAGCATCCTTTCGACCACAAAGAGGCTGAACTTTATTGACAACAAATATGAGCCTCCAACTCCTCCAGGAAAAAGTAGGGCGATTTGGCAAAGTAGGCCAAAAATGAAAAATTTTGCGCAAGGGGTCAGAAAAAAATTCAGCAAAAATCAGGGAGTTGAGTTAAAGTCTCAAAATATAGCCTAACGACGAGTTTTTTTGGTTGCCTAAAAAATTTGCTTTACACATTTTTAAAATACCCTCTGGGAAAATTGGGATACTGTATCTACGAAAAGGCCAAAAAACGGTCATTTTTTAATTTTGAACTGCTGTATCTCCCGAAGCGAAAGTTGCGAAAAAGTGAGATTACTGTAATAAATTACTTTTTGGAGGGTCATGTTAGTCCACCCCTTATTAGGTTTTGGCATTGTCCCGTATTGATATAAAAAGCCTTCCGCCATTTTTTTTTGAACACCCTGTATCTTTGTTTAATGTTTAAAAAAGGACAATTAAAATCTGTTTAACATTTGTTCTGATAATATTGTAATATCGTTTTTTTTAATAGTTAAATATATATGCACCTCGGAAATCACAAAAATCCTTTGATCTTTTACCGCCATCGGCACAAGACTAAAAATCTGCCCTTTGATTTTTTACCGCCGTCGGCACAAGATAAAAAATCTGCCCTTTGATCCTTTACCGCCGTCAGCACAAGATTAAAAATCTGCTCTTTGATCTTTTGCCGCCATCGGCAAAAGATCAAAGGTCTGTCCCTTCTAAATAGTTTTTGTCCCCTCCGAAATCAAATGCTGCTGACGTCCTTGTTTCAGCCAATAAAAAATCCTTTGATCTTTTACCGCCCAAAAAAAACTAAAAAATACGCTGTTCCTCAATTTTAAATTAGCAAATTTTCACTTCGTTTTTAGACAGTATCAAAATTAAAGTTGAAGCAGATGTAAATATTGAAGCAGAAGATGACCTGACAACTTTAGCTGGAACTTATACATTCATGAAAAAATTGAGTGGTCGACTGCTTCAATACAACAACAAAAAAGGTGTTCAAATAAGCTTTGAAATGATTCCACTTACAGTAATTTCAAAATTTTTTACAACAACTTCCCCACAAATTATTCAATATTCCCCTCTTTCAATTCATCACTTTTCATCAATTAATCATAAATTGATTAAACTGGAAAATTTGGTTGCATCATTTAATGAAAGATATTTTGAGTTGGAAAACAATCGAATTTATTTTAATGACACAGAACAAGAATGGTTTGATGAAATTAAAGCAGAATTTGATAGAAATGTTTCAATTTTGTATGAAAGAATTGACAAAGATATCATTGCATTTCATAATCATTCAATTCAACATGATGAAATTTCCAAAAAAGAACTTCATATTAATCCATCAAAAAGGCATGTTGAAAAATTTCGAGAAGAATCTGAAGCCCTAATTGAAAAGTTAAATTTTATCAAATATGCTATGGAGAAAGGGTCAATGTATCAATGTATCAATGTATTGATACAATGGCAAAATTGGAAGATGTTAAACTTCGACATAATAATATTATATTTTGTTTCCTTTCAAAATCTAATCAAAAAAGATTCTCAATAACAATAAAGTCGTTTGCAACTGATTGTGGATGTAGTAATGGGAACGCAACATACGTCATCGTTAATGCAGATAAATTTTTGAATTCAATCGAGAAAGAAATTCTCTTCTCAGAGCATAGCTATTGGCCAATATTTATTTATAGATTCCATCATTATTATGTATACCAATATGGTAGCCCAAAATTATGTAAGTTTAATTCTTTGTATTGATATTAGTGTTGTCAAGACTTCAACTTCAGTCTTTTCAAAACACCAAAGAAAAACATGCTGCCGGAGTCGATCAAAGGGTTCGGTACAGCACTTATTTATATTAAAATTTTCAAATAAGTATGTAATTTTAGTGATGTTTTCAATTGGATATCCATTTCAAGAATGCACTGAACAACCTTCTGGAAATAAGACTTGCATTACTGTAAAACGTACAGTTATTCCAGCAATAACAGATATTCCATTAACAAAAACTATTAAACCTGCTTTTACAACTTCGATAGATAACCAAATTACATTAACTCCAGAGGTATAAAAATCAAAAATAAGTTTCTTTTTAACAAATAAAATAACTTTTATTAATTTTATTATTATAATAAACTTTAATTATCAAAATAAAAAAAATTAAACAGATACCTTTTTTCAGATTTATTATGGAAACAAAAAACTTGGTGAACTTCCTCTTGAAACCATGAAACTAAGAGAAGAAAAGTTTGATCTTTCACTTGAAATAACAAAGAATGCTACACTTATTGCTGAATTGAAAAGTCAGAAATCTAATAAGGCAACTAAATTTGAAGCTAATTTATACATATATACAGGGTGTCCCACCGAAGTTGCCCACTTTCATTTGACAGTCAAATTTTTGCTGTTTGAGTTAAACAAAAACTGTTTGCACAGTTGAACTCAACATTGGATAGGATTTTTTTTGAGATTAAATTTGACTCGATTTGCCAAAATTTGCATATCCTCCAATAAAATTGGTGATAGTAACATTTACTTCGTAAATCCAAATTTTTATGTTACTCTCAGTGAGATTCATTGGAGCTGCTTTTTTGATGAATGAGAGTAATAAAAAAAAGTTTTTTTGAAAAGTTTTTGTTACTCTCGCTTTTCAAAAAGCAGCTCCAATAAAGGCGATGATAGTAACCAAAACAAACAAAAACAAATTGTTTAAGTTACTCTCCTCTTCAAAAAATTTGCATATTCAAAACCAAGAAATTTTTATCTTGAAAAAAATCCTATGATTTATCGAACACAACCGTGCAATCCGTTTTTGAAAATCTTTAATAGAAAAAATTTGCCAGCCAAATGAAAGTGGGCAACTTCGGTGGGACACCCTGTACTTAACAGAAATATTTGAAATTATTTTATTTTATCAATCGCAAACAACAAATTTAAATTTTCGATTTAAAAAAAAATTTTTAAATAAACTTTAATATTTTGGAAAAGATCATAAACACAAATGCTATGACAAATATAAGATTGTAATAAATGCTATCGTAAAACTTTGTTATAAAAGTTTGATTTGTCTAAAAAAAGTTAGGATTATCCGAAAAAAGGCGAAACTAAAAAAAAATTTTCAAATTTTAAATCTAACCTAATTTTGAGTCCCTGAACCCATTCCAATGCCAATTTTGACTATATTTAAGATATTTGATTTTTTCCGCGGGTGAGGTAGGGTGCTAGTGTAACTCGGAACCTAGACATTTTCATGACTTGAAACCTTGCCAATATCATTTTTAGACCATGTTGACCTTATATGCAAAGTTACAAATCCATAGGATCATTTTAAAAAAGTGCCGGTGAACAAGGGTACTCGATTTTGAAAAAAAGTCAATTATATTTGATTTCCAGGCACAAAAGTTTAAAATCACGAAAACATGGCCAGATGACATTCTTCAATGGATGACTGGAAAAGGATTAACAAAACTTAAAAATCACGATTCATGATATTAATTTTAATGTCAAAAGTTTGGCAACTTTAATAAAAGTAAGCAAATATCTTATTACTAAACCAATAACCTTTTAAATTTCATGAAAAATCTGCCAAAAATGCTAGAATTTCATTACATGTTGTTACTGATTATCAGAGTTACAACACCTTTTCTAAAAGAATACTGCAATATTTTTCTCGTATAAATACTTATTCAAAAACACTACGGTAATCAAAAAACACGCGGGTATCGTTTCGATTACCGCAAATCATCATTTCGAAACTCGATATTTTTTATTGAAAGATTGAAATTGAAAAGAAATTTCTAGTTGTGGTTTTTTTCAAAACATTCGCTCTAATTTTTTTGCTTGATTGTTTTTAAAATGAATAAAGTTATTGATAAAATTAATTAATCAGCTATTGTATTAATTGCAACAAAAATGTCCCAGCTAAAATATTCTTTATCAATTTTTTTCAACTTGGACATTCGACAGCAGTACATTTTATTAACCCAAATTACAAGCGAAAATTTTGCATGTTATGAATAGAGATTATGCAAATTTTAACATCAGCATGACAGCTGTCATCATGCAATCCTTGATTTTACTTTTTTTGATCACTTTCAATCTTCCTTGCTTGCGACCGCAATGAAGTCGTTGCAATTTTTGTTGCTCTTTCTTTTCTTCTATTTTTCTGATGCTTTGGAATGTGAATATGGTGGAAGCTGTTATATTGAAGGAAATCGTAATATTACACGTAAGTTTTTTTTAAACATTTGTAATTTTTAACAATAATTATATCTATTTTTTAAGATTTGTTCAAGCAAAAAACTTGTAAAGATGCTTGTGTATATTTCAAGTGCCATGTTGGAAATTACAAAATTATGGAAGGACTTGGATGTCATGAAGATTTTGTAAATGCTTGTAAATATACTCCTGCTGAAATTAAAAATAATATCAAGGATTACTTTTATGTTGATTCTTCAAATATTTATGTTTCATGTAATACTTCGAATAATTGTGCTGATAAAGCTTATGCTGCTTTGGTAAGTGTAAATTTTTTTACGTTGGATAATTAAATGTGACCGTTCTTTGACTGCTGAAAATACCAGTTTCGCTAACATGAATCTTTGTTTAAAACAGATATATAAATAACTATCCATTTTTTACATACGCCCGGGCTGTGGTTCGAACTTGCAACCTTCCGCACGTTAAACCCGTGCTTGTGCACTCGACCATCTGACCACATTCATATACGACGGTTTTACACGTTGTTGAAGTCATGTTTAAATTAATTCTTTATTACTGTTAAATTTTTTAGAAAGAAAAATATCCTGAAATTGAACAAACTTTTCAATTCCATCCTTTCTTTCTTGGAGGCAATGAACCAGAATCCTGCAAATATGATAATTCTCCAAAGCCTGTTCTTCATAATATTGAATGTGTTGCTCGAAAAAGTTGTTCTGCTGGAAAGAATTTCATTTTTGGTATGTTTTATTGTTTGCATTCATTATCCTTTATATTATGTTTGACATTTAGAACAATTAATCACTGCTGGAGAAGAAGGTTCGACAAAATTTTGTGATACATGTGTATTTTATCATTGTGCTTTGGATAATGGAAAAACAATTAAATCTGGAATGGGTTGCTTTGAAGATTTTAAATATTTTTGCAAAGATGTCCTGGATTCAAGTATTGAAACAATGATTAAAGAAAACATTAAAGATAATATTGTTTACAACAAAAATTTGGTATTTATTTCTTGCAGTGATGGAGTTTCTTGTCAGCCCGATGATGTAATTGCAAAGGTAAGGTTTTATTACAAGTTCTCGGGGGACATAAGGATGTGGGGAATTAAGATTACTACAGTGTAAACAAAACGTTGAACTACATGTACTTGTTCACTTTCAGCTAAATGTCAACTCTCATATCATCAAAAAATTCCTCGAAAATATTGATTCAACTGCTGATGGAAATTGTGAAGATACTGTAAGCCATTGTTTTTAATGGTCTTGTTTGAGTACAGAATTTTTAGCCATTGATTTCAACTTCGACCTTGCCTCCAACAGCAACAACTCAATTTGTATCTGAAAAATCTTATAACGTTACTATGGCACCTCCAAAACGCTTCAACATGACTTTGGTACCTCCAGAACGTTTTCGCAGTACTGCAGCCACACAACAAAAGAAGACAACGGCTTTTCCTCGAACATTCCCTCCAAAAAGACCACCATATCAACCTCCATTTCCTCAACATCGTTTTTTTACTGGTGAATGTAATTCTGGTCAAGTTTGTACTACACAGAAAGATGGATTTTGTAAGTTATTGTTGTAAAACATGATTTTCATTAATAAATACATTTTCAGATTTATCTCCTTCAAAGACTAAGCATTGTTCAGATGCATGTGTGTATTATCGATGTTCTGTTGCTCAGTTTTTTTCTAACTTCGATGCTTATGATCGTACTACAAAATATACTAAATTTTATGACATTAAAGAAGGATATGGCTGTTTTGATGATTTTGTCGCTGCTTGTAAATATACCGGATATCAAACAAAAGACAAATTGAAAGATTCTGGATCAAATTATCAATTTAAAGATGAAAATTTAATTTATATTTCTTGCAATGATAAAAATGGATGTGCCAAAGAAGCTGTTAATCAAATGGTAAGCTATTTTATTTTCGGAATGATAATACTGCTTTTGGACATGAGAATTTAGGAATATATATAATAATATAATTGTGTTAAAACTTTTAGAAAATGAATAAAGAAATTGGGCATGGTCAAGTTACAGATATTGATGACTTGAATACTTTGAATACTATTTTTTGTCATGATGCCTTTGATTTTGCTACCTCTATGTTTAACAATTTTCGAACAACTGCATGGTGTAAATCTGGAAGACAGTTTCATTCAAGTTTGTTCATTTAAGTATTTTGTTGTTTCTGATAAACATTATTGATTTTAGATCAAAGTGTCAAAGAAAGATCAAGTACACAAAAACAATGTGGTTCAAGAATTTCATTTATGTGTTCATCAGATGGAAAGCATGTCAAAGGTGGAATAGGATGCATTGAAGATATTAAAATTGCATGCAAAAATGAATTGAATGATTTTTTGAAGAAGAAATTAAAGGAAAATACTGGTTATTTCTTTCATGCTAATAAAAATATTATCGTTAGTTCAACGAAAGGCGACGCAACAGATCTGAAGTTTGATTATTTCGTAAGCTTTTTTCAAATTGTTTCATCAAGCTATAATAGTAATTTTTTAGATTGAAACAAATCCTGATCTTATTAAACCATTTTATGATAATATTGATAAGAGCTCTGATGAAGTTTGTGATTATCAAAAACAAAAAAATGAAAAGCATCATCCTAATCGGCCATCAAAAGTTCATCCAATTCCACAATCACATGTACCTGAACTTCCGTCAGCACAAGCACAGGCAATGACGGCATCAAAGCAACCAACAACTATGAAGCTTTATGGAATTTCTATTTTTGGATTAGTTATTTTTAATTTTGTAATCATGTTTTTGTAATGTAATGTGATATTTTGGTGTACTGTAACCGTGAAATATAATTAAATTAATAAAAGTTTAATAATTAAAACTTTTTTTATTATTATTGATTTACTACACAATATGCAAATCGAATGTTAAAGAGGTTATTACAACGGCAAAATTAAATTTTAGGAATAAGTATAGTACATTTTAGCATATTTTTTTACTAAAAAAGACATACTAACAGATCACTCAATTACAAAATTGACTGATAGTAATTAAAAAAATAATAATTTTTGTTTTTTGCTCATAAATAAAGAATTATTTCAACACGGTATTCCTCTTTCTATGTCCCACAAAATTTTCCGACAAAGATTTACAAAAAAATTTTTATAAAATACTAAAAAACGAAAGATAACAAAAAAATTAATACAAAACAAAAATACAAAATCATTTTGTAAATATTATAAACTTTTAAGAAGTTTTAAGATTTCTTCTTTAAATGCTTCATCCAATTTTTCGTAGCCATCAACATTTTCACCAGTTGTCAAAATACCAAGGATAGAATATTTGCAAACGTTTCGAAGTTCTTCCAATTTTGCAGATTTTGCAGCAATTGCGAAAGCAACAACATTTGAGGATTCAATTTTGGCAATTAAACGTTGTTCAAGAAGATCCTAAAAAAAGAGATAAAATTAATAAAGGAAATTTTAGGTCACTAATAAGGGTATCCAAAAAGAATACTAAACAAAGCTTACCTTCAATTCAGGTATTTCCCAGGCATCAGCAAAATACAATAAAGAACAGGCTTCTTCATCACTGCATTCTTTAAGTTCAGAAAAATGGCAAAATTCAATTGCAAGAAAAAGAGTTCTGTCAAGTATTCCTTCAATTTCGATGCATTCGTCAGAATTAACATCAAACAAAGTTCTGAATCCATTGGATTTGTCAGATAACAATTTTCGATTGACCTAGAACAAAGAAAAACAGGGATAAAAGATAAAAAGATATTAAAACAAAGAAACTAACTTCAAACACTTGTTCATCACCTTCAATTAAGCAATCAAATCCAAGTGCAGTTACATCAGAATTTTTGCTTGTACTTTCAGGTTCAATTGGTACACTAGCTTCAGAATCATCGACAGATTTGCTTGTTGCTTCAAGTTCATTTGCAGCAGGTGTAGCTTCAGAATCCTCAACAGTGTTAAAACCAACAACTTTTTTGTTTGTTCTTCCTTGTTGTCTTGGAGCAGTTGTTCGAGAACGTCCAATTGGTTCAGGTTCTGTTGTTTCTGATTCAACAGTTTGAATTGTTGTTCGAGCTCGATTTCTTTTAGCATTTGTTTTAACAGCAGCAGCTTTACAGCTTCGATTACGTTTTCTTTGAACATTTGTTGCTTCAGAATCATCAGTTTGATTAATTGTTTTTCCACGGGTTCGACCAATTGTTGCAGTTGTTGCAGCATCACCAATTTGGACAGCTGCTTCAGCAGCAGCAGCTTTAATTGTTTGTGAGCTCGAAGCAGTTGTTCCAGAATCATCAATTTGATTAATTGTTCTCCCACGGGTTCGACCAAGTGCTTCAGTTGCTTCAGCATCACCAATTTGGACAGTTGCTTGAGCAGCAGAAGCTTCAATTGTTTGTGAGCTCGAAGCAGTTGTTCCAGAATCATCAATTTGATTAATTGTTCTTCCACGGGTTCGACCAATTGTTGCAGTTTTTTCTGAATCAAGAGTTTGGACAATTGCTTCAGCAGCAGCAGCTTTAATTTTTTTTGAGCTCGAAGCAGTTGTTCCAGAATCACCACCTTGATTATTTGTTGTTCTACCACGACCAACTGGTGCACTTGCTTCAGAATCACAAATATGAATATTCAGTTGGATACATTCATTTTGAACCAATATTTCAGGAACAGCAGCAGCAGCAGCTTCATTCTTATTTGTTCGTCCTCGAGGTCGTCCTCTTCCACGTGGTACAGTTACATTTGATTCACAATTATCGGCTACATTGTTTGTTCTTCCACGAGCACGTCCAGCAGCAGCTGTTTCAGAATCACCAGCTTTCTTGGAAGTTCTTCCACGAGCACGTCCAACTGGTGCTGTTATTTCAGCATCACCAGTTTGAGCAGTTGTTCTTCCACGATTTCTTGGAACAGTTGTTTTAGGAGCAGCAGCTTTAGTTGTTCGGGTACGATGAATTGGAGCAGCTGTTGAATTTTCAGTTGTTAAATCATTACTTTCTGGTCCAGGATCTTGTGGAACTAATTCTGGCACGATTTTTTCAGCTTTTTTAGTTGTCCTTGTTCGTTTTCTTGGAGGATCAACATCTTCATCAAAATAATTATTTTGTTTCTTCCCAGTTAAGTCTGTAAAATAATCTCCATCAAGAAAGCGAGAAGGTGGTCTTCTATTTCGTTTTCTAGAAGATAGAGTTGAATCAGAAGCATTTGTTAAATCATGTCCAAAAGTTTGTTGCGAATCAAGATCATAAGATTGTTGAGCCATTGTTTAATCCTAAAAAATTCATAAGGTTATAATAATTAATAAAAAGGGATACAAAAAGTTATAAAAATACATGCTTTATCAGATTTGAAGAACTATTAGTTTAACAGAACGGATATCGAAAGTGAAAACAAATGTGCAAGTGCTATATATAATACTATTTGAACTGCAAAACAAATTTTTCATCTTTCAATTTGAATTCTTCTTCAAATCTGATACAGCACATAAATATAAAGCACGCAAAAAATTAATATTAAATAAAAAACAATTACAGAATTAAATATTAAAGAAACATAAGAAAAAATACAGAGAAAATTGATAAAGCAAGATGGAAATTGAAAAAGAAAAACGAGTAAAATACAACAACGATGTTGTGTAAAAAACATTGTAACAAATGGAAAATAAGCATAATGATATTACATGGATATAGGATGGAGGGATATTATTGATAAGATGAGGACATTTAAAATAAAATTAACAAACAAATTTTTATAGAAAAGTTGAATGTAAGCTTTCAAAATTTGGTTTAAAGAAAATAGTCAACAACAACATTGGGCAAAAATTGAAACAGATGAAAATAAGCACTATAATATCATTAAAGAATTAATAAGGATACGGCAAAGATGAAAATGAAGAGCATTTTAATGAAAATTAACAAACAAATTTTAATAGAAAAGTTGAATTTTAGCTTTTTAAAGTTTAGTTTGAAATTTTTTAATACTGGATTGGCGCCATTGAAAAAGGTGGAACAATTTTTTAAACTTTTCTCAAAACGAATTTTTTATGCAAACTGCATGATTTTTAAATTAACAAAATTAATTAGTTGGGATAAATTTATTAATTTGTTAATTATTAAATTCATAAACATTTACTAAAAATTCAGGAAATGAAATTAATGCTGGTAAAACAAAGATAGAAAATTAATATCTTTGCTGCAATTTTTACAAGATTGACAAAATAAATAAATCCTTTGCAAATCTTAAAAATACATGCTGTTTCAGTAATTAGATATTGCAGAATATGTGCTTACAACTTTTATTTATGTCTTTGCAGTTGATTTCGAGCAAAGTTGCTTTAAATTTATCAAAGTTTTGCAATTTGAGTTAAATTTTATCTGCTTTTTTAAAGTACTTATTCTTCTGAAAGCTAATAATTTAATAAAATTCTACTGACATTAATTTTAGGTAATAAAATGCGTTGCAAAAGTGTATTTGCTTAACTGCGATTACATTAATATTCATCGATGGAGGTGTTGATGAAAAAGTCGATGAATTAGTCTTATTTTTGCATTTCTTTCAACTAAATTTTTATATTTTTGTTTATGAAATGTAAACTTATTTTTTTTATTATAATGGAACTCTTATATAGTAAATTTGAGACTTTTAGAAAACAGAGAAAATAAGATACAAAATACAGAATGATTCATATTTTTATATGAAATAGTTGTGAATTGTATATTTATGGTGTTGGTATCAGTGTTGTGCTTTTTACTTTTTGTCGACCCCGACACCGACTCCGGCGTCGATTAATTGACTCCAGCGACATTCTTACCTTTGATGTTTTGAAAACATCGACTCCGACTCCGGGGTCGCAACAACACTGATTGGTATTATACGAAGAAGGAGGTGCCGCAGTTCTTATCTTATTATCCGCAAGAATACAAATAATAAACTTAAATAGAGAAAGCTTTAAAAATAACTTTTTAATAAATTTTCGATACAGTAATACAAAATATAATGGTAATGGTATCTGTGAAAATTTTTTAATGTTTGCTTTTTTAACAAGTTACTGAGCTCTTAACTAAACAAACAACTGGGCAGGAGTTGGCACTACAGTATCAAAAGCGTTTTTAATTGCGTTAAGTGCAGCAACGATATCTGCGATAGCTTTGCTTGAGATCAGATATGATAGCTTGAAAAGGATGGTCACTTGATCATTAAAAAACAAGTGCTTAATAAAGTTTTAATTTTTTATCTTTTTCGTTATCATCAGTAATGGATGAAATTTACTTTAACCAACGGCTATGAACTTTTTCTTATTCATTTAACAAAACTTTTAATTTTAAAAAAGACGGAAAACAAAATTTCTATATGTAGCAATAAAAGTATCGTTATGAGCAATGTATAAGCTTGTGTCTATCCTATATTCTTTTGTTGTCGATCAAATGCCAAAGCTAAAGTCGAATGCAATCCTTCTAACATGATTTAAGATTAACGTGCAATAAATTAAAAAACAATGAGAGCCGTAAACAAAAATGTGCAAAAAGATTGCAATTTAATCACTTTTGTAAAAAGGGCCGGATAATAATAAAAAATAATCACAAAAACGATCTGAAAAAAAATGATCCAAAAATTATCATACAAAATAATCTATTAGAGATTGGAAGGTTCAAATTACCAAACACAAAAAATAGGGAGAAATTGCAAAGAAAAGAAACTATTTGCAACACAGACGAAAGCGATCACCAGATGGTCAGATTTTATTGAAAATAAAAGAAAAAGAGAAAAAAATGCTTACTCCAAAAAGGTAACAAAGAAGAAAATTAAAGAGAGGTAATGTTTTAAAAAAACAACTTTGTTTCGATTCAATTTCGATTTTCTTGGAAAAAGAAAAAAGCGGCAAATTTAATTTTATGCAACATCAACCTTTTTCCAAAGCCCACGACAGAAAATGGAAAATAAAAAATTCAAATACGAACATGCAAAACAGCAAATAAAACATAAACTTAACAATTACAAACAGTGATAAAAATGGATAGAGAATCTGTAATATGACTTTTTAAAATTTTCACAAGTCTCTATTTATAAAATTGGCTGAGCCCTCTTGTAGAATATAATATTCTCGAATTGAATCCCTTATTGCTTCAGGCGAGAGGAAATAAAAAAACTTATTATTTTTTTAAAAACAGATAAGTTTTCGTAGAGCAATAATTATAGAAATTTGAATAGCTTTTGGTTTGAGAGAAAAGAAGAAATGGAAACAAAAAAATGACTTGGTCAAAAGAGAAAAAATGGGATAGGCGGGATTTGTGCGTGCCGTTAGTGTTGTAGTTTCGCTATAGCCAAAGCTTCAACACTGACGGCATTTTATATAGCTGATTTCCCATAACTTTTTGTTTTTGTAACGTGATGTAATGTTTTGGAGTGCGGTAATTACAGTAACCCCGAGCTTTCAATAGTTTTTATTCATGTTTTTGTAATGTGATGTGATATTTTGGGGTACTGTAATTATATAAGATAAAATTTTTTATAAATGCTTTATTCTTTCTTTCAATTGCTTCAAGAGCCAATCAATGAATTACGGTAAAGGTTTGTTAACAGCTGCAATATAAACATTTCCATAACAAGGAAGTTCATATTGATGATCGAAGAATGCTTTGGTTTTTTTGTCGAAATTGCTTCGATAATCAGCTCGATTAACAGCAATCGAAAATGCCGGAGGATTACATTTTTCAATAATTTCATCACCCAAATCTCTTAAATCCCCGTATGTTTTTTTGTGACTGGTACACCACTTTTTTGCTTCTTCTTCATTTTGAAGTGAATTTAAAAATTCACAAGCTTGATATTGACTTCCATCTTGTTTAATGATATTTCGTAAAACTTGAACATTGAAACCTTTGTAATCACTGAGATATTGGCATTCAGTTAAGCAGTAAATCAATGTGGCATTATTGTAATTTCGATCTTCTCCACTAACTCCAACATGATATGTGTATCCACTACAGATATTTAGTTTTTTATAAATTTGCATGAAATTTCAACTTACAAATCTTTATATTCATCCTTTAACTCATCATAGATGTTGAAAGAAATATCAGAAATTTTTCCACCAATTTTAATTTGAATTTTCATGTCATTCGTGATCCTTTTTGTGGTCCAGTATGATTTCTATAAATTTATAAGTCTTAGAAAAATTTGCATAAAATGATTTAATTGAAAATTAAACTTACAGTAAATTTTTTGTTAATATTTCGAACAAATGCAAAAAGTTTTGTGTCATTGACAGTTTTGTTAGTATTTGATGTAACGGATTGATCAAGAAAGGCATTACAAATTGAATAAAATGCAACCTAAATTTTTTTTTAACTTTGGTTTATTATAGAAATTTCAGTTTGGTACATTTTTTAAAGATATCCGGATATTTTATTTGAATAGTTGAAATATCTTTTTTATACCCCCAAGGAGCTTACTTGCTCTATTGCATTATCTGGATCTCTTATCTCAGCACCTTGCGGGCATTAACTTTTTAAATTTAGCCCTGACTTGGACTCGAACCCGGGACCTCCCTTGTGTTGAGCCATGTTTTCCCCACTCAACCATCCAACCATAATTTTTAAATTGAAAAAACTCACTAATTTTTTGTATGCTTCTGTGTAAACTTTTTTCAAATCCAAATAATCATCTTTTTGTGGGGTATTTCTATCAACGAATTCAGCAATCAAGCTATTCAACTTGGCATCAGCAAGCTAAAAAATTTGCATAACCATCTGTTTACAGTATTTGTTCCTAAAAAACTTACTTTTGCAATGATGAATGGATTGCTGCTTTGACATTTGCTTTCCAATTGTTTCAAATTTTTATTTGTAAAATTTTGAAGAACTTGATGGATTCGATTTTGCAAAGCATTGATTGGGCCAACAATGTTCTGAAATTTACATAATTGTTGGTTTTTACAAAACCAAAAATTTGCATAAAGATCACCTCTTCAACAAAAGAATCTTCATTGTCTGGAACTTTCATAAATTGAAAAGAATCTTCGCACATTTCGATCAATAATTTTTGTTTGATATCTTCCAAAGCTTGCATTTCAGGCTTCTTAAAAATTAATGGTTACAAAAAATTTAAATGAAATCAGAACATACACTTTCGAGCCCTTTTGAAAATGATTCTTGAAACAATAACCCGAAGGTTCGAGAAGCTTTTAACAATTCATTGACTTCAGAATCAACAAAATATGTATGCTTTAAAACTTTTAACATTGTTTTAATGGCATTTGTTAAAGCGATGGCGTCATTTAATTGCTTTTCGGGAGATAGATTGATTGAAGAGATATTTCGATGATGTTCAGGAAGTTCAGTGATGGTGATATTTTGAAGAATGACATGGTGATCGGTTTCATTAAGAATTTGCGGTATTGGAAATTTGTTTGGTTCAGTTTCTTTAACTGTCAAAAATACATTAGAGGGTCAATTAAGCATATTCAAATCCTACCCTTTGCATTTACGATAACCATCAAAAATGCCAAAACACATATTTTCAATCCAATTTCTCGCATTTGTTCTCCTAAAAAATGAAAGACTTAAAAATCAAAAGTGACAATTTTGTTTTGTGATGCTTCTTTAACATTTTTCACCACATTTTATACCAATAAAAAACCATTTAAAACCGCAAAAACCCCGCCTCCGTCAAAAAACTGTAAATTTAAGGCATAAAAATGAGAGATAAAAAATAAACGTTATTCAAAATTTTATTATTTTTTTTCCTACCAAAAACTGTTTTTGTGTTCACACTTTGATTTTTCATGTGCATTCTTTTAAGATGGTATTAAATCAATAGAAACAATGCATTTACAAAAAAAATATCAGATATCAATATTCTGTTTAAAATCCTGAAGCAAAAGTTTTATTATTTTTAGCATAAAAAAGAACTAAAAGATGGGTTATTTTAAATTCTTAAAAGATGATAATGATTTTAAAACTTGTCTCATAAGCATTTTTTAATAAATACAATAAACAATGATATTTTGTGATAACCAGCAACAACTCGTAACTATGTAACAATTATCTTTATTTTCAGATAAATTGAGTTTTATTTAGATAAATCTAGCAGAAGTTGAATTTAATTCAAATTCACGTCGGATAGTATTTATTGTTATATTTTTAGTTGCTGTTATAACTTTTAGAGCATAGTAAAATACTGTATTTATCAAAAACTAATTTCTCAAAACATACATCATTGCAAAATAACAAAATTTTTTCAAAAACGAGCCATAAAATTGATATACAGTTTAGAAAAGCCACAAGAAAATCACGCTATTCATAAAAAAATTCTTTTGATTTATTTTATCGATGAATTTTTTTTTTGAAAAATTTATGTTTTTGTTAAAGAAAATCACCCATAAAACGCAAAAGAAAGAATTGAGCAAAAAATTCTTGCGTCATAATTTTATTCAAAAAAGCATGTTTTTTAATTTTTTTATGAATTCTTACGTTTTTTAATTATGGTGTCACACTCGGGCAGATGGATATGGAAAAATTTTGAAAAATCCGCGACCCTAAAAATCGAAAAATTGTTTTATTTTTTAATCCAAAGGGTCCCCTCTTTGAATTTCGGTCTCCGCAACCGCGACCCTCTTCTCAACCCTTCCGCAACCCGCGACCCTGTGGTTGGAATCCATACATGGCCATACACCTTGCCCAAGTGTGTATGGTGTCATCGACAAGGAGCAATCTTTTGTCAGATATCCCCTTAAATTAAATAAATAAATTTTGCATTCGACACGAAATAATTGTAACATTTAATTTTTATAAATTATTGCTTTTTGTTGCTGTTATTGATATTACACTGGTATTCCTAATGTGGGTTTTTTGAGAATTGTTAATCTTGTAGTTACAGTAATCAAACATAAAAATCCACAAACAAACAAATATTAACAAAGTCAATTACTCAATTTTCCTAGTTTCGTTGATTTCTAATAATGTTTCATAATTTATATTATGAGTAAATTTTTTTAAATCATTAACTTTTATTCAACAAATTCAAAACAGTTCGCAGTTTCCAAAAATGTGGAAAAAACAATCAAAGAAATAACAAAGAAAAGTTGTTGGACAAAAATATTCGATTTAAAATACCCCCACATAAAACATGAAAAAAACACTATAACCAACAAAAAATATGAGAAATAATAGCATAAACTCAAGGATAAGAAAAGCTTCATTCCAATCAATTTCACTTTTTTCTCCCTCAGAATAATCAGAATCAATTTGACAGCGATGTTCTCTTTGAAATTTAATGGATTCTTTGAATTTAAAGTCATTCGTTAAAATTTGGGATGGATTTGTATAAATTAAAATTTCGCTATGAGGAAGATGCAAATTTTGTTGTGCCTTGAGGGCATCTGATCTCGGCAAAATATGCATCCGAAATGAAACAGTATCTTTTGATGTGATTAAAGAAAGTAGTGTTGAAGAGATTTTACTAATCTTGATATCTAAAAAACATTTATTGCCCAAGGTGATCTTTTCGTGAAACCATTTTACCTGAATCTGTAAAAACCATATTAACAAAAGTGTTTTCTATTAAACTAAATTTAATCAAAATCGTGTTTTCATTTTTTGGAGTACATGAAATTTTAATAGTTGTGCCATTAATGTAAAATTTTGAGATTGTTGGAATTTTGGTATTTAATGATGCAGTTAGACATTCAAGTGATACAGACATATCCCAGTTGCAAATGTATTTGATGAGTGGATACCTTCTTAATTTTTATATCGTGAGGCAAAAAATATGCTTTAAAAGTAGACAATATTTCTTTTCAGGAATTATAAAACTAAAAATAGCAAAATGAAAGATTCTTATTAATTTGTCGTCTTTCTTCTTTTTTGCTTTGCACAAAACAATCCTAATTCATTTACCGATCAATATATATATCAATGAAAGGTAGAAGACAACCCTCAAACAATGGCACTTGATTGATTGACCTAGAAAAAATTCTAGTGAAAAGAAAGAACGAAAGGAAAGAACAAAACTCCGTTGATACTAAAAAGCAAACAAACAAAAAACAAAAAAAAAAGAAGTACAAAATAAAAAATCGAAAGATCTCGTAATAAATGAGAAACCATTCGAATTTGCATATAGGATCAGGAAAAAAAGATTTTACTAAGTTTTATTTTCTTATCTTTTTCTTTTTATATTATTGTCTGTTATTTTTTGACTTTTGTTTTTTTGTTCTAGTATCAAATAATTTTAAAACATTTATTTAAATTTAATAATTCATCAAATAACCAAGCACAATATAATAATATAAATAATCCATTTCATTAGAAGAATTCTAAAACTTAAAAGCAGTGTCAGTGATATAGAATTATTTTGATGTACATCATTTTTAAAAAGACACCAGAATTTTGTGATTTTAAAGCAGGCTTTTAGGAATTTATTCCGTCACATAAATTCTGGTATGTTATTATTGACATTCTTACCTTTTTTTACTCATCTTCCAAACATTCAATACAAGCATTTTTCATTTGGCGAAGAATATGCCAGTTGGAACGACCATGCATAACAACATTTACAACAAAAATTGCAACGACTGAAAAACCTAAAAGAGGCCAACCAATAGCAGCTGTTGAATAGGTTCCATGTCCATCAATAAGAATTAAAATGACAATTGGTGAGGGGACAACTGTTACACATGCAAGAATAATTGGCAATACAGCTTTTTCAAAAGAGATTGTTGAAATGACTCCATGGAAGAATCCAAGCAATGCACCAGACACAATAGCACCTTTACCATACCACGTAAGTTCTTTGCCTTCTAAAATAACAAGTAAGCTGGAATATAATTACACAAAACTCAGATACTGAAAATTAACATTTTTTAAATGATTAAATGATGCTGTAATCTACATCTTGCTGAATTCGATGTGGTTATTGGCAAACCACCTGGGCTCTCTAATGCATGGCATTTAATAATGTATAATGTAACAAACATCAATAATCTAAAGCTATAATAATATGAACACAACGTTTTTATGTTGTCGTTTGTTTAAATCCAACTTACTTCCGGTTTTAAAAACCATAACAGTGATAAAAATAGATTCAGCTGCCATCACCATAATCATGAATCCCGCAACCAAAACAATATTACTAAATGCGACACGTTCTTTTCTTGTTTGAAAAAAGCAATTCCGTTTCCAGAAACAGCAATAGACAAAAATAAGGGTTCCAACAGTTGAAAACGAAAGGAATAATAAATATAATAATCCACTCATTGCATATGAAGTTAAATCATCCCAAGTTCTTATTCAATTGAAAAATGTTGAACCCTGCCTGAATTAAAATTAAATTTTATTATAATTTCTTTTTTGTCTTACTGTATAGAAGCTTTTCAAGGATATTTTATTTATAACGAAAAAAAATTTCAAAAGAGAATCTATCTAATTTATAGGGAAAATTGCGGAAAATTAACGAAAATGTATGTTAGTTGAGTTAAAATTTTATTAGTTTCATTCTTTTTTGCAAGGGAAGCCTCAACATTGGTACTGCTGCTGTTTTTTTGTCTAAAGTTACTCAAAACATCGCTTGAACAAAGAACACTATAATATATATATATTATACTTGTAGCAAGTGTTTTAAATCACAATTAATTTTTTAAACATTTTCATCAAATCTTTCTTCGACGGAAACCGCATCTTAAAAATTTCATCACAAAAAATAACAGCATTATCGAAAAAAAACATATACAAAAATTGGATAAAGAACTTCAAAAATTTATCATGTTTTGTAACTCTGGTATGACCTCACATGGAAGAACAAAGTGGCTGTCCCAAGACCGAAGGGAGAAAAAAATTTCGGGAGGGGCATTTTCATTTCAGAGGGGGCCGCCATTGATCTTTTTACCGCCTTAGCACGGCGGCAGCAAAAGATCAAAGGGTTTTTCTTAGTTTTGGGACGGGAGCACGTGCCCCAAATGCTCATCTCTCTGGGGCTGACCATTTATTATGTCATTATCGAGTTCTAGTTTACCCCTCCACATCGAAGACACTTTTTTTCACACATCAAAGGCGGCACGGTCCCCCCTCCCTCCTAGATGGTGTAATATCGGGGACAGCCCCAAATACTTACAGTTTAATTTTTTCTTTCTGTCAAACGATACATTGATATATGTTTTACAAACGGCGGTCCTGCTACTTTAGCACATTGTTGTTGTTAAATTACAGTAATTTTTATTGTAGAGATTTTCCAGATATGGTAATCACAGATGAATATTAGATAAAGGCTTTAAGATCTTAGAAGTTTGTGGTCGACATTTCTTTTAAAAAGATGTATATCATCGAAAAATCAAGTCGCCTTCTGCATTTTCAAGCTCCGTTTTTTTACATTAATGAACATAAGTTAATTTCATTAATATATATATAATTTAGTTATATCCTTGAAAAAGCTTCTATTAAACTTTGTGATCTTAAAAATACATACCAAAGTAACAAAAGCTCCAAATAAATTTCCCAACAATCCAGAAACAGTTGCACCAACCATTTTAGCTTTTTCCATAAGCGTCTTCGTTCCAATCCCATTTTAATCCATTGTCAAGGATTCCATTATCCTGTAAACATAATTTTGCTGAGTAGTAGAGAAGAATCACCTTTTTTGTTCAAAAATGACGTTCAACAATGATTGAACATGTTTAAAATGTGAATTTTGCATTGATTTTTGCATAATTTTTGATTTGAATATTGTTATATTCGGTTATGTTTATTTTTTTTATGTTTGTTTTTCATGGTTAAAATGATTGAAAGAAAAAGTATTGATATCCCTTTAGCGTGCGTTAAAAATAGCTAAAATGTCTTCTTATTACTTTTTGTAAACAACCAACAAAATTTGCCTTCTATCTTATTTTTACAGTTTATATAAAACAATTTGTAAAAAAAAATATTGAAATTAGTTATTGGTTGCTTTATTTTTAGTCGTCCCGTTTGGGTCAGG
The DNA here is from genome assembly GCA_024447195.1 of Panagrolaimus sp. LJ2414. Classification (NCBI taxonomy): domain Eukaryota; kingdom Metazoa; phylum Nematoda; class Chromadorea; order Rhabditida; family Panagrolaimidae; genus Panagrolaimus; species Panagrolaimus sp. LJ2414. Next base: position 990,965 of record JAMRXY010000073.1, on the reverse strand, counting down.
AGTTTAGTAGGACCCAAACCTGCTACAATGTAAAAAGAAAGATCCCGATCGGGTTCAATATTGTGAACCCACAGGCGTTACAGAAATTTTTTCAACTTGTGATTTAAGAAAAAACAATAATATTTTGCTTTACAGATTTCATTGTTATTTAAAAAATTTTGTTTTATTTTTTGCCCCAAACAACATAAAAACGAAACAAATATTTTTAAACACATTTTTTCACAAAAGCCTTTTCTATTATTGAAGAAAAATATGTGTACAAAAACTGTGTACCGTTTTTATTAAATAACATTAGCATTTAATTTATGATTTTGTTTGCTATACATTTTAACACATTAATAAAACACATAAAAAGGACAGAAAAAACATGGCAATATTAAAAATTTTAATTTAAAATCAAGTAATTTTTACAATTGAAACAGAACATTTTGATGTTGCTGATGAAACTGTAATTTTGCCATCTGAGATTTTCCGAGGTTTAATTTTTTTCGATGAAAAAACAAAGACTCAAACCATAAAAATCAAGAAAACTTTGTCGAACCATTTTTCTAAAATTTGTCGTCATTAATTTAATTTTGCATAAACAAAGCATATTTAAGGGGCTACAATCAAATTTGCATAAACAAAACCTTTTTAGAGGCCACAAATTTTAACTTAAAATGCCCATAATTAAATTTGTTTAAACAAAGCCTATTTAAGGGACAATTAATAAAATTAGCATAAATGCTTTTTAAAAAGTGTCAAAAGTTTAAAAAACTTACGAAAGAAGAAGTAAAAGCAGGGTTGAAGAAATCCGAAAATAGACGTAATAACAATTTGATAAAACTTCAATCATATTAGAAAATGTGTAGTTATAAGCGGAAGAATAAGTTGTTGTTAAAGGTTTTGTTAAAAAATAAAATAATTTTAGTCCAAATATGATTATTGAAGCAAAAGATTGAATTAGCAGAAACACTTCCAAACTTTTTCTTTCGACTGTTACAGTAACCAACTTGAAGTGACTTGCAAAGACTGTAACAATTCCAAGAATTCCTCCAAGAATTACGTGAGCGCCATTTTGAAAACATGTTTATCAATTGTGTGTGGCGAGTTGACGCTGAACATTTTGGTTCTAGCGAATGTGTGATACAGTAACCATTAGCAAAAAATAAATGCATATTCACCAAAAATGGATACAAAAACATTGCAAAAATAGATAATTTTAACAAAATTCCTCTCCAAATTTGTTCATGTTGTTTCCAAAAGCAAACAGCCGTAAAGCGATTCAGTGCCATTAAAGTATTCCATGGTCCAAGAAGTAAGGTGGAATACCAAAAAAATAAAATCCCAAATCCTGTTAAATTTGAATTTGTCAAAGTTGCCAAGATCAACACAACCATTGTTATCATATCAGTTTACATATCCCAAGGTTAAAATATTAAAAAACCCTGTGGCAAAATATTTTGTTCTTTTTAGAAAATGCCAAAAAAACAGGATGGCACATAAAATTTCAAAGGATTAAACCAAATATGTAAATTATCATAGCTATGATAGAGATTATCGTTGTACTTAATGGAACCGTAATCTGCTGCTGCTGTTGAGGTGTCCATGTTCCATAAGAATAATTCGCCATTTTTTAAGTTTACAGAGGACAAAACCAAACACAAAGTTTAAACAAACACAAAATAAAAAAGTGAAAAAGAATGACATGGGTTTTATATCTTATTATGAACTTTCAAGTGATTTAATTTGCATAATTTTGTAAGTAACCATGGGTACTTATAATAATGTTGATGTAAAAAATACTGTTTACAACGTTTTTGAATTCCAAAATTTATTTAATTAATTTAAAAGTCCCAAAAAACGGTAAAAAATGGCTGTTACAAAATTTTCGGATATGCAAATTTCAATTCTCCAAAATCATTTAAGAAAATTTATTTGAAAAAAATACAAACAACAAAATCCAAAACAATAATTAAAATTTTTTACAAAAAGAAACTTTTTTGTACTCATTTTTTAACCCGTATTTTGATTTTTTTCATGGAATTTCAATAATATCAGATTTCTCTTTCTTTGTTGTTGACCGATAAAGGTATACTGTAGTTGAGATACCAATTACAACATTTATTAAAGTGTAAATACTGCAATTGCTGATATGAGAAGTTCATTTGTGTGATCACTGCTAATTCCATCAACTAATCCACCCACCAATGTTTCATTCCCTGCAGTCATGGAATTATTGATTGATTTTGAGCCATTAAAATTGACATAAAATAGACGTTGTAACATTTCATAGGTGAGTAAAGTGACAGCAAATTGTGGAGAAGATCGAAAAACTCGTGCAATTGTTCCTTTCCAAAATGCGGCAAAACCTTCTTCTTTCATAATTTTTCGAATACAATCAATTACCCCAGAATAGGTAGTTTGGCCAGCTCGAGCAGCCAACTTGTAAACGAGTTTTTATAACATCTGCTGGGGTAACCAATGCCGCGGCTGGTATACCGGCAATTAGGGCAGAAATGAACAAAGAAAGGGGATTATTGATGCCATTTTCATCTTGAGTGGCAATTTTGGCATGGGCATAAGCTAAAAATGCATTTATTAAGTTTTAATAAAAAATATGGTGCTGAATGGGGTATCTTAAAAACGCCTTAGGGATTGTCCAGATGACGTCATGCGAAATCAGCTTTTTGTGACTCCTCCCACTTCATCATACATCAAAGCTTTTTGCCGACAAACATCAAAGCGGCGTGATAATTCGTCAGGTTCTTGCCCCTGCATGACGTCATATATGAACAGCCCTTTAAGTATTATCCAGATATAACTTCATACAAAAATTGATTTTTAACCCCTTCCCCCAGGCATTCAATTGCTTTCATCTTTTGCCGAAACTTTAAAGCAATATCAAAATAAAATAAATTATCTTTCATAAATTTGGAGAATGGAAATTTGCATAACTCAAGTTTTGACAACAGCTGGTTTTTTATTCACACTTGGCCGGTCCCTTCCCTAATCTCGCACGAGGTCATATCTGGACAACTCCTTATTAAATTAACAACTGCACATACCAGTAAAATAGATCATTGAAAACATGACATCCCGTAAAAGACCAAGCTTGAAACACCTTCATACAATCCACAAGAATCCAAGATCTTTCAACACCGTAAAAACATTGATCTTTTTCTTTTTCAATACTTTCTCCAGCAACTTGAAGACGAATTTTAACAATTTCAAGAGGATTTGTAAAAATTACTTGAGCTGCACCAGCACACCCTCCGGCAATAATTTCACAGATTAACGAAATACTGCCATCAAATGTAAGCTTTCCACGCATAAAATCATTTGTTGAAAGTTTTATTGCTTTTTCTGGTGCAACTCCGACAATTTGGGGTAGGAGGCCACGATAGAGACCACAGAATCCTAAAAATTTGAATATGGGTAAAAATTTTAAATAATCAGGGATAATATTTACCTTCAAGTTTGATAACTTTACAAAAGCAATCCCATGAATTTTTGTATGTTACAACATTCTGTGACCCGGTTCTTTGATTTTGCATTCTTGTTTTAACTAAATCAATGGGATAGACAGCTGTTGCTCCGCAGGCACCAGCAATTGATCCAAGAACAAATCGATAAAGGGATTCTAAGAAAGCTGTGAAGACAGATTTTTGTAGGGTTTCATTACTTTCAACTAAAATAATATTAAATGTTTATTAATTAGTAATTTTTACAACATACCGTAATCTTTTAGTTTTATAACAAACATTCCAATTAGGATAATTCCAAATGCTACCTAAAAAAATAGATGATCAGTTTTGTCCCAAATTAGCCTAAAAACTTACAAATCCAAAAATCCCTCCAAAATACAGCTGTTTTTTGTCGAATGAAATTGCCAAAAGATTAAAACATGCAGCCAGCAGAAAGTGATAAAAAGATAAAATTGATAAGATTAATTTCAGCCGAAACAAGGAAATAAGTGAAGAATAAACTTGAAATAATAATGGCCATGTTGAAACCAGCGACAATGATACTGTAATCGGTGATGCAGAAGAAACATTTTGTAACTTTGGTGAATTTTGATTCTGGATTTTCTTTTTCAAGTTTGTCGGGATTACGGTAAAGGGTTGAAAGAAGCCCAAAAAGCACAAATGGAAATGATGAAATTAGTAAAAAGCCAAAATTTGAGTTCATTTTTTGTTCTAAAACTTGTTTTTGTTTTCAGGATTATTATAATTTTTGAAATTACCGTATCCATTGTTAAATCCCATTTTTGATGTAATAAACAGTAGAGTCATAACACATTGAAAGATAAAGCACAAAATCTAAAAAAATAAATTTCAAATTTTTATTGATTTAGAAATTAGTTTTTTGATGCTAGTTTTATTTAATAAGAGGTATTTGCATATCCTGATTTCCTAAATTTTGTAGCTAAAGTTTTATCATTCGAGATTCTGGGCATAATTTAGGGTCAACCCAATATGCAAATTTATAAACAAAAATATTAGACCTCCATAAAAACTAAAACTTACAAATCCCAAGAATTCACCCAAATGCAATTTGTCACATTTAAAAATAAATGCAAAAATATTAAAAATTGTTGCAGCCGCTAATATTCCACCAAAAACATTTAATTCAATTTTGAAGCTTTCAAACTCTTCAAAATTTGTGTGCCATAATAGTGATATTCCAGAGATACACCAAATTAGAATAAATATTGAAAAAATTAAATTAAATTTTTGTTGAAACATTTCTTTTTTTTTTTCTTTTCTGATTGGAAAAGATGTCTGGAAAAAATGGTTTAATAAAAAGTGTTTGAGTTTAACAATTTTATCGTAGTAATATTTGGGAGGTCTTAGTAAAAAAATTATGTGTTTTGATATATCACTAAAAAACTTTTATTATCGTAGTAATAATTATTTGGGAGGAGGTGGAGACAACTTTGTTACAGTAAATCGTAAATTCCAAGGTCACGACGGCTAAAAATTTTCGTCATCAAGGAAGTAGAAAAAAAAACTATCAAAGAAAATGGAACACGAAAAAAAGAGACAAAAAAAAGTAATGAATCAAACAATTTTTAATAAATGTTACAACTTTTTTTACCTGAGAGAAACCTGTTCAAAATACCTTGATTTTCTTTGAAGGGGGAAAAGATGTTCTTTGATGATTTTCGTTATATCAGTGATCACCTTTTACCTTCTTTTTTTTGGTTCACTTGGATCTAAAAATTTTAATAAAAATGATTTGTACTTTGGGATTGTCCAGATCTGACGTCGGGTTTTTTGCCAAAAATTTAAAACCCCCCTCCCCCTCCGTCAGATTTTTCCCTTTGATGTTTGCCGCTTTTTCTATGAGCGTCAGATTTCAGTTAACCCCCTCCCCCCCTTAAAACACCCGACGTCAGATCTGGACAATCCCTTTTGATACCCAAATTTTTTTCCTTTTAATTAATTATGACGGCCACAAAAAAATATTGCCTTTTTTAATGAAAAACAAAATCAATAAAGACTAAAAAAATGAAAAAAGAAAAATGTGATCGTAAATCTTGAGATTAAGAGTGATAACCTTTTTTTCATTGATTTTTAGTACATAAAAAATGGAAATTCAGAGTCGAAGAAAATTGTCTTTTCTTTTTTTCAAAAATTTTTTATCTTTATCTCATTCAAATCTATTTTTGGGTAAAGGGAGGAGACGTCCAAAGAAATCAATTTATACATTAACAAATGGAATTAGGACTGTTACTTTTTGTGAGAATCTTCACACATTTTTGGCACAATATTTTAGAGGTTCATCTTTTGACAGAAGATAAAGAAACAATGTGGAACACCGGTTACATCCCCAATTAGGATACAGTCAAACCTCGTTATAACGTTTTTCAAGGGACCGTGAAAAAAAGACGTTATATCGAGGTCCAATTACTATGGGTACCTTATTGAAGGGAACACAAAATGAGGACGTTATAACGAGGTTTGACTGTATTCCATAAATTTCTTCAAAGCTTCAAAAAATTCTAAATTGATTTTGGGAGCAATTTTTAGCTAATAAAAATGGCAGACAATTAAAAAAGCATTTTCAATAAAAATTTAAAGATTTTTCAACTTTGTAACTTTTTTAATTCATTTTATCAATGTTTCAATTATTTATTCTTACAGCCAATTTCAAACAACACGTGTTCACAAAAAATTGATTCTTAAAGTCATGTTAAGAGCATTATAAACAATTGAATATTTATAAATTTTATTGCTTTAAGATGACGGAAAAATCTTTAAAAGGAATATTTTAATAATGTAAATATTTTAGTGTTATCATATAAAAGTGTTAAAATTTGAGAACACCAAGCAGCAAGCACTGACTTGTGTGAAATGTAGAACCCATTTTTTAAAAAAAAGATACAATCTATTTTTTTAACTATTCTATGACAACCACAAATATGAAGGAGTTTAATTGAATAATTAATGGACACAATGATGAAATTTTTATCTAAAAATTTTAACAATCTTCCAATTTTTCTGCTTTTTAGCTGTTGTTTTTCTTTTTAACATTTTTATCTTTTGATTTTTTGATCTCAAATTTTTAAAAATAGACTTTAAAAAGGGGTTTTTTCCTTTCTTTACTATATTTTTAACTACTTTTTGATTTTTTGATTACTTTTTTTTAATTTGAAAAAATAGAATTTAATAAATGATATATCATAGATGAAAAAGTAACAATGGTTAAAGACCCTTGAATTTTTTAAATGCAAAATTAAAAATTTTTGATGAAAAACGATGACATGTTTTTTGAAAACTACTTTTTAATAAAGTTGCAAGCCAAATAAAATCAGGATTTTTATGTTCATAATTTTTGATTAATTTGTGACAGATAAATTTGCTGCAATTATTTATTCAAACGTTTTTTGACATCTTAAAAAGAAGTGTCAATCAATAATTTTTGGCCATTGCCAAATAAATGTCACCAAGACATTTTTTTGAAAAACTTGCTGGATCACTTTTAAATCCATAATTGAGGCGATTTCGGACCAATGAAAATGCCGTTGGATTACAATTTGATTGAGTTTGATTTGCAAGTTTTTTCAGATATGTTGAATCTCGATCACCATTGCATTCATTTCCAGTATTATCTTTTGAAGCCAAAAATTCACATTCTTTGTAGGATGGGGCTGCTTTATTTCGAAGAATGTAAACATCTTTGGCATTAATGTTGTAAAAATAATGGCATTCTGTTGAACATTGAATTAGAGTATCTACATTTCCGTTTGTTCCAGTTTGACTTACACCAACATGATATGCATATCCCCTGAAATTGCAAAGTTTATGCAAATTTGGTGTTGTTGGTTTCAGCAGAAATTGATATATCATGATAATATGGTGCGACAGAACTTATGGAACACCCTGATATTATCATATTCTGATGATAAAAATGATTTAAAATTTGAATGCAAAAACTTACAGAGATTTATAATTTTGAGTTAAATCATCATAAATTTGTTGAGCAATTTTTTCATTATCATATCTGGGATTGGCATTTGCTTGAAAAACATCACCAAGAATATATTTTTTAACGATATTTACAATGTTATCCTTTGACCAGTATTTTTCCTGCAAATTTGCATATGCTTTTTCATTTGTATTACATTTTTTAGAAACTAACAATTCGGATATCGTTCAATCGTTGAAGTCTTTTGTTGACAACTCGAATGTGTTCGATTAGTTCTTCTCCTCGTTTTTGCATTTCTTCAGCACTTGGAATACCATTGTTATAAACGTTACACATTGGCATTGTTGCAAGCTGAAAAGATTCAGGGGGAAAATTACAGCATTTTTGTAACATATTTTTTGTTACGTTTGTTTTCCTTAAGTTTGATTCTAAGATTTACTTACTTGGTGTTCAATAATAATTTTGTAAGCATTATGCAAATTTATTAAAAAATCATCACTGTAATTTGTGCAGTTCAGAGTACTTTCAAGTTTTTCAGATTCTATATAATTTTTAAGAGTCTAAAAAAAAGAATAAAAGATTATATATCCGTAAAAGTAAAAGATGCTCTTGTACTTACGCCTTTAAAATCCAAATTATTTTTATTACACATTTCTTTAAAAGAATTTAATTTGATATTCCTCATAACATTATCGCCACATATTAGGTTTTTGAAAGCGATACAACTTTTGTCAAACCGCTGCTTGACATCCTTAATTATTTTATTTTAAAAAAATAGTATAAGGCATAAATCTTACTGTGTAAAAGGATTCTGGAAAACTATTGCATGAAACCTTTGGTAAATCCAATCGACAAAAACGACTTAGTCCATATTCTTTTTTAAGTAACGCATCTCTAAGTGTAAAAAAGTCACCGTCACTTTCATTTTTGTTGTCCTAAAAATATTTTTGAAAAAATTAATAAACTACTTTTTATTAAAAAGAGAATGATCAAATCCCCCGGGTGAAATAAAATTCGGGTGATCACCCGGGTAATTCCCCCGGGTGATCACAGGGAAATTACCCTCAATCCCCCAAATTTGGATTTTGTCCGATTCATGTTTTAAAATTTATAACAGCAAATTTGCATAATATTAGTTTTGTTATGCTTGTAAATGGGGTTATATTGGTTTACCTTGGCAAAAAAATACCATAAAATTTTTTTTTTTGCAAAACAATAACCAAAAATTGATAAAAGTGACCGAAAATCAAAAGGGCAATTAAAGGTAATCACCCAGCAAAAATCGGGGGATCAATCGGGCAATCACCATTTGACTACCCTAATTAAAAGTTTTTGAGATTTATTTTTTTTAATAGATTTCAAAAAAATTATACCTTAAAATATTTTTCCAATTTTTCAAAATCTAATCCTTGATACAAAGCATATCCACATTTTTTTGAAGCTTCCATAATTTTTTTAAAATTTGCTCCAATTTTATCAGTTACATTTGATTCAACATTTGCATAAACGCTTTCAAAAAGAATTTGAAATCCATCATTAAAATCGCGCAATTTTTTCATTTCACCTTTAACATCAAATGGGGAAGTTGTAGTTGTAGTGGGCAATTCCGAAGTTGTTGTTGTTGTTATTGTTGTTGTTGTCATTGATGGAGAAGACTTTGTTGTTTCTTTGCATTGGAGTAAACCAAATGCAAAGATGAGGAGAAGAAAAACATCAAAAATTTTGTGACTCATTTTTGAGATTTTGATTTTATTAACTGAAAAAAAGGGTTGATAATAAATTTTAATTAACCGAAAAATTTAGTCTTGACAATGAAATTCCCAAATAGCCTAATCCAACCCAAAACTTCAAAAGAAACAGAAAATGAAAACCACAAATATTACCTAAAGTGATAAAAATCTTTTTTTCAGCAATGCATTAAATAGCATTGAATTTTCTTTCCATTTCAATATTAACATAATAAAATGCAATCCTTTGTTGATTTTTACCTAAAAAATTAAAAATCATGGGAAAATTGTAATTGTTATTTTTCTTTGTACAATGATATAAATTAGAAATCATGGGAAAATTGTAATTGTTATTGTTATTTTATTGTCTACAATCTTACCATTTTTAGCAAAAGCGATTCCCACAAAAAATTTGTAACAATGGGTAAATAGTTTTTTGTCGAGACTATGTAAAATATAACAATAACAAAGAAATCCTATTACGCAAATCGATTGTCTTTAAATATCAAAATAACTTTGTAAATTATTTAAAAAAAGACAGCACAAATGCCATCCTAAGAAAGCTGCCTCTTTTCAAATAATTCTGCCATTAACTGCAGGATAACAAATTAATAAGGAAAAACGGAAAACAAACCGAAACTTTTTTTTTGCTTTTCCATTATCTCTTAAAATTTAGTAATTAACAAAAAATAAAATTCTCCGTTTTAAAAAATGAGGTCATAATTTTTTTTATAAACAGCTTTATGAACAAGTTTATAGTCAAATGAAAGCTCAAAACATCTGTCTTTAACCGAACACATGTATTTTATTTCTTCGAAACATTTGTGTATTAAAAGACACGTAAAAAATTAATAAAATATGAAATCGATAGTTTAATAAAATGTAAAGCACCGGTTTTAAAAGCAATTTAAAAAAGTTTATTTTTCCAAAAAATTAAACTACCCATGTTAAGTACAAAAAAACATAAAATCTTGAAGGAACAAGTTTACCGTATTTCAATAACATTACCAACTTTTTTAGTCGTCATTGAAACAGATGCAGAAATTTCAACAATTTTAAATTTCTTTTTTACAAAAATTTTATCCCATAAATCTTTTACCCCTTTCCTGTAGGGACTTACAAAATACAAAGTTGCAGTCGATTCAAAAATGGAATGAGTTGATAAAAGACAAGAAATAAAAACAATAACATTTTGCATATTTAAAATTTGAAAAGCAAAAACTGCCATTCCAAATGTGGCTGGAATTCCCAAAAATCCCAAGGTAATCGATAATTGAACAATGGCACTGATAATCAGGGATCGTTGAAGCTTTGTTACAGTTGAAGATTTATTTGTTGAAACAAGATAAACAAAAAATATGCCGGAGAGAAATGCCATTAAAGTTCCTGTTAGGGTTATGCCGAACGCGAATAAAAATGGTGTTTGCATATCGGAGAATTTTAGAAATGCAAATGCCGGTTCAGAAAAATAACTTTGCAGACATGGATCATATTCGATTGCAGATTTTTGCATATCAGAGATATCAGGATTTGTAAAGATACAAACTAACACTGTTAACCCAATATAAATAAATCCCAAAATCCCACCAATCCCACAAATACCGTATTTCATTTGAAACCATTTTGTAAAATTTGTTGGAAAAGCTAACAAATATCGATTAGTTAAAGTTGCAACCAGGGCCCAACAATTTGTAACAAATATCAGAGAATTTACATACGTCGCAATCGCCGTTGAATATGGTGTTCCATTTCGTAATAATCCAATCGGGAATCCTGCAATTGCTGGCGCCAAAAATACCGGCTTTACAGTCGTTAATGCAATCTCAATTGCCAAAGACCAAAATGAATGATTTATAATTAACCATTTAAAAGAATTTAAATTTTTGGATTTTGTAAGAATAATATAAAATTGAAGTGGTGCAATGGCTAAACTTAAAGAAAGTGTACAAGTTGAATAATAAAAATAAAAATTTACAAATATTTCGGATGGCGGAATTATTTTTGTGCAATTCATCAATAAAAAATACATTTAAAAAAGTTTTATAAATGAAACATGAAAAAATGAGGAAAGAAAATGTTTAACTTTTTCAAGTTTATTAGTTTTTCACCTGCCAAAAAAACGTTCTCTGAATTTATTTTTATTTTATTCATCGTTAAAAAATGTCTCAACAAATATTGATTTTTAGTTTTACGTAGGTTAATTATGAATATTTTCAAGTACTTTAGCAAATCCATAAAATAAATATAAAATGACGCCACTTTTTTTATGAATCTTGTCTTTTGGATTCAGAATCCTGCAGATTCAGTATCATGTATTTTGTGACCTTTCGACCCCTACCACATGTATTAACTGATGATAATCTTTTTACTTGCATATAAATCTTTTCATTCTCACAAGCTATCGCATTTTTGAAAAAAGCTAGCACACGATTAAAAAACCCAATAGACTCTTCGACACAATGTGTCATTTTTTTTGTTTTTCATCATAAAAAAATCGATAATTTCTTATAAAAAAAAGACAGGGTTGAACGAAGGGTGCCTGTTGTTTTGGGCGCTAAAAACAGCCTTTTCGGACCAATTTCAAAAAAACGTTTTGCAGTACCCATTCAATTTTTTTGCGCAAATCTTCGTCAGTTCTTTTGCTTAATTTACAAAAAAAGTTGTTTTATTTATTAATTTTGGATTTTGAAATATTTCTTGTGGAAACTTTATTCTCTTTTTAAAGATGGGTGATACTGAAACAATTATGTTTGTAAGTAATTTTAATTTTTAATGAAGGTATATTATATATTCTTTTTCAGGAAAATGAATGTCCAGTTGTAATGAAATGGAGAATTAAAGAAGAAATTCTGAGAGATGCTTTAGATCGAAAAGTCAAATTGTATAGTGAAGAAGTTAATGCTTCCAAGATTCCTGGTGTTAAGTATTGTCTTTCAATACACCTCAATCCACATTATCCCGATTTAATATATGTTTACTTGACTTTGAGATTTGAAATGGCAAGAAATATTACTTCAAATTATACTGTATCAGTCGTATCTGCTTCTTACAAAAGTGAAAAAAGAACAAATCTTTTTTACCCAAAATCAATAATGGCATATGGATATCCGCTTTGTACTTTGGAAGAACTTTTTGATCCTCAAAAGAAATTTTTTGTTGATGGAATAATGGAAATTGAATTGGAAGGAAACCTCAAAGCTCAAGGTGTTAAAAGAAAGGCTTCCGAATGTAAATCCCTTGCACAATTACTTTCTATTCAAACTGATGAAAAAGATATTACACTTGTTGTTAAAGATCAACAAATTAAGGTAAAACTGAAATTTTTTTCTTAAAAATATAATAAAAAGCGTGTTTTTTCAGATTCACAAACTTATTTTATGCAACAAATCCAATGTTTTTAAAGCTGAATTGGAATCTGGATGGAAAGAATCAAAAGAAAAGAAAATCGAAATTACAGATTTTTCTTTCAAAGTTGTTGAAATTGCTGTCAAATACTTGTACGAAAATGATTTCAAATATCTCCTCAATGAAACAAATGCAATTGATCTTCTTCGATTTGCTGATAAATATGATGTTAAACATTTACATGTAAGTACATATATAATATTTTTCGTTGTGTTTTTATAATGTCATTAGTATTTTAGGATTTGATTCAAACATTTTTGTTGGAAAAGTTGACTGAAGAAAATGTTGTTGAATTTGCAAATGCTTCCGTCACTTTCAATGCTGCAGAACTTCGAGAATTTTGTATTTGTTTTTTGATGACCTTTGTTGGAAAGAATATTGCAGTCAAAGATGCCAAACAATTAAATGATGAAATCCTTGCAGAAATTGGGCGCCGATCTCTTTTTTCAACTGTTTAAGGTTTTTGTTTTTTACTATAATTTTTTATTTGTTCTATGCTTGTACTTTTTTATAAAATGAGAAACTATTTTGGTAATTTATGTAATGAAGTATCTGCAAAACACAGCTGTGCCATTAAAGAACCAAATTTTTATCTATTTATGTTATTACTGAAATCCTGTGATCTTTGATTTCTATCGAGAAATAGAAGTAGTTTTATTGGTGGTATTGAATTACCGTAATTTTTTAAGGAAATAAATTTCAAAACATTTGATTGGTTTATTTGATTCTGTGTAGTAGTAGCTATACACATTTCAATTTATAAAGGTACTTTACAAATAAATCTTCTTGTTCCATTGCATGCCCACCGATACATGCCACATTTTTCGCAGACGTTGCTGCCATTTTGATATGTATCGATAACGCCACATCCTGAGAGGTCTGATGCTGGTTCACCGCTGAACCAAGGGTTGTAATCACCCCATAAACTTTCATCCGACCATTTCCAAGTTTTTCCATCATCATTTGAAAATGCTCCAGTCCATGCACTTGCCCAACCATAATAAACAAAAGCTAAAAAGCTTGTTGAAGCTTTACATAAAAATTTTTAAAAGTTACATAAAAGAAATCTTTCTTCTTTATAGCTATGAATGGATGCTAAATGCCCCTTTAATGAAATACAATAATCTTCAGCTTGAGTCCATGTTGAAGATGTAAGATATTTTGCAACACCGTAACATGAATGAGTTGGTTGAAAATAAGCTAAAGGTCCTGTGCAATTTGCAGAAGGAGGATAATTTAATGTTGAATTGGTTTGACAAACATATGGCTTTGATTTGAAACAATCATCACTTTTCCATCTGCCATCTGTTGATGGTAATGTCGCACAATTAGCACCTGTGGTATTTTGAGGTTCATTTGAAGCCCATTCTGTAAAGTTTGAAGAAGTTCCATCCATCCAAGTCCAATTTTCTAAGTTCATTAAATTTGTAAATCCTATCCAAATCCCATCCATTGTGCTTTCATGAATAAGTGCAGCTGCCTTTTCTGCATACGCAAAAACAATTATCTTTATTTTATGATATGAACTTACGAGCAAGTAAAGCATTTGTGAATCCATCATGAACTGAAGCTAAATGTCCTCCAACCGAAACACAATCAAATTCTGCATCTGCAAAACCCTTGGAGTCGTTTTTGAAATAATAACAATTGTTCTGCCACTCATAACCATTATTTGGACAAATCCCAAAAATAAGTGCCAAAAAACAAAGGAAAAATAAAAGTCGAAACATTTTTTAGAAAAACGTCAGTAATTTTTATTTGACTGTTAAGTAAAATTTAGCTTTTAAATTGTTTTGAAAGAACTGATAAGAACAATAGTTTGTTAGAAAAGAAAATAATCTCTGCCTTTTCTTTTTTTTTGATGTTCAACACCAAAATAATAACTATATTTTTATGGTACAAAAATTGTAGTTCAAAAGTTATAATTTAATTTTACAAACTGTTCGAGTTTTATCACTACAATTATAAGATGCCATGCCGCAATGCTTGCAAGTTGCACTTCCTTCTGTCCAGGTATCCATAATACCGCAGGCTGAAACATTGAGAGCTGGATTTCCGATTGCCCATGGATCATAATCCCAAGGAGTGTTATCTGACCTTTTTTCAATTTTGGCCGTTATCATTTGAATATGCGCCAGTCCAACCGTAATGCCATGCGTAATATACAAATGCTAAAAACATATATCATATATATCAGATATGTTTTTTAAAAAGTTACACAATAGTAAATTTTCTTCTTCATAACTATGAATGGAGGCAAAATGTCCGCCAATTGAAATACAATAATCCTCTGCTTCCGTCCATGTAAGATAATCCAAACGTTCTGCAACGCCGTAACAGGAATGAGTCGGCTCAAAGTATAATAAAGGTCGAGAGCAATTTGCATAAACCGGATAAGTCGGGGATGGTGGGATTGGGTTAGAACAAACATATGGCTTTGATTTAAAGCAATCTTCTGCTTTCCATTTTCCATCTGTTGACGAGAGTGTCGCACAATTTGATGTATTTTGGGGTTCATTTGAAGCCCATTCTGAATAATCCAATTTTGATCCATCTATCCATGTCCAATTTCCATTAAGCATTAAATTTGTTAATCCAATCCAAAAATCGGTTACCGTACTTTCATGGAAATAAGTCGATGCCTCTTCTAGAAATGGCTATTTTTAAAACGCTAACACAAAATACAGAAAACAAACGTGCAAGTAATGCATTGGTAAATCCATCATGAATGGAAACCAAATGTCCTCCATTTTTAGCACAATTCGCTTCAGCTTTGGCGAATACTACAGAAACATTTTGAAATGAAAAACAGTTTGGCTGCCATTCAAAATTGCCTTCGGGGCATGAGGATGACGTTAATACAATGATCGATAGAAAAATAAATATTTGAGACATGTCTGAAAAAATGAAAAAAATCCAAAAAGTACAGCAGTTTTATTGATTATATTTGTTTACTCTCTTGATAATGATTTAAAAAGAATTAAAACATTATTTTCTTATCAGCGAAAAAGTCTTTTTTGTTGTTTTTCAAAAAAGGTTTTATTCTTTTAAGACTCACAAGTAAATCTACATGTTTTGCGTTTTCATTTTTAGGGTTCACAGTTTTTTATCCGCTTCAAATCAAACCTTTTTTCGAAACAAGAAATTCTATTTTTTTCAATATCCAAATTCCAATTTTAAATTTTATAATTCTAAAATAATCATTTACTCTACAATAAAAAAAATTTGGCAATTTTTTATGCCTCCTAAAAAAGAGGATACTGTATGAATTTGAAAACACCCAAACAAAAGCTTTGTCGAAAAAAACACACCTAACGAATAAACATGCAAAAAGTTTAATTTTAAAAACTTAAAATTATAAAGCAAATGAAAATGTTAGAAACGAAATTGAAACAAAATGCTGAAAAACATATTTAACTATGAAATCCAATATCTGTAAAACAATTATTAAAGTCAAATGAAAGCCACCAGATTTTTCGGGAGACCATGTACGCAAATTTCTCACAATTGAATAACAGTAACTTCAATTTTTTTTATTACCGCTTTTTATTGTTACTGTCATTGTTTTGTTTTTTATTGTTCTTTCATTCTTTTCTACGTATTCTTAACCACAAATATGGAAAATTCGTTATCAATTCAATAAACACCTGCATTTTATGCATTTGTTGCTGTCAAAATAAATTCTTGCGTTACAAGGAAAACTGCTGTAAAATTTTTCTCTTTTTTATGTAAAGCACATTTTTTAGTATGCACATTTTTAAGCAAACAAAAATGTTAAAAA
This sequence comes from Panagrolaimus sp. LJ2414, assembly GCA_024447195.1. Taxonomy (NCBI): domain Eukaryota; kingdom Metazoa; phylum Nematoda; class Chromadorea; order Rhabditida; family Panagrolaimidae; genus Panagrolaimus; species Panagrolaimus sp. LJ2414. The sequence goes on along the minus strand of JAMRXY010000073.1, from coordinate 974,639 downwards.
CTGAATTTATTCTTCATGATCCCATTATTGCTAATTTATATTATTACTATTCATATTTTACTTTGGCTCTGTGTCTTCTAATAAGTCCATTCTTAATTTATGTAATTTTAACCCAATCAAAAGATTTAAAAAATTTTAAATGGTTAATTTTAAGTCATTCATTTTGGTGTTTAATGCTTGAATGTTTTTGGTGTTCAGTAAAACCATTATTTTTGTCTCCCTCTGGTGGAGGATTTCCTCTTGGAATCTTTAGAAATGGCTCTTTTAATACCACCATGGCTTTAAGCTTAATTGGATGGCTTTTGGTAATCAATACTTTTGGAGCTTTAGCTTTAACAATTTTAAATCGATATTTATTAGCTTTTCCATCAGCTTTAACAAAATGGTATAATTTAAAAGTTGGAACTATTTTTGTTTTGACATTGGTATTTCTGACATACGGTATTACATTCTTCATGTTCAGTTATGTTTTTTCACCGGATGAAGAAACTATTAAACAATGGGCAGGAGAATATAATTTGGAGGTATTTCTTGTTGAACCTGGATTCACAATTGTTCCACATTTATATCTTTCAAGGGCCTGCCTCTTCTTATTAATTTTGTTAATATTTATTGCAACAATTTTTATTGCACTTTTAATATTTTTTATTTATCTGGTGAAATTAAACAATACCGTTTCCACCGTTGCAAAACTTCAACGATCATTGATTATCAGTTCAACAGTACAAATTTTTTGTACTTTTATTTTTTTACTTTTACCATTTTTTGGGATGGTAATAACATGGTATTTTAGAATTCCAAATTCTGCAAATTTCATATGCTTTATTAATTGTTTTATTACAACCCATTCTTTGTCAGAATTTATTGCGACACTGTTTTTTATTAGTCCATACAGAAAATTTACTGTAAAAATGTTGGAAAGAATTTTAATATTTAAAGTAAAAACTTCTTCAGTAATTAATAGTACCGTAGTTTGGACCAACAACCAACAGAATTGAAATGAATTACATTTTATTTTGTTTTTGAATCCGTTAAATTAATAATAAAATGTTTTCATAAGGCGATTTCTTCCAGAAAAGATTTTAATGTAATTTTAAAAGTAATAATCTCTACAGTATCCAACTTTTTTTAAATGATTGATAAACAAAGCATATCCGCATTTTTTTGAAGCTTCCATAATTTTTTTAAAATTTGCTCCAATTTTATCAGTTACATTTGATTCAACATTTGCATAAACATTTTCAAAAAGAATTTGAAATCCATCATTAAAATTGCGCAATTTTTTCATTTCACCTTCAACATCAAATGGGGAAGTTGTAGTTGTAGTGGTCAATTCCGAAGTTGTTGTTGTTGTCAATGTTGGAGACGAAGTTGTTGTTTCTTTGGCATTGGATTAAACCAATTGCAAAGATGAGAAGAAGAAAAACATCAAAAATTTTGTGACGCATTTTTGAGATTTTGAGTTTTCTAACTGAAAAAAAGGGTTGATAAAAAATTTAATTAACCGAAAAATTTAGTCTCGACCAGGTCTGTGCGAAACTGGCTTTTCATTTGCGAAACGAAACGAATCCTGCAGATTCAGTATCATATATTTTGTGACCTTTCGACGCCTACCACATGTATTAACTGATGGTAATCTTTTTACTTGCATATAAATCTTTTCATTCTCACAAGCTATCGCATTTTTGAAAAAAGCTAGCACACAATTAAAAAAACCCAACAGACTCTTCGACACAATGTGTCATTTTTTTTGTTTTTCATCATAAAAAAATCGATAATTTCTTATAAAAAAAAGACAGGGTTGAACGAAGGGTGCCTGTTGTTTTGGGCGCTAAACACAGCCTTTTCCGACCAATTTCAAAAAAACGTTTTTGCAGTACCCATTCAATTTTTTTTGCGCAAATCTTCGTCAGTTCTTTTGCTTAATTTACAAAAAAAAGTTGTTTTATTTATTAATTTTGGATTTTGAAATATTTCTTGTGGAAACTTTATTCTCTTTTTAAAGATGGGTGATACTGAAACAATTATGTTTGTAAGTAATTTTATTTTTTAATGAATGTATCATATATTATATATTCTTTTTTCAGGAAAATGAATGTCCGATTGTAATGAAATGGAGAATTAAAGAAGAAATTCTGAGAGATGCTTTAGATCGAAAAGTCAAATTGTATAGTGAAGAAGTTAATGCTTCCAAAATTCCTGGTGTTAAGTATTGCCTTTCAATACACTTCAATCCGCAATATCCCGATTTTGTATATGTTTATTTGACGTTGAGATTTGAAATGGCAAGAAATATCACTTCAAAGTATACTGTATCAATCAAATCTGCTTTGTACAAAAGTTTGCCAAGAACTGATGTTTACCTGGAATCAAAGACATGGGGATATAGACTTTGTACTTATGCTGAACTTTTTGATCCTGAAAAGAAATTTTTAGTTGATGGAATAATGGAAATTGAATTGGAAGGAAACCTCAAAGCTCAATGTGTTAAAAGAAAAGTTTCTCAAAGTTTATCCCTTGCACAATTGCTTTCTGTTAAAGATGATGAAAAAGATATTGCAATTGTTGTTAAAGATCAACAAATTAAGTTAATAGAAGTTACTGTAATTCTATCAAAATATTATATATTTTACTTTTTCAGATTCACAAACTAATTTTATGTGCTAAATCCAATGTTTTTAAAGCTGAATTGGAATCTGGATGGAAAGAATCAAAAGAAAAGAAAATCGAAATTACAGATTTTTCTTTCAAAGTTGTTGAAATTGTTGTCAAATACTTGTACGAAAATGATTTCAAACATCTTCTCACTGAATCATTTGCCATTGATCTTCTTCGATTTGCTGATAAATATGATGTTAAACATTTACATGTAAGGACATATATAATATTTTTCGGATTGTTTTTATAATATCATTATTATTTTAGGATTTGATTCAAACATTTTTGTTGGAAAAGTTGACTGAAGAAAATGTTGTTGAATTTGCAAATGCTTCCGTCACTTTCGATGCTGCAGAACTTCGAGAATTTTGTATTTGCTTTTTGATGACTTTTGCTGGAAAGAATATTGCCGTCAAAGATGCTAAACAATTAAATGATGAAATCCTTGCAGAAATTGGGCGCCGATCTCTTTTTTCAACTGTTTAAGGTTTTTGTTTTTTATTATTACTTTTTGTTTCTTGAAAGAAAATTATTATTGTTTCTAATCTTTTTCAACAATAAATTTTTATTTATCTAATTTTTTTCGAGTTGTTTTTTGGTTGATTTTCACATGCCTGCCGAAACAGAGGATACTGTATTACATTAATTTATAAAATCAATAAACATTACAGTATCCTATAATTTTTAAATGAAGATTGTCAAAAGAATCAGTGTTACTGTAACACTAAATAGGGACGATAAAAACTAGAAACATTCAAATTTCAGTTCGAATCCACCAAAAACGACAAGGCTAGCTCAAATATAAAAGACTTGTGCAAATTTTCACAGTATTATGGTAAACCAAAAACTCATATTCTATGTTAAAGCCTTTTTCTAATCAATAATGTAACAAATAAGGATGAAAATTTTAACAAAATATTAAAAAATTGTAAAACAAACAATATAATCATTAACACCGTACAAGAAATGCAACAAAAAATGTTTATTATTTTAACTAACAAAAACAAAAATAAACTTAAAAAGCTTAAATTTGCAGATAAAATTCAGGTCAACAAAAATAAAGATCAGAAACAAAAATCAAATATACGAATCAGGCAATGGTAACAACTGGAAGAAAAACATTATTCTTTAATTGAAGAAGCATTGAGGGAACACCATTATTGAAGCAATCACCAAAAATTTCAACACCACGATCAGAGAATAGGATAACACGAACTTGGAGAATTTTAGATAAAGCCCAAAGATGAAGTCGAGAGAGGTTCAAATCAATCAGATCATTGAGTATTGCAGCGACACCAACTGAAATGTGATTATTATTAAATTAATGAAGATGGAAAACAAAAGATGAACAAACCTATATCACCCAATTGGCTGCCAATGTAATACTTGAGTGGAGTTTGAATGGAAAAAGACGATTCTTCACTATTTGTAAGGAATAAAGACAAAGCTTCAAACCCAATATTTCTTTTGCTTGAAATTTCTTGATATGTTTCAGCTTTTGAACGAGCATGGATTTGATTGGCAGCATAAGTTGAATGCCAGAAGAGTTGATTTTCAGGAGCATATCCCAACTTGAGCATTTGGCACATTTTTCGAAGTTCATCCGTTGATGGAAGACAATGAAGGATACTTTCACCATCTTTCAAAATTCTTGGTTCACATCCGCGAAGTGTACCAACAGCATTTGGATGACGTAACATTGGAGTAGATGGAAGTTTTGTAACAGAATGAGCATGCTCTGGTGTACGAACTTCAAGAGAAATTGAAGCAACAGAAACGTTACTATTTGAAATAGATGCAAGAGATTGATCTGGAAGGGATACAAGCGATTCATGTAAACGAAGATGACGTTCTTCTCGAGGTTTGTCAACCGGGGTAGTAGCAGCAGCATTGAAAGAAGAATTGCGCGTTTCAGAAGAAGGTTCAGGAACAGCAATCATTTGAGTAGAATTAGATAAACGGCTACGTTTAGCATGTGGAGGAAATGGCAATTGTTCAACGACTGCAGCTTCTTCTTCGTCATCATCATCATCTTGATCTTCATAAGTTCTTCGTTTTTTTGTAATTGCTCTTGCAGGTTGCGGTGCAGATGTTCGGCTACGATCAACCATTCGTCGAGGTTGTGGCTGCTTTATTTCACGACGGACAACAGCATCAGTACGGCTTCGATTGCGTAAAGAAGCATCTTGACCTCTTGATCTACAACAAATAGGATTATACATTTACTAACACAATTATTAATAAGGGTTACCTTTTTGCAATTCTTGGGATTCCAGGAGCACGACCATTATCAGCTTCATCACCTTCAGGTTCAGCGAATGTTTCAGTAGCATTAAATTCTTCCATTGTTGATAATGATACTGAAAAAAAAAATAAATGCAAAGTGTGAAAATTGTTATGAAAAACACAATGAAAAAAAGCGAGACAGTTGAAGAAAAAGCGTGTGCTTCTTCATTCGTATAAAATGGATTTAAACACGGCTTAAACAAAGGAGGATAAATATAAAACAACACGGCAAAAGGGTAATTGAAAAAAATTAAATTTAATGTGGAAAGCAATGTATATCCTTTTTGCATGTTGAAGTAGAAAACTTTGGAGTAAAAAACAATACAAAAAGGTTTGTATCTTCACGCCAAAGAAGGATAAACTGGGATTGTGAATAACCTTTTCTCATTCAAAGAAACAAATAATAAAAACAGAAGAAAAAAACAACAGAATCCTCATCTTTTCAACACTTGCAAAAAAAGGGAGAGAAAAAGGAAAAAAGGCTTCGGGCTGCAGCAGAGAAAGAGAATACCATATACATTTTTCATGTTTTCGCTTCGAGACTTTTCAGTTCAAATTATCGAAGTGAAAAAGACATGAAAAAACACATGATTCAAAGAAAGAAAAAAAACTAAAAAAAGTTTAAATTTATTAAAAAAAATAAAGGATATACATAAATACATATAATTTTTGGATAAAAAACATCAAAGATGAATAAATAAAGATAGTTTAATTCGATGAAGGTTGTTGAGTAGTTTGTGTTGCAATTGTTAGATCACCAGAAAGTTCAGCTTCAAGAGTAAATTTGTTGGGATGTGATGAATCTTTATAGCTGCATCTACGAGAACATTCTCGAAGTTTATTTGGTCTTTTTTCACCTCGAATTACCTTCCAATGATTTATTTCATCACTAAAAATGTTTATTGTGTAATTAATTATTGATTCGATTATTAAAACTTACGCATTTTTAACTTTTGTAGCTGGACAATTGTAACTGAGGAATTGATGAGAATTAATAGGTGTTCGTTTAACACGACAAACAAAATTATTTCAGCTTTATCGAGATACAGCAACAGCTGAAAAGTGAAGAAGGTTAAATGTTAAAACAGGCATTCAGATATCAAAGAATATCAATTATCTCCAAATTGGACTTACTTGGATTCTTTTGAAGCTTCTTTTCAATATCCGAGCATTCTTCACAATCAAAAAGACTAAAGAGAAATTGAGGGCATTGTCCACGCTGAAAAAAGAGTAAAAATGTTACAGTAATCCGATATATTGTTTAGATGTGATTAGTCATCAACTACGGTAATTAATATAAAACTTACGCAATGAACTTCGAGGTGCAGCTTTCTTTGGATCCAACTTCATATTGATTTTTTCGTTCTTCTTTAACGACTTCCTTTACACTTTTCTTGCTTTCACTGCTGCTGCTGACATGTCTTCCAATATCCCTCATTTTCTTGGGCTTTTTGCTTTTCCTTTTCTTCTTCTTGCTTTTCTTTTTCTTTGCAGATGGTTCTTCAACAGGAATGGCAGTTTCAGTTTTAATAGCTCGTTGAATTTTTTCATATTCACGATCAGAATTTTGATCCCAATGAGCAGGACTTTTTGGACGTTGACATTCTTTTTGTGCCTTTCGTTTTCGAAGACGCCACCGAATACAGAAAAAAATACCAAGACCAATGCCGCCAACAAGCAAGACTCTAAAGATTAACAAAGCATCAATTAAAATATTTATACAATCAATTAAAACTTACAGTATCAAACCAAAAAGAATCCACCACCATGGAAATCCAGCATCTGCAATTTCAGTTGTTGCATTTGCGAAAAGAGGAGCAGCAGTTGAATTACCGGGCATTTCAGTTGTTCCATTTTGATTCAAGGCAGAATGAGCAAGAATTGCAGCAGCTTTAACTCGATCAAGCAATACTTCAATTTTGTGTACATCCCCTCCAGGAAGAATCACTTGTGAATGACATCCAAAAAAATTTTCAGATGGTGCAATTTGAAGAACAAATTGATCGGCTGGAACATCTGGATCATTTTCAATTTGGCAAACATCCTTTGCAGCAACCGCTAAATGGGATCCAGCTTTGACATAGATTTTTGATTGACCAGGAGCAAAGACAAAGGTTGGTGATTTTGTTGCATTCAAAATTTCAGTTGGTACACCTTTTGTTGTAACTTTAATTCCAGTTTGAGTCAAAGCAATATTTATTTTGCAATCACCACCTCGAAGATTCACATATAAATCATATTCCTGAATGGATCATGCAGGATCAAATTTAAAATTCAGTGAAGGATTTGGTTGTTCTCTGCCAATTCTCAGATAATATGGATGATCTAATGTTGATGCCTTTATATCAATAACAACATCACGATCATGAAAGAAAATGCCATTTGAGAAGGATTCGTTTTGAACACTTTTCCACCAAAATGCTTCACCTTATTCAGCAAAAGTTGAATTGACAAGTTCTCGGACATCAGATGGCAAAGCTTCATCTTCCACATCCATATAATATGGCTAAAAAAGAAAAAATGAAAAGAAATGAAAAGACTAAAAAAAAGTAAAATATAAAAATACCAGGGTCATAAAAACTTGACATTTGAAGCTACCAGAGACTTCAAGTTTCATAACATTTTTGGTGTTATCTTTATCATCAGCTTGAAAAGGATCACCTTCCAAAAAGCAAGTTCGTCCAGGACCATCAATAATGTTGTATTGTCCATCAATTATGTAAGAAGCATAAGAATCAGTGTTGTCAACACCTAAAATATACATAACTAATATTTGTGACCGCTGTAATAATATAACATACCGTTGCATATGTCATACATATAAGCCATTATTGCTCTATTCATAGGCCGTACTTCAGCACGAATCCATTTTTGATCATCAAATTGAAGTTTTAATCCCAATTTATTATTATCCAACCGACATGCATCATTTGATACAGAACACAAAGTTGTATCCGATAGAATTTGGCCAAGGTTCTTGTCTTTTGGGAACAAAAGATTGATAGATCCAGTGACAGCTTCTTTGAGAATGTTAAGTGCAAGATATCTAAAAAATATATCGTAATACTAAAAACCAAATTATTAAAAACATACGTTTTTCCATCAGAATTTACCGAAGTCCAGTATCTTTTTGCGCCATGATATTTCACATTCGAGCAAATAATTTTGATGACAAAAAGTAAGAGAAGAAATAAACAAAATTGTTTCATTTTTCTTCTTTCACCATTCAACAGCAGCAGCAGCAACAATCACCAACGTCTTCGAAGGAAGAAAGAATGAATAAAATGATTGTGTGTGACTCAAGTTTAAATAGATATATAAGTTTTGATGGATAACAAAAAAGAATGAAAAAACAATGCAAATCTAACAAATTTTTGTGATTTGTCATCATTCTTAAAAATCTCAATTTTTCTGTCAAGAAGAATTCTTCTTTTTGTATGGTTTTAGAGCTCTACGGTTAATCAAGCAAAACATGGAAATCTGAAAAAACTTAGATGCTTCTGTATAAAAATTATTTAAAACCCCAAAACTAGAATGTAACATTTTCCACATAGAAATGAGCTGCATAAACTATCGGCAAAACGTTCAAGAGGAAATTTTTAATTGATAGTAAATAAGAAGCAGCAAAGAAAGCTTACTTTTCTTGTCTCTAATTTCAAATCTCATTTTTTCTACACTTGCAAAAGGAGAAACAAAAGTGCAGCGGCTGCAGCAGAGAGCGATAATACCGTAACAATTATTCAAGATTTCCCTACGAGACTTTTTATTGCAATTTTTTGAGGAAAATAAAGACAAGAACAAAAATTAAATGATTCAAAAACACAGAATTAAAAATTTTTAATTTATTGAAAAAGAAGGATTCACATAAAAAAAATAATTGTTGTACAATAAACACCAAAGATAAACAAAGAAAGATGAGCTATTGTGTTGAAGCTTGAGTTGTTTGAGTTTCAACTGTTACTTCACCAAGAAGAATATCAGAACGATCAGCTTTAAGTTTGAAAGGATTGGGATGTGAGGCATCTTGAAAAGCGCATCCATGAGAGCATTTACGAAGTTGATTTGGTTTCTTGTCACCACGAATTACAAGAATATAGTTTACATCATCACTAAAAATGCTATGAGATTGATCATTTTATGATTAGATTAATAAAACATACACATATTTAACTTGTGCATCAGGTCCATTGTAGCTTAAGAATTGATGAGCATTGAATGGTGTTTGTTTAACACGACAGAGAAAAGTATCCCAATTTTCACGAGATGCAGCAGCAACTAGAAAATGAGAAGGTTAAGCGTGTCACTTTTCTTCAAAAAAGAAACTTACGTGGATCAGTTTGAAGTTTCCGTCCAATTTCAAGGCATTCTTCACAATCCAAAAAGCTATACAGAAAATCAGGAACTTCACCACGCTGAAAAGAAAAACAATATTAAGAGGAACAGTGTTACAGTAATCAATCGTGCTCTGATGTGTATCAAATATTTAAAAAAATTAACAAAAACTTACACAATGAATTTCAATTGTAATCGGTTTATATGAGAGAACAAAAACCCGTACAGCATAACCAGGATGAGAAAGTGGATTGATGGGTTGAAGCATTCGAGCTGACAGAGAACGAAATGGGCCATATAGATCAATATCACGAACACAATCCCGCACATACCAACAGATATTTTTGCCAGGAGCCAGGGAATTGAAGAAAATACCACCTTTAACATAATTCTTTTGTGCACAGAGACTGTTGATGCAATCCCAAAAATTTCGTTTAAGTGTATGCCATGGGCATGAACAAGTGGTTGCATAATCAACATCTGAATCAAAGGTTGGAGATTCATTTTGATGATAATCAAAAGCATCATTCATATTGGCAAATCCACCTGGTCCATACATATCCCGATAGGGTTTACGACGTTCATCTTTTTCACGTTCAATTTTTTCAAAAGTAGGCCGTAAAGGAGCTGAATCAGCAGTTGCTTCTTGAGTTGCTTGAACTGGTAATTCTTCAGTTGGCTGCTTCTTTGGTTTTTGGGGTGCAGCTTTCTTTGGAGGCAATTGTTTATCAGCAGGAATGGCAGTTTTAGCTTGTTGAGCATGTTCAAGTTCATCATTTTCACGTTTTGGTGGACGTTCAAGTTTATCAGCTGCACTTTTGATCTTTCGATCAGCACGACCTGGACTTTTTGGACGTTGACATTTCTTTTGTTCCTTTTGTTTTCGACGACGCCAACGAATACAACAAAGAACACCAACTACAACACCAACAAGAAGAAATAATCTAAAAATATTTTGCGTTATTTTTTGAACACATAAATTCAATTGAATAAAACTTACAGTATCAAACCAACAGGAATCCACCACCATTGAAATCCAGCATCTTGACTTTCAGTTGTAGAATCTGCAGGAGAAGCAGTTGAAATATTAGCTGTTTCAGTTGTACCATTTTCATGCATACCAGATTGAGCAATAAGTGCAGCAGCTTTGACACGATCCACCAAGACTTCAATTTTGTCAACATCACCAGCAGGAAGAACAACTTGTGCATGATTACAGCCAGATAAACCTTCAGACGGAGCAAGTTGAAGAACAAATTGATCAAGGGGAACATCTGGAGCATTTTCAATTAGGCAAACAACCATTGGAACAACGGCTAAATGGGATCCAGCCTTGACATATACTTTTGATTGACCACGAGCAAAAACGAAGGTTGGTGATTTTGTTGCATCCAGAATTTCAGTTGGTACACCCTTTGCCGTTACAATGATTCCAGTTTGAGTTAATGCAAGCCGAAGACGACAATCATCACTATCTCGAAGATTAAGAATTAGATCATATTGTTGATCAGAGCAGGTAGCACCAAATTTAAAACCAAGTGATGGATATGGTTGATTATTTCCAATCCGGAGAAAGTATGGAACAGACATATTGGATTTTGTCATATCAATAACTACATCCCGTTCAACGAAAGAAATTCCATCCGAGAGAGAAGCATCGTTATCACTTTTCCACCAAAAATCTTCACCTTGTTCAGCAAACGTTGCATTCATAGGTTCACGGGTAGCAGGTTCTAAATCTTCATCTTGAACAGCCATGTATGCTGGCTGAAAAATAACAAATGGTTTATATAAAAGGTGTAAAGAAATATTTACCAGAATTAAAAAGACATTACACTTGAAGGTCGAAGTGACTTGCAGTTCCATAACTTTTTTGGCGTTGTCATCAGAATGAAAAGGATCAGTTCTCTTAAAGCACGTTCGCCCATTAACTTCAAAACTTGCTTGATTTTCATCAATTGGATTTCTTGCATAATACAGTGTACCGTCATAATCTGAAAAAAGCTTCTATACCAGTTGATTTTATGAAAAATTCTATAGTTTATTATAAAATAAAATACAACTTACGAGGACATTTTGCATACAACAAAGCTACTACTTGTTTTAAACCACCTTCAAGAATAACTTCACCACGAATCCAATTTTCATTATCAAAAACGAGCTTGAACTCCAATTTGCTATTATCCGCTTTACAAGCATCTGCACTATTTGTTGGAGAAAAGAGAGTCATATCCGAGAGAATTTGACCAATATTCTTATCTTGTGGAACCAAGAGTTTGACAGGCCCAGAGACAGCTTCCTTGAGAGTATTAAGTGAAATGTACCTAAAAAATATATTGTATTTTTAAAAAACAAAAGCAAAAAACATACGTTTTTCCAGTTGAATCAACCGAAGTCCAGTATCTTCTTGCACCATGGTATTTCACAGTATTTGAGGGATCAGCAGCAGGTTCATTTGATTCACCAATTTTGATGGCAAAAAGTAAGAGAAGAAATAAACAGAATTGTTTCATTTTTCTTCTTTCACCATTCAACAGCAGCAGCAATCACCAACGTCTTCAAAGGGAGAAAAAAATGATAAAATAAGCGCTTGTGCTTGAACCTTAAATAGACTATATCAGTTTTGATGGGTAAAGAAAACAAATGAAATAATAATGCAAATTTAACAAATTTTTGTGATTTGTCATCATTTTTAAAAGTCTCGATTTTTCTTTCTTTTCAACACAAGCAAAAAAGGGAGAGAAAAAAAAGATCAGCGGCTGCCAGCAGAGAACGATAATACCGTATACATTTTTCATGTTTTCGCTTCGAGATTTTTCAGTTCAAATTATCGAAGTAAAAAAGACATGAAAAAAATACACGATTCAAAGGAAAATACAAATTAAAAATGTTTAAATTTATTATTAAAAATATAGGATTCACATAAATACATATAATTTTTAGATAAAAAACATCAAAGATGAATAAATAAAGATAGTTTAATTCGATGAAGGTTGTTGGGTATTTTGTGTTGCAATTGTTGGATCACCAGAGAGTTCAGCTTCAAGAGTAAATTTGTTGGGATGTGAAAAATCTTTGAAGCTGCATCCACGAGAACATTTCCGAAGTTTATTTGGTCTTTTTTCACCTCGAATTATCATTAAATGAATTATTTCCTCACTAAAAATGCTTTGAGTGTGTAATCATTTATTGATTCGATTAATAAAACTTACGCATTTTTAACTTTTTTTTTATTGAATCATCAAGAAAACGGAAAAAAAAGACTAACAGCTGTTCTTTTTGAATGTGTAAAATTAAAATATACACAGCCGAAACATAAATTCAATATACCCATAAATTTATTTTAAAGTGCTTATTTTAACAACATTCTGTAACTTTATCAAAGATGTGTTAAAAACTTTTTATTTGCTTTACTATTTATAGAACATGGATACGGTAGCTACAGTAACCATGCTAGAAGGTAAACAATCCATACACCGTTTTGACGTCAACTCTACAGAATCCTTCCATCACACTGATTTTAATGCGGCCATTTTTTCTTCACTGAAAAACATGTTTTTTTCTGCATTTTTTTAAGTCATTTTTTACAACTTTGCTTATTTGTTTTTAGCTTTTAAGAATGCGCAAAAAAGCAACATTTCTCTTTCTTTTTTTAATACTTTTGTTTTTTTAAACCGCTATTGAAAGTGAACCCTTTTCATGAATAGTTAAAAATCATTCCACGCTTATCTTTGCCAATGAACCGGTTTTTCAAAAGGTATTGTTTTTTCTTTCTCTATTTTTTCTTGAACTTGTTACTTTGATTTCAAGAAAAAAAGGTCAAAACATTGATAAAATTTTCAGTGATAATTCGCAAATGTTACAGTAATTATTGGAAGAGAATATTTGCTGATCTGTAAAATCATGCTGTAAAATGTAAAAATAACATGAAAATTTTTGCAGCAAACGTTTTTGTATTTCAATAAAATATTCTAAAGTAATATGTGGAAACTTTTTCATTTAATCATTTTGACTTGATTTCTTTATCAAATAGTAAGATTTCATATTAAAAAAAATGTATCTTGTTTATTAGATAAAATGTTGATATTTCTTTTAATATAAGTTTATAAACTTAAGAGATGATTTTATGATAATTTGTTTCCAGAGTAATGAATTCTATTTCAATAAAAATACTTTTTCCTTTTTCGGTCCTGTGCAAAATTTGCAAAGCTTGTTAACACTTGCATTAGAAATGATTCATTTCATTAAGAATCATGCTTTGCACATTTGAAAAAAACAGTCAGTAATTCTTTGCATCTATAATTATTCTTCCATAAAAAATTTTAGATCAAATATCAATGTTTGCACTTTTTGGTACATTTTATTCACTTATGAAACGTTTATGTGACATTTAATTAAAAACTCTTCCTTATTTTTCAGATTTTTTCAGACATTTTTCCGTTTGCATTAAAACCGTATCATTAATTCTTTGCTTTTCTGAACTTAAATTTTGTTTCGGAAGTACAAATATTTTTTGTAAAAACTTTTTTAATGACAACTTTTTTGTTGGTTTACGTTTTTTCAAAAAAAAATGCAAAAAGTTGTTATTAACGTTGGTGTAACGAAACTGTAACGAAAATGAAAATGAACTCTTTTTTTATAAAAAAATTATATGGTAAACAAAATTTGATTAAAACTTTGACCCTTTTTCATGTTAAAAAAAGTAACTTTTTAACATTTTTGGATACCGTAATCATTGTTCATGGTCATTCAACTTTTTTTGTGTCAACCAAAAATAAAGCCCCTTTTTTAATCGTATTAATAAATTTATTAATTCTTTAAACCAAAAAATTTAGCACACATTTTTTTCTTTTTTTCCGCCAAAGAAATTGGTTTACAATTCATTCTTTTATTTTTTTGCAATTGTTCCATTTGTAGAAGAAAAAAAAACCCGTTTACCCCGTCGCGGTTCATAAACAACTTCTTTTTTTGCTTGGTTTTTTTTGTTGTTGGTTTGGGGAAAGGAAGTCTACAGCTGAAAAAACCCTATCATCAAAGAAGGGGTATCATAAATGGGAAGGAAAAAACACAACAATAGTTTTTTTTTCCATGGAAAAAATTAATAAAATTTTTTTTCTAGTTCTTCTAGTATATCACTTTCTTGGACGAGGAAGTGTAACGGGACAACACAAAAAAGCAGCAGTAAAAGCAACAGCAGGCAAAAGGCAAAGAAAATAAATGCAACAAAAACAATGAAATAACTATTCTAAGGTCCCCCTTAAGGAAAACAAAAAAACCTGAAGGCAAAAAAACAGGGGTGGAGTTTTTGTCAAAAATGGCCAAAAAAGTAGTAGTAATTAAAAAATTATAGATTTAAGAATAATACTATTTAAAAAGGGTCACGCTATTTTAGAGATTCTTTCTTTTTATCAGAGAGAGTTGTAGACCAAAAAAAAGAAGAAAAATGAAGACCGAAAAACGCTCCTCTGATTTTCAAGATGATTTTGAGAAGCTTCAAGAAGCTGAAGCTTTTCGAAAGTTAGCATTTTTTGGAGTTTTTGTTGCAACAACTGCAATTTTGGTTGGAATTGTTGCGGTTCCAGCTTTGTATGGATATTTGCAGCGTGTTCATACTGCTCTTCAAGTTGAAACTGAATATTGTAAATCTGCAACTGGAACACTTTGGAGACAAGTTGCTCAAACTCAAGTTCAAAAAGGTGTTATTCGAGAAGATGCTCTACATGCTTCTGGTAGTCTTGAAGAAACTATGAGTAAGTTCTACATTTGTACTTGTACATCTAAAGTATCTCACTTTAGCCCGTCATAAGCGTCAATCTGGCTATGATGCTGGAGTAACTGGTCACGCTGGCGCACAAGCCCCTGCCGCTTCCCCAGTCTTTGCCCCCGCCAACAACATTGCCCAAACATGTTCATGCAGAATTGGACCTGCTGGTGAAGCTGGTGCCCCAGGGGGAGATGGTGCCGATGGTACTGATGGTCAACCTGGCTCTGATGGAAACAATGGCGCCGATGCTAAAGCTGATGCCGTTCCAACTGCCGAAGATTTCTGCTTCACTTGTGGAGAAGCTGCTGCTGGCCCTGCTGGTAATCCTGGACCTAAAGGTCCTTCTGGAAATGCTGGCGCTCCTGGACAAGCTGGTGCACCTGGAAATGGCGGAGGTCAAGGACCCGCTGGCCCACCTGGCCCTGCTGGAAATAATGGACAAGCTGGTGCTCCTGGTACCCCAGGCGCTGCCGGAGTTCTCTCTGATGTTCCTGGTATTCCTGGTCCTGCTGGACCTGCCGGTCCCGCTGGTACCCCTGGTCCATCAGGTCCACCTGGCCCCAACGGCAACCCTGGTTCAGCTGGAGCTCCTGGCCCAGCTGGTGATGCTGGATCAAATGGATCTCCTGGCAAACCCGGTGAAAATGGCGACCATGGCGCTGATGGTGAACAAGGAAATGGTGGAGATTGTAAGTTTATTATTATATATGCAAATTTTATTCACATTAATATTTTTAGGTTCTCATTGCCCTGTACCACGTACCGCTCCAGGCTATTAAAGCTGGACACTTTTATCTTGACACGAAAACCAAATAAAATGCCATATCTCTCTTGTTTTTTTGTAAAATATTTTTGGTTTTGCCATTGTTAAAAAAATTTACATACCACATATTAAAAATATCTATATTTTTTAAAAAACTGCTACTATCCTGCCACCACCTTCTTTGAGAAGAGGAATTTTTGATCTCTCTCTCTCTCTAAAAAATATGTAGTTCTTCCGCTAGATTATTTTATTATTGTTTTTTCTTAAAAATAAATTTATTCAAATTTCATCAAAAAATGTTTTTAAAATTTCATCAAAAAAATGTATTTCTTCGAGAATAACACCTTAAAAAAGAAATAATTAAAGGATTAAAACATGGGCTATTTTTGAACTTCTTCACCTAAAAAGGATGTCCTCAAAAAATACCACCTACTTGAACTTAAAAAATTTAAAAAAGTATTTTTTAAACAATTATGATTTTTGAAATTTTTAATAACACCAGGCAACGTCACCCTTCAAAAAAAACAGCAATGTCTATGTTCTCTTATAAAATTTTATGATTGTCATAACTCATTCAAATTTATCCCCTTAAGGGACTAATTTACTCATATTGAAAAAAAGAAAGGAAAAAAAGGGATAAACTTTTCATTTTTTAATAGAACTTTGTATTTCATAAATTTTTTACGAGGAAGTTGTATTTTTAAATGTGAAAAAAATAAATTTATTAAAATGGAAGAAGAAAATAATGTTATCTCATTAGTGCTTGGTTCGTCGACCTCTAATATGCAGTATACTTATGCAAATTTAAAGCCACTAATTCCACCACCAGATATTTATCGAAAATGTTTAAGAATTAATGAAATTGCATTGCTAGCTTTAAGTATTTTTGCGAATTTGTTATTTTTGAAGGTATTGTATAACAGAAAATCCCTGCATTTAAATATTCGATTATTATGTGTTAGTCAAATTGTTGCATCATTGTTATTTGCTATTATTAGGTTTGTTTTTGATTATGTTTTTTGTTTTTGACAATTTCGCTATTAAAGATAGCATATTATCAGTGATTTGTGTAATAAGAATCATATATTGGCAAAAATTATGCAAATTTAAATAGAAAACTGCCAAGGTTTTTCTTGCCAGCTTTTATCTCTATCGTGTATAACAATAGTTTTATACAATCTGGTTTTATTTAAAATTCTTTAAAAACTTTCCTCATATTTTGCCGTACTATAATACAGTATACTGGAACGTCAGACATAATTTTGTCATAAGAAATTGTCATTTTTTTCTTGATTGGTTTTTATTCATGAATTACAAAAGCCAAATTAGTAATTTATTGTGTTTTTGATGTTTATTAATTTATGCCTATAAGCAATTTTCGGTTTCTTTGAACCACTCACAAACTTTACCATAATGATTTTAAGAAAATAGTTTTTTATTATTAAATATTTATAATTTCAATTTACATAAATTTCACGTGTAAAGAATTATTCACATTTTTTCATAAATGTTTACTGTAGCATAAAACTATATTAAAAAGTTTAATTTTCCCACGAAGAAAAAATTGCGTGGCAAATTAATAAGAAAAACACGAGAAAAACAAAAAAAATAGTAAAATTAAATGTTTATTTTCCCATTCAAACAACAATTTTTTTCTCTATTTCGGTTGCGTACTTTTATACCGTAATTTAAACAATTAAAATAAACTTTCACAACATTTGTTTTTGGAAAAAACAAAAATCCAAAATTATCGATTACCTAAAATTTTTAGCATTCTATCTGCAATTCACATTCTTGAACCTGGATATTTATTTGATGCTTCAGTCGAGAATCATCTTCGAGCTTTACATAATTGTTTAATTCAATTTTTCTCTTTTAATCTTTTTATGATTTTTATTGAAAGAATTTATGGAACTTGGAAAGCGAAATCTTATGAACATCAAAAAGGCCTGCCGCTTTTGATTGTTTTAATTTTAATTCCGGTAATGCTTTGTTTTATGAAATTTAAAAGTTACAGTAATTTTACAGTGGTTAACATGTGCTGGAATTGCTGTTCTTTCATATTACGATATTTTTGCGAGTACTGCATTTATGTCAGGGCTATTTTTGTTGGATTTTGTTTTTATTTTTGTAAGTTTTGGTTTAAAAAAGGGTTACATTTGTTATATTTTAATGTTAGGGATTATCCAGATCTGGCGTCAGCAGTTTTATGGGTGGGTGGGGGGGGGGGGGGGGATCCAGAACAGGGTTGCGTAGTTCCCGGGAAATGTTACAGTAATATTTTTTTTACATGAAATGTTTTAAAACGAGAGAAATTTGTAATTAAAACACTGTAAATAGTCTAAAATCATTAATTTTAATATTTAATTTAACAGTCCTTTTGTAAGTTATGAGGCTAATTTTGGTAAAATATTACTGTATCTTGGAATACTGTAACTCTGGGAAATGGCGGAAAATGAACAACCCTATTCTAGAATAATCAAATGCACATAATTTATAAAAAAGCGGACAAGATCAATGTAAAAAATCTAACAGAAGGGTGGGTAGGGGTGCCAAATTTGTTAATTTCTGCTGAAGTCAGATCTAGCCTTTCCAATTTTTTTTACCGTAATTTATCAAAGTTTTCCAAAATTTACCCTGTTAACTTTTTTTTAAATTTAAAAAATTTTTTAAAACAAAGTTTACTGACCGTAGTAGTACAAACATCTGTCATTGAACTTTTGATTCAAATAACATTTAATACCCATAAATTATATTTTATGCCTTTAGGGATTTATTCCGTTGAGAGTTTTCAATATACGATATCTTAATCGTTGGTCAACGAAATCAACCCTAACTCTACGATTTCAATTATCAGAAAATATTGAAATTTTAAAGATGATGACTACTGTAACAATATTTTATTCAATTCAAATGTTAATTGAAAATATTTTTTATTATTTCATGTTTTTTTATACTGTTGAAAAGTAAGTTGGTTTGGGGATTTTCATTTTAAAAGATTACAATTGTATTTTTGTTATAAAAACTGAGAAATTGGTTTTAAAAGTTCTTAATTTATTATAAAATTGGGAAATTAGTTCTGTAATCTGTAATCCCCTCAGGGGTGGCATAAATATGCAAATTTGCGTAAATAATATCATAGTTTTTTAACATCATACTTGATCTATAATCAATTTTTCAAGGGGATTTCGATGGAATGGATCTCCCTAGTCGTAATTCCCTTCATGGCATGAATATGCAAATTTTATAAAATATATTTTTTTACTTCTTTTAGTCATTTAAAGGCCCGAGCTTGACTCCAAACCAAGCTTTTTCGAGCTGAGATATCTTAAACCCTCTTGGGTTATTTTATGCAAATTTTCTTGATATGCAAATTTGTCTACCTCTTTGACATATAATATACCCCGAGCTTGCTTGTTAACTCAAAGACAACTATATAAGGTTACTACAAGGAAGTAAAAAATTATCATTGAATCATAGAAACTTAATAGATTTTTAAGATTATTATTTTAATTGATAATTAAAAAATAGTACATCACTTAAAAAAATAACGGAACTAAAATTAACAAGTACATTGCTAGTATACTGTAGCTGTTTATTTTTCATTTTTATAATTACACACTTTTACCAATTAATTACTTTAAATTAAATAATTAATAACATCTTTTCAGCTTAATGGGACCTTTACATGGATATCTCAGAGCTATTTTGGATAGTCAAATTGCTCTACATTGCCTTTTATGGCCTTTTGTTTTTATTCTTTCACATCCAAAATTACGAAGCAGTTTAAGGTTTGTTCTTTTCTATTTTTAAACATTGTTTTTAAATAAATCAATATTTACAGTTTCAAAAAACAAAGCAAAACTAAAATTTTGCCGATCAAAAACGAAGACATTGTTTATTTTCAAGCTTTGACGAATCAATGGAACCAAATTCCAAAACGAACATAACCATTTTGGATGAAAGAATTTGTGTTTTTGGGATCAGCAACACAAAAATGAACTTTTTTAGCCTATAATTATTTAGGAAATATTAATAGAAAGTGGTGCTAAATTGATAGTTTTAATAAATAATATAAAATTAAAAGTTTAAAAATACCCTGAAAATTATAACATTTCAATGCTTCTGTAAAACCTACATTTAAACTTTTAAATTTTTATTCTTTGTAGAGAACCAAAAAGGTGAAATTTATAGATTTTTAACAAAGAGTACTGTGGCAAATAAAATTTTGTTTCTTGTATAATTTACAAGTTGGACTCTTCTGATTATTATTAGAATCCGTTTTCTTTTCCAATTAATGCAACATTGTTATTAATGTCTCTCAATTTTTTTGTTGTTTATAAACAATTAAAAATTTTGAGATGCAAATGTCTCTGCCAAAAATGTTTCGTGTTCCATTTCTTTTGCCTTTATTTTTTTCCTTTGAGTTTGACCATGACATTTATGGGGAAGGCATTGTGGACGCACACAAAATAACACCACCCTAAAAAACTTGTTTTCTTTTTTTGGCATTCATTTTTTGAGTTTTCTTGCTCTTTTGTTTGAATATTTTAAGAAGTATTTTAATACAAAAAAACAGTTTCATTTATTGATTCCTTCAAATAATACTTTTATTTGCGGAATCAATAATGACACTGCTTTTTCATAATCAAATATAAGTAAACTAATTCGATTTCTAACTAAACAGATATGTAATAAATGTTTTCCAAAAGCACTAACTTGCGTCGATTATTACTTTATTAAAAAAGAAAAACAGGATAATCGACAACAGTATTGCGATTGTAGGTTTTGTGTAAGCTAATGCAAAATTTAATACACAACAAATTTTTTCGGATACAAAAGTCTCTGCCAAAAATGTTTTGTGTTTTATCCATTTGCCTTTTTTTCTTCTATTTTTACCATGGCAAATGGCATTGTGGACGCACACAAAAAAAACCCACCCAAGAAACACAATTCCTTTTTTGACATTCATTTTTTGTGATTGCTACCTCATTTTTTGAATATTTAAAAAAAGTATTTGAATGACAAAAAGCGTTGTCATTTATCAATTCCTTCAAATACTTCTTTATTTGTGGAAGTGATAATGACATTGTTTTCCCGAAATGCACTTATGTTAATTTAATGTCTATCAAAAGTGTAGATATCCAATAAATGTTCGTTTTCAAAAGTACTAACTTGTGTCGACTACTTTATCAAAGAAGAAGAAGAACAGGATAATCAGCAACATTATTGTGATATTGGATTTTGAGTAGGATTGTTCATTTCCCGGGAAATCGAAAAAAAGGCGGGAAATTTTCCGGGAAATTCCCGGGAAATGGCGGGAATTTCCCGGAGCTACAGTATTCCAAGCTACAGTAATATTTTACCAAAATTAACCTTATAACCTATAAAAGGACTGTAAAATACTCAAATTAATCATTTTTGACTATTTACAGTGTTTTTATTGCGTATTTATCTCGTTTTTAAATGTTTAATGTAAAAACATAAAATATTACTGTAAATTTCCTGGGAAATCAGAACCATTTCCCGCAAAAAATCAGAAAACCTCCCGGGAAATTTCCCGGGAGAGGGAAATGAACAACCTTAATTTTGAGTGACATTGAATAAAAAGTCAAATGCAAGATATTTTTCATTGAGCTTTTAACCAATGTAATGGCAAAATGTTTGTCCATCTCAAAATTGTCTACCGAAACTTTTTCTCGTTCACCACATTTGTGTTGGTATTGTTTTCCTCCAAACGAACAAATTCTTTGATTCAGTCCTTTCCTCTATGTGTAATTGTGAATGTGGATGTCTGTTTGTTTGTTTGTCACATTATTGATAAACTATGCCATGTTTGGGTTCAAAATGTTGAGGATATGATGGTAATAATGATGAAATATGTGCGGTGCTCCGGAGAAGTCCGGAACATTGTGTTTAGGAGCTTTGAAAGTGAGATCCAAAAAAGAATGAAAGGAAAGATGCAAATTTTTGGGGGAATAAACGTTTGTGAGTGAAAATGAATGGAGGAATGAAGAAAATGAGAATGCAAATGAAAGGTGAATGCAATGATTAGAATTAGAATGCATCTTTTTTCATTGTGCTTCATTTGTCGTTTTCTTTTGTGAGGAAAGCTGGCGGCTGATGAGAGAGAACAGTTTTTAGCAATGAGTGGAGATTAGCCTCGGCTTCCGCAGGATGTTGTGTTGTAGGATTATTATTGAATTATTAAAGATGACAAAAAGGTTTTGTGATAATGTTATACTGCATTTATCATTTTCTTTCTTTGCCTTATGACCCAAAATGAACTGTCGCGGCGACCGAAGGGAGCCGAGGATGTATTAATGTAATAATAATGAATAAGTAAAATTAAAAATATATATATTTCGTGTTGTATAAAGGTTTTGTAAATTAAATGTTTAAAATGTTGACTAATTAGCTGTTTAACTTTAAGCAGTTTTTAAATTTACTTTAATGGCAGAATTATGCAAATGAATGTATTTAAAATTGCCGATAAAAATTTAGTAAAAACTGATGAAAAAGATTTGCATAACAAATGCAAAAATTTGTTAAATGACAGATAAAAAATTTAAAAAATGTGAACGATTTGGAAATAAAAGATCATGCAAATTGTTTGAATGTAAAAGGTAAGAATGAAAAAGATTTGTATGAAAAAATTTTGAATTTCGTATATTTTGGTTTTTAAATTATATGCAATTAATTTTGGAATGAGTGAAAAAAGAATAAAAATGTTTTGCAAATTTGCAGAAATTTTTGATAAGAAGTTGAAGGATATGTGGACAATAAATTGATTTAAAATGTTGTAATTTTGGCAATCGCCGTGTTTATCGAATTGTGACAAAGCACCCGCTTTAGCGGGGGCGAGCTTGTCCCCTATGTGTAATTGTGAATGTGTTTGTCGGTGGAATATGCAACATGTTTTTTTGTATGCTTATTTGGTGTCTAAATGTTGGTGGCAAGGTGCTGATAATGAATATTTTTACCCGATCTACCGGAAACGCTCGGAACATTGAGTTTAAGAGCTATGAAAGTGAGATCCAAAAAAGAATGAAAGTAAAAATGCAAATTTTTGAGGGAATGGAGAAAGATAAGTGTATGTGAATGGAGGAATGATGAAAATGAAATGCAACCAATGCTACAATAATTTGAATAAATATCATTGAATGTTTTCCAAAAATAATTTTTCATTTGAACTTTTGAACTCCCGGAAACGGTTGTTCATGCCCAGTTGTCTTTGACTCTCGGCCACGCTGTTTTAAACTTTGGTTTTTAACTGTGTTAATTTTTGGTGCATTATCTATGAATATGCTTGGAGACTGCTCTTCCTCGGGGACGCCTGAGGAGAGTGGTCATTGTTTGGTTCATGTTTGGGAAGGGACGCCTTCAAAATCTTTGGGATCGGTTTCAGTGGGGACGCCTGTTGAAGCAACGGTCATTACAAGGGCAGGGACGCCTGCAAATGATTTGGTTAAAAATGATTGGTTAAAATTTGCTATTGTTAAAGATTTGGTTAAATACTTGGTTGACTTTTTTATTTTTTTATTTTGTTTTGCTAAAGGTATAAATTTCTTCAAAGTTTTTTTTATAAAAGTTATGTTGATGATTTTGATATTGTTGAAGAATGTTGCTGCAGATAATACACATCATGAAAAAATTTGGAAAAAAAGAATTGGTGGTGGTAAAAGAAGAAATGATAATGCTGGTGAATCATCAGAATATGAAGAGCCAACGTTCAGTCATTTGCAAAATAACCGCCATATTCTTTTGTTATCTGAAAGACGGCATAATTCTGTACGTGATTTATATTTGGATGACAATCATGTAAATGGTTTAATTTGTGGGGTTGCAGCATTTGTTAGCAGAAAAGGTATTCGTAAAGTTGCAGTTTTACCATCAATTTTTTGTACCATTCTTGAGGTTGATCAAAATGCTGATCCAATACGGTATATGGAAATATATAAAAATGGTTACGATATTCTGTTGGCACCAATTGTTACAGGAGAACATTGGTATCTTGCTGCCTTTTATATTGATGTAAAAATTGTTGTTGTTTATGACAGTTTGCATTCTGACATTCCACAAATTTTTTATCGATTAAAGCCTTCCATTGAATCCGTTTTACATATACAATTCACTCTGAGAAATGAAAATGATACTGTAACTTTGCAACAAAATGGATATGATTGTGGGGTACATGATTATAGAAATGCAGAAGAAATTTGTTTTAATGGAAAATGTAAACTTTTAGTCCCTTTTTATGCAGAAGCTGAAAGAGCCCGAGCACGTGAAATTTTAAGAAAATTGAAAGATAAAGAAATTGGTGATGAATGGGTTCCTGCCGTTCAAAATCCATTGGATTATATTCATTTGAATAAACCTGCAAATGATATTAATGAAGTTTTAATTGCAGAAGATAACGGCTGTGATATTGAAATTATTGAATCGAATAATATTCAATATAAAACTGCACCTACAGTAATCAGTCAAAATGATATTGGTGAAAATGAGTTGAAAGAAGATACAGAGGTCTTTAATTTAAGTATTGGATGTTTGAATGAACCAATAAAGAATATGTGTATGAATGATTCCATGGATACAAAAAAGTGTAATGAAGAAGAACGTAAGCCAATGTCTATTCAAGAAGAAAAAAGATTAAAAAATGAAATCATGGAAACAGTTGCAGAATACTGTAAACGAAAGAAGATAAAAAATGATGCAAAAAGTAATAAAAGCTACAATCAATCTATAAAAATTGGAAAACAAAAATTAGCTGATAATGAAAAATTGAAAAATATTTTGAAAAAAGATAGTTTAAAAACAAGTGAAAGTTCAATGGAAGTTGATTGTGGTTTTGTTGAAGATAGCACAGAAATGTCTATGGATGAAGAAGCAAAATTGCAAAACGAAATTAAAGAAACTTATGCCGATTTTTGTCGTCGTTTAAAAATATCAAAAGCAAAATCCAGAAATAAATATAATGCAGTGATTAAAAGTGCTCAAGAAAAATTGGCAGAAAATGAAAGGAAAAAAGCGCATATGAAGGAAAAATGGGCAAAAATGTCTGAACAAGAAAAAAAAGAATTTGTTGATGTTCAAAAACTATCGCGAGAATCTTTAACTCAAAGAGCAATTGATACTAAAAATATTAAAAAAGCAGAACACAAAGCTCATGAAAAATCCAAGGAAAGTATTGATGAAAGAAATAAAAGACTTCAAAAAGACTCACAACTTAAAAAAATTAAAAGAGAAAATGAAACTGAAGAGGAAACGTCACAAAGATTGAATACTGTAAAAACACAAATGGCAATTCATCGTACAATTACACGAATTGAAAAACAAGAAAAATTGAAGAAGGAAAGAGCAGAAAGAATAGAGAATGTTAAAAGTTTATTGCCATTTATTGTCAGAAAAGGTGCCGAAAATAAAAATGTTGAGCCATTTCGATTGGGAAAAAGAGATAAAATTTGTAAAGGTTGTGGAGCTAAACATTACCGAACTGAAAAGGTACAATCAAATGGAACTTATACCAATTGTTGCAAGCAAGGAAAAATAAAAATGGAAGCAGGTGTTGCAGATTATCCACAAAATTTAAAAGAGTTGATGAAAAAGCAACATAAAAATGAGGCATATATTAAAGTTTTTGATATGAATAAAAGGATGATAAATTCAAGTTTAAGTTGTGCTCATATGTACGCTAAAAATCTTACATTGGCTCCTGGAGTACCGTATCTTAAAATACAAGGAAAAGTTTTACACAAAATGCCAAGGACATACTTTCCATCAGGAGATAATGCAACATTTGGAGGACAAAATTACATTGTTGACAGTGCTGAAGCTACTGTAGCAAGAGTACAAGCTGGTGTAAAAAATAAAATAAAACTGAATGAAGATTTGATGCAAGAGTTGGATGAAACAATCAGAAATGTCAACATTTTTGCAAGATCGTACACAATGTTAAAAGAAACAATGGAAAGAGAAAAGGCTCATGAAGAAGAAACTGGAGAAAAGGCAAGGGAATTGAGATTAGTATTTAAAGGTAAACCAAATGCTACAAGAAATTATGATCGAGTTGAGGCGGAAAATGAAATTGCATTAGTTTATACTCCTGGACCAGACGGAGAAGTTCCCCGTGATGACATTGTTATTTTTGATAAAAAAGCAGGAAATAAAGTATATGAAGTTCTGCCAGAATGGGATCCAAGAGTTGAACCTTTAAGTTATACTTTATTTTATCCTCATGGAAAAGGAACATTTTATGATCATCAATTTTGTGATCCAAATGATCCAAAATCTGGAAAGTTAACTGAAAGGGAATATTATGCATTTAAAATTAGTGAAAGATGTGAAGAAATATATGGATTTAATCCAATTTTATATGGGGGAAAACTTTTTCTACAGTATCTTTGTGATGCATGGGCAAAAGTTGAAGGAAGCAGATTACGGTATTTGAATGTTAATCAGAAAAAATTAAAAGTTGCAAGCTATAAAGACGTTCAAGAGCATTTGAATCGTGAAGCAGAAAAGCAAGGAAGAGCTCCAGGAAGTGTGAAAATTTTACCGAGTACTTTTTATGGTGGCCCAAGATATTTGCGAGAATTATGTTCGGATGCAATTTCCATGGTTGACGAATACGGTAAACCAACTGCTTTAATTACAATGACAGTAAATCCTGAAGATGAAGATATTATTAATAATGTTTATGAAAATCAAAAATCTTGGGAAAGGCCTGATGTAGTTAACAGTTGTTTTTACCAAAAGTTGCATGAATTAATTCGTGTCATTGAAAAAGATCAAATTTTTGGGCCTGTTGAATGCTCAGTAATTGTTATCGAATTTCAAAAACGTGGACTTCCTCATTGTCATTGTGCTTTTACTTTTAAAGAAAAATGGGATACTGTAGAAAAGGTAAATGCTTATATTCGATCATATTTGCCACCGTTAAGTCAAGAAGAAGCTGATGCATGTGGAGAAGAATATGATGAAGAATATTTGGAATATGTAAAAAAATTTATGATTCATAAACCATGTGGGATCCATAATCCAAATGCTCCATGCATGGTTAACGGTAAATGCAAAAGACATTTTCCTATGCAATTTTTGGAAGAGACAGTTATGGATGAAAATGGTTATACACTACCAAAAAGACCTGATAATAAAAGATCGTTTAAAATGAAAGTAAATGGCAAAGAAGTTGACGTTGATAATCGTTGGGTAGTTCCTCATAATCCTTTTTTGTTGAAGTATATGAGAAGTCATATTAATGTTGAAGCAATAAATTCTATTGCTACAGTATTCTATGTATTTAAATATATGTTCAAAGGAGATGATAAAGCTTTTGTAGAAATGAATGAATTTATTGATAACGAAATGGTACAGGCTTTAAATTACGATGAAATTAAAAGTTACGAAGATTTCCGATACATCAGCGCAACTGAAGCTCATTGGAGATTATCTGATTTTTGGATGTATCGGTTAAGCCATTCTGTTGATCGACTGCCTGTTCATCTTGAAAATGAACAAAATCTGTATATGGGTGAACATGCAGATGAAGATGATATGAAAAAAGCAAAAGAGAAGGATTCAAAGCTAATGGCATTTTTTAAAGTTAATCAAGATAGGGAAAAGAGAATAAATGAAACAAAATCAATGATTGAAAAGTTAAAATATGAAGGAAAGTCAATAAATCATATTACAGTACCTGAAAAATTGCTGTACAATAAAATTGGAGTTGGTCATGTTTGGGATGGAAAAGAAGGAAAATGGAAGGAAAGACAAAAAACAACAAAGCCAAAACTCTGTCGATTATATAATGTTAATCCTAAACGTACAAATTGCTTTTATCTCCGAAGACTTTTAATGGCAGTTCCAGGACCGACATCATTTGCAAATCTTCGAACAGTTGATGGGGTACTGTATGATACTAATCGTGAAGCATGTGTTGCATTGGGGTTAGTAATCAATGATAAACTTTATGAGGATACTCTATTTGAAGCTTTGAATCATACATCCCCTAACCAATTTCGATATCTATTTGCTCGGCTATTAGCTCATTGCGATTTGGGAAATCCTTTGGAATTATTTGAAAAATTTGAAGATCATTTAATTAGTGATTTACTTAAAAAATGGGGAAAGGAAGATGCCAAAAATGTTGCATGGAGAAAAATTGTTAAAAGCATGCTTAATCAAGATAAGCATTTATCTGATTATCCAGAATTGGAAGCTTATATGAAGGAAATTGGTTTCGAAAATGAGGAAACAATTGATGTTAAAGCACTCTATGAAGAAGGATTAGCAAATTACGGTAGCATGAATGAAGAACAAAAAGCAGTAGTTGATCCATTACTAGCAAAAATGGAAAATCTTAAGGCAGAAAGTTGTTGTATTTATGTTGACGGAATTGGAGGTTCTGGCAAAAGTTACACGTTCAATACAATCAGAAAATTAGCAATGGGAAAAGGTCTTAAAGTTTTAATAATGGCATGGAGTGGAATTGCAGCTTCATTGTATCCAATGGGAAGAACATGTCACAATGCTTTTAAACTTGAATTTCCTTTTGAAAATGACAGTAACAGTGGAGTTAATCCTACATCACCTCAAGGACAATTGCTTCAAGAAGCTAACATTATAATTTGGGATGAATTTCCAATGGCTCCAAAACGTGCCCTTGAAGTTGTCGATAACAAACTTAAAGAAATTATGGGTAATGATATTATTGGCGGTGGAAAGATCATTCTTTGTGGAGGTGATTTTCGACAATGTGCTCCTATTATTGAAAATGGAACTTCTGAAGAAATTATTGGAATTTCTGTTTGTTGTTCTCCTTTATGGAAACATTTCCAAAAATTCCGATTAACTGAAAATAAACGAGCAATGCCAGAAGAAAATGAATTTAAGAAGTTTTTGGTGGATGTCGGTGATGGGGTATACGGTAGTAATCCCAATGAAATTGAAATTCCAGAAGAATGCTTAAGCAAAGGAGATATAATCGATGAAGTTTTTGGGGATGTTATGGATGATTATAATCCTGCTACAGTAATGAAGCGAGCAATTTTGGCAACATGGAATGAAGATGTTGATGCCCTAAATGAACAAGTTTTGGATTTGCTTGATGAAGAGACTGAAGTTACTTATCATGCACAAGATGTCTATCATTATGGGGATGAAATTTTACAAGGTGCAGGAGAAATTCATGAAAATTATAAAACAAGAAATATCAAAGGTTTACCAAGTTATCGACTTCGAGTTCGAAAAAATGCTATTGTAATGCTTATCAGAAATTTGTCTATAGAAGATGGACTCTGCAATGGAACACGATTAGTTGTTACTAATCTTTTAAAGCATAATTTAGTTGTTAAAAAGATAAACATTGATGGAACTCTTAGTGATGACATTTTAATTCCAAGAATTAGTCTTACAGCTAAGCATGGTGTTGTTGATGTTACTCGACATCAATTTCCTCTTAAACTTGGTTTCTGTATGACAATTAACAAAAGTCAAGGTCAAACTATGGATAAAGTTGGAGTAGTTCTAAAACATGAATGTTTTTCTCATGGACAATTATATGTTGCATTTTCTCGTGTACGGTCTTTTGCAGGATTAAAAGTTGTTCCTCCTGAAGGTAAAACAAACACTCCTAATATTGTCTTTAAAAAGTTGCTGGAATTGGGTAAAAGATAAATTTTGTTCAAGTAAACTTAAAAATTTTCTATCAGAAGTATGACTTATAAATTATCTTAATTGAAGTATAACAAATGGTGTGCCCCGGCCATTAAAATTCGAGGGGTTCTCATTCGTCGTTGACCACTTTGGCGCAGTGGATGGGCTTATGCTTTTAAGGCAAACTAAGAGTCAACAAAAAATGCGAAGAAAGATTACTGTAAGAAAAAAGAGAGAAGAAGAAAAAGAGAAAAAGATATATCAAAGAATAAACAAAAAAGTTCTCGGCCACCATATTTTATCACCTTTCGGCTGTATGCTTATCAACTTTTTATAAGATTTTACAAAAAGATACATACAGAAAGAGATGAGAAAAAACAAAAGAAAGGATCTATGTGAAAAAAATATAAAACCAACCGTAAAATACCATTTCACCGGTATAGCGCGTCCGGCAGTGCAAGCCTCACTCAATATAAACGAGTGGATATAAAAAAAATATTGATCCTGAGTTGACTAAAGCTGATCTAAACCGGGTATATGCACAAAAAAAATTGGTTACATACATACCTGTGGCGGCTGTATCTGAAACAATTTGTCTGGAAAGACAATGATTAAATAAAAAACTAAAAAAAAGAGGGAGAAAAAAATTTAAAACTTTCCATAACCAAGTGCTGTGGTTAGACCTGAAAATGTTCTGAATTAGTTTTAAGCCAACAATAAAAGAAACAAAAACATATACATATTTAAACTAACCTGGATCAATGCGATTTGTGAAGGAAGTTCAACATTATTTTTTTGATTTGAATTTGGAAAAAAATTGCTTCAAAAAAGAAGAAGAATTCGTGTCGAGAATTTTGTTGATTATAAAAAATGAGAAAGAAAAGTTACGGTATTGCTATTTCATTAAGTATTGCTTTGGTTAAGATATATTTTAATACCTGCCACCACTATGGTGGTTTTAGTTGCATTTTGCAACACTTTTAGGATTCAAAGATGCAACACCAATGTAAGTCTCTCCTTATTTCATTTTACATAATATTTAATATTTTTAGATACATCTCTGAAAATGTATGATTTCTCTCTTCAGTGCTGATATTCGAATCTTTGCTTTTATTCGATCAATTTAATCTGGTGAAATTGGCATGAATTTAAAATTTGTTGATACATGAATGATTGAAATTTGGAATCGTCTGTAGATCGAGAAAATCAATATTCATTTCATCAGGTAAATTTGTTATTAAAATTTATTACTGTAACATTTAACAGATTTGGTATTTTAGATTGATCGAACTCGTAATTTTATGATTTATCAATTGATTAGCTCATATACAATTGAAGCAAATAATTTAAAGAAAGGAACTTCTAAAAAATTGATGAAAATGGATAAAAGTTGAAAATGCTGTCGATGTTGCAGTTGTTCAAGAACTTCGAAATCAAATTGAAGATACGAGGAAAACGAAGCGGTTATGATAACAAAACGTTATAAAGATGAAATATTTGCAATTCATATTTGCTGTCAAATCCTCATAAATTCAACAGAAAAAACTGAAGGTATGTTATGTTGGATATTTAATTGAATAATAAATTTTTTGTTATTTAGAGACTTTAATCATTTTTAATTTAAATTTTTAAAATCGGTGAAATTTGTTATATTCATTTATATCTCTATCTCTCAATTTCACAATGATGTAATCAATCTGCAATCTGAACAACTAATTTCTATGATTATCAAATGATGATGTGATTTCAAAATTTAATGTTACTTAATTGCTATTGGTGTTGCGTCAAAATATTGTAAATTTCAATGTATTAAAAATTTGTAATATATTCGGTTTATATTTGTTATTTTGTAATTTTTGTATAAATGTTTTTGTGAAATGAATTGGAGTTTTTTGTTGTAACAAATATATCAAATGTAAGAAAACGGTGATAATTTATAATGTAAACAATGTGTAAAAACAAGTGTTTATCCGTTGTTTACGAGCTTCGGCTTTAGCCGAAGCGATCCTTGTCCCCTATGTGTAATTGTGAATGTGGATGTCTGTTACATATGTGATTTTCTATGTCATGTTTGGTTTTAAAATGTTGAAGATGAGATGGGGGTAATGATGAAATATGTCCGGTGCTCCGGAGGCGCCCGGAACATTGCGTTTAAGAGCTTTGAAAGTGGGATCCAAAAAAGAATGAAAGGAAAAATGCAAATTTTTGGGGGAATAAATGATTGTGAGTGAATGTGAATGGAGGAATGAAGGAAATGGAATGCTAATGGATTGTGAATGGAATGATTTGAATAGGAATGCATCATTTTTCATTGTCTTTCATTTGTTGCGTTTTTTCGTGAGGAAAGGTGGTGGTTGAGAGAGTTTTTTACCTATGAATGCAGATTAGCTTCGGCGACCGAAGGGAGCCGAGGTTCTCTTAATGTAATATTTTTGATTTAAGAAATATGTCAGAATTTAATAACAAGTGCAAAACGTGTTAAGAATGCAAGTTCAGGGCTAACAATATTGTTAAAAACGTTTTAACAAAAAAGCTGTTAAACTTTGAAAAGTTTTAATTTTTACTTTTTTCGCAGATTTAATCAAATGATTCAGGAATGAATTAAAAATTGTCGATTGAATTTTAGCAAAAATTGATAATAAATATTTGCATATGATTTAAAAAAGGAATGAAAAAGTTTTGCTTAAGTTTTGGAATAAATGTGGACAAAAATGTATTAAAAATGTTGTAATTTTGGCGATACCATTGTTTATCGCTTTGTGAAAAAGCACCCGCTTTAGCGGGGGCGACCCTTGTTCAAACATGAATTAAAAAACGTAAAAACGTTGAATTTACTGATCGCAAAAAATGAGAGAAATGACAAAAAAATTTGAGCTTTGTAGTTTTGTTCTTCTTTAAAAAAGAGATTCTAAAAGTTTAAAAATGATATGCAAAATTTAAATAATACTGCAACAAGGGTTGTTCATTTCCTTTTCCCGGGAAATTCCCGGGAGATTTCCCGATTTTTTGTGGGAAATGGTTCTCATTTCCCGGGAAATCTACAGTAATATTTTATGTTTTTACATTAAACATTTAAAAACGGGATAAATATGCAATAAAAACACTGTAAACAGTCAAAAATAATTAATTAAATATTTAATAGTCCTTTTGTAAGTTGTAAAGCTAATTTTGGTAAAATATTATTGTAGCCTGGAATACTGTAACTCCAGGAAATTTCCCGTTTTTTCCATTTCCCGGGAAATTAACAACCCTAACTGCAACATTGGCTTTTTTCATTAGCCTTTTTTTTAAAAATTCAATTATAAGAAGATAAACCAAAGAAAGCAGCAAAAAATTTTTTTTTATTCTGCAAGAAGAATAAACCAATATTTTAACAAATTTTATGGACTTGATAAAATCTATCTTGTTTATTATATTAATTTATCCGGACTTAGTTTAATTTCATACACTTCATTAACAATAAGAAGTGGAAACGGCACAATTTTATAATAAAAATAATGTGCTCATGGGCAAACCCTAGTCCATTAAATTATTGGAATTAAACTGTCATTGGCCACGAAAGTCTATAGCTTAACATGTTTTAAAATGTGTTTTTGGATTCGAATTCATTATATTTCTTTCAAAAATTAAATATTCAAACACGAATTTTATAAAACATCAAAACGTTGAATTTATTGATCACAAAAAACGTGAGAAATGACAAAAAATTTGAACTTTGTAGTTTTATTCTTCTTTAAAAAAAAGTATCCAAAAAAATTAAAAATGATATGCAAAATTTAAATAATACTACAACATTGCCTTTTTTCATTGGATTTTTCCGTGGTTCTTTGAAAAGTAATATTTGGGCCATTATTTGCAGGTTTTGTATTTCCACCAACGCTTTGTCGTTGTTTAACAGTTTTATAAATTTCTGTTAAAATACTTGTAAAAGCTGTTTCAACATTTGTCGAATCAAGGGCAGATGTTTCAAAGAATGAAAGACCATTTCCAATAGCAAAAGATCGACCTTCATCAGTTGGCACAGTTCTTAGATGCTTTAAATCACTTTTATTTCCAATTAACATAATTACAATATTTTGATCTGTAAAACTTTGAAGTTCTTTAAGCCAAGTTTCAACATTCTCGAAAGTGCCATGTTTGGTTATATCATAGACTACCGCGGCACCCATGGCACCTCGATAATATGGGGATGTTACGGCTCGATATCGCTCTTGTCCAGCTGTGTCCCAAATTTGTGATTTAATAGTTTTTCCATCCAATTCTATGGTTTTTGTTGCAAATTCGACTCCGATGGTGGATTTTGTTCCGAGATGGAATTGATTTGAAGTAAATCTGGATAATAAATTTGATTTTCCAACTCCAGAATCACCAATTAAAACAACTTTAAATAAATAATCAAATTCGCTATTTGAAGACATTTGAAAAATATAGTTTAAAAATACAACAACTTTTAAGTCCAACAACAAATTTTTTGATCGATTATCAAAATTTGCATAAACTTCAACAACAAAAAATATAACAGCTTCAAAACAAAAAATAAACTATCTTTTTTGGTTCCAATTTTTTCACACTGATTTTTTTTTCTGTTTTTGTTGATGGAAAAGAAATTTTATCTATTTTTTTTAAAAAATATTTCGAAATATCTCCGATTTTTTTCCTTTGAAAAAGAGCATCCCATTTTTTTACTGCGACGACGACACCTCCTTTTTTTTGTTATCGATATTTTTGAGTCATCATTTCATTTTTTCTTTCTCTCCCTCTTCGACTTTGACTCTTTCAAAACCTTTTTTATTTGCTTTTTTTGTTATTATTTTTTTACACTAAAAATTAAAGCAAACAAAAAATTTTTGCTTTAAAAAGGCAGTTTTGCTTCCTCCAAAAAAAATTCCTAGCATATTTTGTTCAAGAATAACATTCAATAAACACATGAGTGATTATGCAAATTTAATAGGAATTTCTACAGTACACTTTTTGAGTAATATGTGATTATTAATGTATTGTTTATTATTGTTTTTTTACAAGAATTAAGAAAATAAGTCTATTGTGTTTTACAAAAAGGTCGTTTTTATGTTTTTTGATCTACAAAGAAATGTGCAAATGTTTGAACAGCTTATTTTTCAATGCTATTTTTAATACGTAAACGTTTAAATGCAGTTTTCATTTGTTTTTTTCACGTGTTTTCATGAGAGGATTTCTTAGTTGATGCATTATTTCCGATTTCATAAAAGGAATCATGAAACTGGAATTTACTGATATTCAGGGACTTTTTCCTTTTTCTATTGTTAAAGAATGGAATAATAATAAAATAACAATAAATTGTTTAATTTCAAAAGTATTTAAATTTTGATAATTCTGGTTCAAAAGTATTGGAATACAGTTTCGGTGCCACAAAAACTCGCTGCACCAGCTTTTCTAACAACTCTCAGAGGAAACAAAACTGTAATTAAAGAAAAACTAAAACAAATTGGATTTTGTATTTTTAAATCATTAAAATGAAAATGAAATGAATCTTATCAAATATGGATTCAAAGAATTATGCAAATTTTTTTTGCGAAGAATTTAATGTTTTTTTGTTGAATTTTAATTTAATCATTTTGTTTTATACTTTGTTTTTTATCATTATGGTTGGTTACTGTACATATAAATGTTTATTCAATTTTTACAAACATAAAAAACAAATTTATTTATCTAAACAATTGTTGATTTTGCATAAAATTACTGTAATCAAATTTTCGATAATTTGGGATTGCAGATTCATAATTTAAAAACATATTATTATTATTATTTCTCGGCATGAATAAACTTTCACCAAAATGCCGTTTTGATTTTGTCATCGTTGGCAAAAATCGTTGTTGTTCTGAAGATGAAGCAGCATTATTGGTGTTTGGATTTGGCATTTCTTTGACCATCATTGATCCAGCATTATTATTATTACTACCTTGGACGGAATTTTTATTTGGTTTTACAGGCATTTCAGAATCAACAATTGATTTCTTCATTTTCATTTCAGAATGATGTGGAAAAATTTCGTCAAATTTAGAATCTTCAAAAACTGGAAATAATATTTTGGCGGATATACAGGAGATGATTGCAAAAATTTGCATAACAAAAATCATGCTTGACATTTTTGAAGAAGAACAAAGAGAATATTTTAATGAATTAAAGTGCCGTTTTTAATGAACAAAGTGCCAAAAACTGATGTCTAAAACTATTGT
Source organism: Panagrolaimus sp. LJ2414 (assembly GCA_024447195.1). Lineage (NCBI taxonomy): Eukaryota > Metazoa > Nematoda > Chromadorea > Rhabditida > Panagrolaimidae > Panagrolaimus > Panagrolaimus sp. LJ2414. The sequence goes on along the minus strand of JAMRXY010000073.1, from coordinate 938,965 downwards.
TTTGCCGGCTTTTATATATCCAGTTTTGAACAAATTAATCCATCGAAAGAATGCTTTTTTGATGGATTACTCTTTTGTCTCTTTTTTGAAGATTATATTTGGGTCGATGTTTTTCGGGTGTAAAAATTCATTTTTGTATTCATTAACAACAAAATCGAAAAAATTTATAGCCTTAAAAATTCCTAAAATCTTTTCTAAAAATACTCAAAGAAAATAGAGGAGGTTAGAAGGACGGCCAATCTGGAATTTAAGAAGTTTTATCCGATTTCAAACTTCGTAAAAGAAAATTATTATCAATTGACGCAAATAATAGATTTTGTTTATGATGCAAAAGAATGAATTAAAAAATTTACTTACAAAAATTAATGTCACTTTGTATTTTGATGTCGTGATCTTGAGGGGGATAAAAGATAAAAGAGATTAGGTAAAACAAATGTAGCTAACTCCTTCGATGAACAAAAACAAAATTTTTTGATGGACGGTATTTGAAAAATTGAAAGAAATGTAAAAAATTAATGAAGAGTACCGGAAAGTGATACAAATTTTCGTGAGTTATTTTTGTGTTCTTTACTTTTCTGAACCTTTTTAGATTATTAAAAAACTGCAAAAATATTGCAAAAATAATTTAATTAAATGAAAAACCAAGTAATTTTCTAATACAAAAATTGTTTAATTCTAATAGATTTTTTTGCAAGAAATTACAAAAAATTTGTAATTTTGCAATCTTGTACCCTCTTGTTCAATGTTCTGCTTTTTACTTTTTGTTGACTCCGGCGGCATTCTCTCCTTTGATGTTTTGGAAGCGTCGACTCCGACTCCGGAGTCGGAGTTGCAACAACACTGCTCTTGTTTTTTTCCTTCCTTGATCGGTGATTTTCTTTGTTGTTTTTCTTCAAAATTTTTTATAAACAGCAAAAACTTTGAAGAAAAAAAACAACAAAAACCACCGTTTAAGGAAGAAAAAAACATGTCGAAAGAGCTCGAAAAATGACATTTACCAACTTCTTATAAATAAATATAACTTATTATTTTGAAGGAGTAACAGAATTTGCAATGCTAAATTTGAATACAAGAATAAGGGGCCGGACTATCCTGCACTTTTCCCAACCTGCACAGACCCAACCTGCACCATCTGCCCAACCTGCACAGCCCAACCTGCACTGAGGCCCAACCTGCACTGCCCAACCTGCACTCATCGACAACCTGCATTATATTCATGCCCAACCTGCACTTTATTGATCAATATTTTATAAAAATTGGTTTCATGAAAAAAACGAGCGGAAAAGTATTTAAACGAAGAACAAAGTAAAATTTATACAAAAACAAAGTGAAATCTAACACAAAACACTACAAACAAAAGAATATCATATATTATTATCAATTATTATTATTCAGCATCTCATCTTCATTCTTCATCATCCGTTACTTCAAATGCTGTTAAAATTTCTTCTTCCATTTGATCTTGAGATTCTGATTCTTCATCATCCAAATTTTCGAAGTATAGTCTTTGACGAGAATGATAATTTTCTGCATGATTTGTGGTTCTCCTTTAAGCTTCTTCGACCTCTTTAAAGGAGATAATGCAGCATATCTAATTGTTAATTCTTTTTCCAATTGATTTACAGCAGTTGTAGCATTTTTCGAGATTTGCCAGCTGGTCGATGAATACTCCAAACATAACACATTCCTTCATGATCTGGATCCTTTGTAACAAGAGAGAATTTATCAGTTTTTTCTTCAGATGAGCACATTTCTCCATTTACACGCTGCGAATGAACCTTGATAATTTCAGAATTACCAAAAGTAACAAAACCGGATCGTCGAACAGGTGGCATATTTAATAAATGAAAAATCAAAAAAATGAAACAATTTTTATGAATTGAGCCTTTTTATAGATGTCTTTTGACTTTGAAAAATTTTTTTCTTTTTGTTTGTGCAACTTGGGAAGTGCAAGTTGGCCTCGGGTGCAACTTGGGAAGTGCAGGTTGGCCTCGAGTGCAGGTTGACTCAATCGTCAAAAAGTGCAGGTTGGAAAAAGTGCAGGATGGTATGCGGTCCAAGAATAAGGGGTTGCAAAAGTACAGTAGTGCAACACTGGTTTAATGTAGTTTTGTATCCCCTTTTCATTTCATGAACATATCGAAAAAGATGCAAATTTGACAACATTACCGTTCAAGAAGGGAAAAAGCAAGGGGGTGCAAAACTGCAAATTCTGGGCCGTTATTTGTAGAGGTTTGATCATATTCTTTTCCGTCCTCTAAAATTGGTTATAATAATATATCACTAAGTTTTTGTTTAACTTTAATAAAGTTAAATGCACTGTGCGCTCGAGTCACATTGTTAAATATCTAAAAACACACAGTTATACTTTATTGATGAAAATTTTGTTAGTTTTCCAGTTTATACAAAAAAACTTTCATTTAACTCTGGTTTTTTTAAAGCTTTTATTTCTTTGGAAAATAAAATATTCAAACAAACTTGAAGAAAAAGAATCAATGCAAAAAATTTGTCTTTTTTCTCTAACATTTTTTACAAAAGAATAAAAAGTGGAAAGACGAACGTTTGCGTGCGTGTTCGACTGCAAACTTTTTTGTTTCTCAAACATCATTTTTTAAAAAAATGATGTTTGAGAAACATTTTTATTTTAACATTTGTTAAAAGTGGTCAGCAGTTTAGGATTAGTTTGCACGTAAATATTCGATCACATTGTATAACAAATGCTTTTCAGTTTCTTGCTTTTAAAACCCATTAAAAAATCACTCAAAAATTATTTGTTGTAAAACATGACGCCGAATAACCAAAAAATGTACGATGTTCTTACTCCTTTTTTTTAAATGTTGACAATTTGATACATTTTTTTAATTTATTGATTTATACTTGTAAGCAAGTGGGGGAAATATTATTTTAATTGATTTTTTAAAGCAAAGACTATTATTTTTTGTTTTTAAAACAAAATATTCAAACACTATTTTCATCAAAAAATCAGTGCAAAAAATATTTCATGTTTTTCAACTTTTTGGGAGAAGTAGCAACTGCGGACAAACAAACATTTTTAGCGACATTTGTTTCGTGCTGCAGCAAATAATTTAGCCTTTTTTCTTTTTCAAATCAACAAGACTTTTAAGATTTTTTTTGAACTTGTCTGTCTTTTAAAGTCATAACTACTGTAAGGGAATCCGATCTGATCTGACGGATTCATCCGTTAATCCGATCCATAGGATTTTTCAATCCGTTTGAATCCTTTAATCCGATCGGTAAAAAAATTAGCTTTGAAAGATTTTCATTACTTTTTTTGATTTTTTTTATAATTAAATTAGTTAAATTAATATTTCTTAGAAACAATAATTACAATTCTTTAACTCTGGTAAAAAAGTTTTTGTTTAAATTTTATTTTTTTGTATTATTAATCCGACGGATCAATGCAAAAATGTCGGATTGATCTGTGATCCGATATTTTTAGTTTCGGATCAGATTGCCTTACAATACTCATAACATGGGAATTTAGTGTGTTTGTACATTATTTTATTTTCTGCTCACAAACAAAGAATGAAAAACCCATTGAAATTATAATATTATTAAAAAATATTACAGGCATAATATGCAGCTCCCATTGCAACAACTTCATCAGGATTTATTTCAAAGCAGTGTTTAGAGGTTAGGAATACTTCAGCCAATAAATTTCTGATCATTGGCATTCGACTTCCACCTCCGCCATGCAAAACGTTATCGATCTGTGTGGCATTTAAAGCTGAACCATACAATGCAGCATTAATATTGTTTTTGATTTTATTTAGTAAAGGTTTGCACATTTTTTCGAAATCTTCACGATTAATGGAAATTATTTCATCTTGATCGGGATCAAAATCTTCAACGTCTAATCTAAATATCTTACACGAGTAATGAATAAATTAATAGTGTTATAAAATACTACGCCCATGGGCGTAGTATTTTATACCTTTCTTTAATTCCGACACGATATACATGAGCAAAATGTCTTTCTAAATTATGAACTTACGTGCAGCTTGCAAACCTTGATAAATATTTTTTAATCCTTTGGCATTCCGACAATAATATGTATTTCTTATGCCCCTTTGTTTCATAGTCAAATTTTGTTTTCAATAAATTTTTAAAATAACTAAACAAAAGAACATCGAAATTTCTTTCTCCAAGTTTTTGATCATTTGTGTTTGATATGATTTTGATTGCATCATGTTTCATTTTAAGCACGCAAATATGTAACGTTTTGTAACCAAGATCAAATAAAAGAATTGTCAATTCATTTGGAATTGGCCGATTAATGAAATATGCAAATATTGTTGCTATTTCCTCTGGTAATAACACAACCTCATCCCAGCCAGCCAATTTTGATGCTAATATTGTTGCATTTTTTTGTTTTTCTGTAAAAGCATCGGGAACTGTAACAACTGCCCTGTTTAATCTTCTTCCTTGAAATTCTTCAGCTTTTTGTTTTATTTGTTTTAACAGTTCTGCTGCAACTTTTTCAGGGGTAATCCTTTTTTTCCCATTAAATGTGTCAATTTCTATGTAAACTTTTTGATTTTCGTGAATGATATTAAATGTCCAATTTTTATCAATTTCAATATCATTAAAATTTTTTCCAATGATTTGCTTTACGTCAAATATAGTTGATTTTGAAAAGTGTCGTAATTCATCTACAACAATCTGCCCGCATTTTACTTTTTTTTCATCATATGAAACATAAGATGGGAGCAATCTTTTGCCTGTATTCTCCAAAGAAATAGTTTCAATACCAGTTTTACGATAAACTGCTGCACAGCATGTTGATGTTCCAAAGTCTATTCCAATTATGTTTTCGTATTTATTATATTTATTATAATATGGATCGATTTTTGGTGGAATAATATAAACTCCTCTTAAGTTAACCGTCGCAGATTTTGTTGGATTGAGATTAAGCCGTTCTAATTTTCGGGCGTTCAATAAAGTTTGAGAAGCCTGTGAATTTTTTGCGGGGAAATTCTCCAATTGCCTGTTACATAAATGTTTTTTTAAAAATGTTTAAGCTATATTGGAACTTACATCTTCTTTTCAATTGTTTGGTTTTGTAAATGACAACAATATAAAGCTGCTCCATATGCGACAGCCCAATCCGGATCAACGGTAGAACGATGTTGAGCATTTGGGAATGTCTTTTCCAGTAATTCTCGAACCATCAACATTCGACATCCTCCCCCAACTTGTAAGACATAATTAATATCATGTCTGGTCAAATTTAAGTTGTCAAGAGCTTCAATGATTTTAGCATTAAGTCGAACTAATATTTCGTCAGATAAATCTTTAAATTCACGTCTTGTTATTGGAATATTGGCATCACTGTCTGGATCAAAGTCAGCAACGTCTAACCTGTAAACTATTTTTTGTACTTTTAAAAGTCAAACTAAACCTACAATACTTCATTAACAGCCTCGAGGTCATGTTTAAGTTCTTGACACTTTAATAGTAATTTATACTTTCGAAAAGGTCTTTCTCTAATATCAATACTATGTGATTTTCTCAGAATAATATTAAAATGATTCATTAATAAAGTATCAAAATTCCTTCCACCAAGATATAAGTCACCAAAACTTTTGAGAATTTTCAGCTCTTCATTTTCAATTCGAACAATACAAATATCCAAAGTTCCACCGCCAAGATCAAAGAGAAGAACATTTGAATTTTTAGGGATTTCATTTTCACTTGCATATGTGAAACATGCCGCAATTGGTTCAGGTAAAATATGAATAGTTTCCCAACCAGCTAGAGCAGCAGCTTCAAGAGTGGCATCAATTTGATTTTGATTAAATGCAACTGGAACTGTTAAAACTGCTTCTTTGAGTACAGTATTTTTATATTCTTCTGCCATCTTTTTCATATGCCGTAGCAAAACTGCTGAAATTTCTTCGGGATTTAATAAAATTGGAGATTTGTTGGAATCCATAGTTTGAATTTTAACATTTTGACCATCTTTAATAACCTTAAATGGCCAAAATGGATCAATTACAACTGATTCATATGATTTTCCAATGATTCTTTTCACATCAAAAACGGCATGTTGTGAGAAATTTGGCATACGACGAGCAACAATTGACCCACATTTTGGTACATCTTCTTCATATCCAATAAATGAAGGCAGAGGTCGATCACTATTATCAACAGCAATCACATCAATTTTATTATTCTTATTTACAGCTGTACAAGATCGGGTTGTTCCAAGATCAATTCCAACTCCATTCAAAGATGGATCATAAAAAGTTGGGGGTTTTGGAATTGGATAAGATTTTGCAATGGCTAAAAAAAGATTTTACTATTAGTTTATATTAACTTTGTTGAACAAAACATACTGTATTTAAACATTATTCATTCGAGCAATACATTAAATCAATAAAGAAATTTATATAAGAAAAAAATTGATTAAGTTTTTTTCACATTCAATAAACTTAGGACAGGAAGCTTTTTTACTGATAAAAAAATATTGCCGCAATAAAAATGGTCTTTCTTTTTCTCTTTTTCAATTTTTTTGATAAGCGTTTCCCAAAAAATTTTTCATTTCATTTCGCTCTTTTTTGTACAAAAAATTTTTATTTGAAAATTTTATTATAAAACAAAAATAACAAAACATTTTAGAACAAAACTTTTATTGCCATGTTTGTATCGCCAAGAAATACCATTAATTTATTTTAATGGAAAGACCTCTTTGGCTATAATTTATTTAAAGAAACAACAGAAAAAGCATTCACGAAAATTTTTTATGATAACTTAAAAACGTGGATAAAACGGACCTAAGTTTGAATCATCAGTCAATCGTGACCCTTACCCTTACAAATCAGGCTCGTACCCTGCTTTAAAAAAACCGATATTGACCCGTATTGCCTTGAAAGGATTTTTATTTTCTTTTTCGAGGTATTTTTCAAAACGTCGAAAATCCAGCTCGGCTTGCATAACAGCGAGGAAAAATGTTTTTTAACATTTATTAATTTTTAAATAATCATAAAAAGTATTGTTAAATGAAAAATTAAATACATTACATAAATTTTATAAAATCAATCCTAAAATATACACAAAAAATTATATAAAAAATCATAAATACATTAAATAATTAGACTTCAACATTTTTTTCAAAATCTTCAGGTTTGCGAATTTCATTGATAAAATCAAAGAATTTGAGATATCTGGGGGTATTTAAAGGTGGTTGAGTGCCATCTTGATCAAAGACATTATAATGTCGTCCAATGATGGCGGATGTTAAAATATTTCCATTGAATTTTTTATTTTCTTTATCAGTTGCTAAAGCAACAATACATTTTCCAGAATATTCAACAGATTCACCATTAACAAAATATGATTTTGCAGGCTAAAAATTGAAGATTTCATTTTAATGGATATTGGTAGTAGTCGTACTTCTACCGTATCTACATATAGAGGGTGTCACATAATAAGTCCCAATTTTGATTTGGCTGGCAAATTTTTAAAAATAAAGATAATCAAAAACCGTTTGCGCAGTTGTGTTAAAAATCGAATAAGGTTTTGTTTGGCAAAATTGTTTTATGATTCTGTGATATGCAAATTTGTACACTTATAAAGAGCGAGAGTAACTGCATATATTTGAAAGCCATTCTTTATTCTTACTCTAACCTTGATAGTAACCAAAACGTTTTATTATCGTTTTTGTCGTTACTCTCGCTTTTTATAAGCGTACAAATTTGCATATCACAGAATCAAAAAATTTTTGTCAAACCTCATCCGATCCTGAAAACAACTGCGCAAACGGTTTTTGATTATCTTTTTTTTTAATTTGCCAACCAAATCAAAGTCGGAAGTTATGTTTGGACACCCAATATATTTACTAGATATCCTGCATCTCTATGTTTTCAGAAGATATTTGGCAAATACTTACATGATCTGTGTTTAAAAATGCATCAGTAACTTTTTCCGTTTTTACACCACCAGGCCAAAAGCTAACAGAGATAATGCCAGTGCCAAGTAAATCAACTGCCATATCAGAAGCAAGTTTATCACAAGCAGCTTTTCCAACTCCATAAGTTGTATTAAAGACGTATCCCATTCCACCAACGGATGAAATAGTTACAATCAATCCAGATTTCCGTGGAATCATTAATCGAGCAGCATAGGTTGAACAAATGTAATGATTTCGAAGTCCAACATTATTTGCAGAATCAAAAGATTCTACAGGATCAAGATCAAAGAATTTTGTTTGGACATTTCCGAAAACAAACTAAAAAATTTTTCTGTTGCACAGGGTGTCCCAAAATAAGTTCCGATTTTGATTTGGCTGGCAAATTTTAATAAATAAAGATAATCAAAAATCGTTCACGCTATTGTGTTCAGAATTGGATAAGGTTTTTTTGTCGAAATTGTTTATGATTTTGAGATATGCAAATTTGTACGCTTATAAAAAACAAGAGTAACGACAAAAAACGATAATAAAATGTTTTAGTTACTATCAATGTGAGAGTAAGAAAAAAAAAGGTTTTTAAAAGTTTGAAGTTACTCTTGTTCTTTATTGGCGTACAAATTTGCATATCACAGAATCATAAAACAATTTTGTCAAGCAAAATCTCATCCGATTCTGAACTGCGCAAGCAGTTTTTGATTGTCTTTATTTTTGAAAATTTGCCAGCCAAATCAAAATCGGAACTTATTTTGGGACATCTTGTACTATATTCCCTGAAATTCAAGGACTCGGATAAAATTTAGTTTCAATAAACAAGGAACTACCGTAGTAGGTCTCTGATTTTTAAGACATATTAAAAGACAAGTTTTGTCCGAAAACCAAAAAAACAACTTAAATCAATTCCAGCATATGCATTATTAACCAAAATATCCAATTGTCCATTATTTTCTTCTTTAATTTGATCAAATAATAGTTTGACATTTTCAGGATCAGAATGATCACAAAATTTTGCAACACCTTTTCCACCGCGTTGATCAATTTCTACAGCAACTTTTTTAAGAGGGGATTGATTTTCATTGCTTGAATTTTTAGGTGGTCGTCCAGTTATATAAACTTTTGCACCAGCTTCCCCAAGTTGAAGAGCAATTCCACGACCAATTCCTCGGCTGGCACCAGTTACAAGGGCAACCTTATTTGAAAGTGAACAAGACATTATTTTTTTGAAAACAAAAATAAACTTGAAGATAAAAAGTGAAACACACTTTTTGAGTTTTATGTTTTTTTGGTGACTTTTTATATCATTTTTTTCGTACTAAAAAGTGAGAGAAAAACTACATAATGAAAATAATATAGTTTATGTTCAATCAGTTTTGAAATTTTGCACTTACAAAAAGTTCTTGTTTGTTATTCAATATAGACTTTAATGAATAACAAACAACAACTTTTTGCAAAAAAATCAAAAAGTTGTTGTTTTTTTTCAAGGACGTCAACAGGGTGGGGCAAAAAACATCAGGACCAAATTCCCTTTATTTTCGTTTTATTCATCCATCAGTTTTATTAATAAAAAGACTTTTTTGTTACTTTTTAGAAACTTCTTTTGATATCCCAAAAACAAAAAACATCCTTTCTGTTTTGATCGAACTTTAGATTCTAGATTACGGTACGTGCTCATTACCGATTTTTGGGTTCTTGAAAAACATCAAACACAAAAATTCATTGAACTTTTTTCTATAAATTTGGACAATGAAAAACTACTAAAGGGAGATTTCCTTTGTATCATTTTTGGTCTTTATTGTTTTAAAAATAAATTGTAACTTTTTTCACCAAAAATAAAAAACATCATTTTCGGATTGAGTTAACTTTAGACTCAAGATTACCGTATCAAATTTTTTTGCATTTCTTTAGCCGCTGAAAAATTTACACGTTTTCTAATTTTGAAGTGTTTTTCATTCGACTAAATTGAGATTTGCAAGTCGACCGAAAATATTGGTTTTAGAATTTTTCAAGTTATTACTTTTTCTTTAAACCATCAAAGGCGAAAATCCTCTGTACTTTTTGCAATAAATCTTTTCAATAAAGCCAATAAAATGGGATTCCTATTGATTATTTCGGGCTTTATTGCTTTCTAGAATCTTCTATGATAGAAAAAAAGCATGGAAGTTTTTTATAAAACTTCCATGCTTTTTTTCGTTATGAAAAATGAATTAACAATTGCTGCAAATTTTTAGCAGATTTCTAAAAAATGTACAACGTTTCAATTTTTTGTTTTCCCTGGAAAGCAGCGATTAAATGAGAAATGATGCAAAAATTGTATGTAACTATTAAAAAACATATATGGATGGTATTTATTTATGACACATTTTAAATTACACTCTCCAAAAAATTTGGTAAAATTTTCTTAAAAATTGCATTTTTTTAAAGATCCCTTTTGAACATGCAAATTTAATCGTGCACTTTTTTCGTACAACAAAATGAATCATTTTCAAAAAAAGAATATTTTTATACATTTAAATTAAACTGTAAAGAACGAACTTCAAAAATAAAAGTACAAAAAAATTAAACATTTCGCAAAAAATTTTGTATAGAAACATTGGAAACGAGAGATAAAAGATTTATGACAATCACTGTTTGAAATGTTGAATTTTTAGAAAACATTTAATTAAAAATTGACTCATGAAAATAAATAACAGCCAACAACGAGTTATACTTTATAAAATTAGAATTTGCATATTTCATCGCTAGCATGACACTATGGAATTCGATTGATTTTATTTCAAAGTCTAAAAATTAGGGTTGTTAATTTCCCGGGAAATTTTGTGCCATTTCTCGGAGTTACAGTATTCCAAACTACAGTAATATTTTACCAAAATTAACCTTATAACCTGCAAAAGGACTGTTTAATATTAAAATTTATCATTTTTGACAATTTACATTGTTTTTATTGCATATTTATCCCGTTTTGAAATGTTTAATGTAAAAACATAAAATATTACTGTAGGTTTCCCAGCAAATGTGAACCATTCCCCCAAAAAATCGGAAAATCTCCAGGGAAATTTCCCAGAGCGGGAAATGCACAACCCTACTAAAAATCATTTATTGCAGATTCCCTGCAGGCTTGAAAATTACCGACTAGGCCCCAAAATTATGACAACATTTGATGAACTTTTTTGATTCAAATAATTTTGTGTTTTTTTAAAAACTTTTTTAGGATTTTTAAAGAAAAAATACAAATGTTGAAAACATTGCCTCAAGCATTCTCGATATCCAGCCATCACAAAAAGAACAAGAATTGTTTGAGCGAAAACTCGAAGTTGTACAATAAATTGATAGGGGATTGGTTCACTTAGCCCAAAATTACCATCTAACCAAAGTGGTAAAAAACTTAAATCAAAAATATTTTTATTTGACGATGTTCCAGGGGCGAATTTTCCATTCGAGAGTAAAATCTTAAAATGAAATAACTCAGATAAAATTGTTCCTTTAAAAACTGGAAAAAATGATATAAAAAATATAAAAGAATTAATAAAAGTCTCAAAAAATATGACGACACAAATTCGAGAAGATGCATAAAAATCTTTTCGATTATGTTTCCATTGAAATTTTGATTGTTTTATCAATTTTAAAATTAGCATAAATGCCATGAAAATGGTTGTCACTAAAAGTAGGGGTCGAATAATTGTTGAAATTGAATTAAGAGAAATTGCAATTTTATGATAAATTTCTTTTAAGGTATCAGTATTTTGAAGTTGAGTAATAACTAAAAATGGAATTCCATTTTTTAAAGAATCTCCCATAATTTGTGATAGCCGAAGATTTGTTAAATGCAAAAATATTGCATCAATACAAATACAAAGAAGAACAAAGTTAAAACTTAAAATTAAAAATGCAATTTTTTTAGGCTTTGAAAAAAATTTTGAATAAAAATGAAATAAATATAATGCTGAAAATCGAGATAAGGTCAACAAAAATAGAGCCGAATGTTGATTAAAATCTGCTGCAGTTTGAATGAATTTTGGAATTGCACCCAAAATTGAATATTGATCTCCAAAAATGTAAAAACATGTTGAACCATATTTTTCAAGGATTGAATTTTTTGCAGATAATAAATTATCACATGAAAAAACATATGATATAATTATATCCCAACATGCTTGATTTAATATAAACCAACGATAATTCTCTTTTATTCCACCAAAAATTGAAATAATTACAATTATCGTTGAAAGGATTAAACATAAATATCCAAAATTATAATAATATGCATATGCCGCAGTTGTTGCAATCCCACAACGAAATCTATCAACATCTGATAAAGTTTTGTTAAAAATTTGACATATAAAAATTGTTGAATTCATTTTTTGAAAGGTTTAATTTCGGATAAAATTAAAAAATATTATTTAAATAAAATTTTAGGAAAATGTTTTAACACCCATTTATAAATACTGTCAAAATTAATCACACCTTTTTTTTAATTTTTTCTTGCTACCAAATTTTTATCATACTTGAAGCTTTTCTATTTTGCACTATTATTTAAACTTTACCCTTTAATTTAAAATTTACGCAAACAGGTGTGTTTTTTTAACAAAAAAATTTTAAAAAATGATTGTTTTAGAATGGGGGCGGAAGAGGTGCAGCTACAAAATGCTAAAGAATAATATCAGCTTTCAACATCAATACTAGTATCAGGGATTTTAAGTAAATGGAAATATTTCATTTTTGAGAAATTTGAATATGCTAAAATTTCTTTGACGATCTTTGTTGAAATATCTGATTCATCTGGATGACAGGTATTAAAATATTTAAACGTTTATTAGAAAAAAATTTACATGAAAAAATTCACTATCATATACAATCCAGAACTGAAAATTGTCCAATAAGAGTTTCAAGTTGAACTGATGTTTATATTGAACAATACATTGATATAAAATTAAACTCTTTGCAGTTGGAGAACCAAAAAATACAACTTCTTCAAAGGTAGAAGTTTTATTACGAAACATAAATGAGGAAGCGTTTTTTTTTTTGTAATTAAATTACCAATTTTCATTTTCCACAGTTTTAATAAAAGACAAAAAAACAGTTATCTCAAATTTACAGAGTGCCATAAAAAAAGTCAAAGATTTCAAATGGATATTAAATTTTTTCTGTTAAAGTTACTTTAAAAAGGATAGCCTAGTAATGTTTGGTATCGGATAGAATTATGATTTTTTCAAATCCATGATATTTAAATATCTTGCATTTTTTTGTCTGACTAATGAGTGATAGTAAGAATTAAAAATAACAAAAAAAGTTTTGAATAACTTTATCTGAAAAGATTAGGTAACCATTTCAAATCTTCGACCTTATTTAAATATCCCTGCATTTCTGTTGATTATAACAAAACTTCAAGATTTTATTTGGTTAAATTCTGAATACGATTAAATTAAACTAGTTATTTTTAAAAATATTCTTTGCGAAGTTCTTCCAGAGATTTCTTTGATTCTTCGCATTGCCCAGGAAATTCGATATATGGTGGAGGATATGAAGTATCAGCAGCCGCTACAATTTTATCAATGTAATCTTCAAGTTGTTTTGCTTGTGGAAAATCAAGCAACATATAAAAAATTAGCATATAATTAACAAATTTATTTTTCTGAAAATTAAAATTAATGTTTTTTTCGTAAGATAGATTAATTAATTTACTTCCATAAATGCAAAGAAAGCGTCTAAATTGAATTTGTTGGAAGTGAAATCCAAATTAACTTCAACTAATTTTGGTAAATTAATTGTTTTGGCAATTTCAACTGAAGTAAATTCTGGAATATTGTCCACCCTGAAAATCAAAATTTATTCTTTAAAAGGTATGTATTCTGATAAAAAACGTTTTGAGAATAGCACAATTTAAACAAGTTTTTATTATCAAATAGAAGGTGAAAGAATAGTATGTTTTAATGCACACATATTCAACACATGATGTGATATGGGTAAAAAAAATTACTGCTGTGACAAAATCTCACGAACTTTTGTTTGTTTATGGATTGGACCAAAAAAGTGAAAAAGTGAAGTGATACCCACAAGGGACACTCCCAACCTATCTCACCGCTTTATGAACAAGATCTATTCCACTAGATAGCCCCAGGGCAGTTATGTATAACCCCAAAATATTTGCTTTGAATGGGCTTTTTTATGTAAATTTTTAGAAATGAAGTTCGAAAAATCCATGACTTCCGTTTCGAGAATTTTTCAAAAACCGCTGCGTCACGCATTTTTTCGAACTTCATCCTGACAAATTTGCATAAAGAAAGATCATTCACCGGAGATATTATTGGGTTATGCATAACTGCCCTTAGGGAACAAGACCTATCCTATATAATAGGATAGGTCTTGTTCAAAAAGCAGCGGGACATCTCGAGAGTGTTCCTTGCCAGAATTTTTTGAGAAATCCCCTACCAAAAATTGAGGAGAATAAAAATTTTATCCTAATAGCTAGATTTTGGATTTCACAGAAATGTAGCTTTTTTTCATTTGTCGGCTCATTCTTTTATTGTCAGGTAATATATTTGTGGCATAAAATAAATTATTTTTTTCCATAATGGTTTTTTATTGTTAAACCTGAAACTTACAATGCTAATTCTGTAATATTTGGAAGACATCCCAATATCTTCTCTAAAGGCACATCTTCTTCATTTTCATTTTTAATAAATCCAGAATTAAATTCAAATATTTCAACAGTTCCAGTTGAAGTCAAAGTTTTAAAATCATTAATAGAAATCCAAATTTCTCGAAGATAAAGTTTTGTAGCATTACAAACAACAATTTTTCTAACAAAATTTGACATATTTGGAATAGAATGTAAAAGTATTGAAAGCTTTTTTGTTATCCATAAATTATTTGGAATTTCATTAAATGATTTCCATTTTTTCCAAGTGTTGTTTAGTGTAAAATAACGGAGACGAGAATTGTTGATTTTAACAGTTCGAACAACAAAATATGGAAATTTTTGGTGTTGAAAATATTTGCATACTTGCATTAATTTGAGTGACATTTGAGGTTGAACATTGGCTTTCATCCATTTGAAAACATCCGTTGGAAAAGTTGTTGATTTTGAAGTTGAAGATTTTACCTCAGTAGTAATATTTGGTGGTAAAACTAAATATTCAGTCATTGTCTCGCAAAAATACTTCAAAAAAAAGTTTAAAATGAAGAATTAAATTTCTGAAACATCAAAAAAAGCAAACAAGAAATGGAAAAATCAATGAAACAACAATTTTTTCCTTTCTTTGATGCGTTAAAAAAGTGCGTTGACGTTTTAAATGACTTGATTTTTATGTATGATTGTTCTTTGAATATTTTCATGCATGGAGGCTGCAAAAAAATTTAACTTTAACTGCAAAAATATGTTATTTTTGATTAATTTAAAAGATAAACTACAAAAAACCATTATCATAGACAAAATTATAATTATGTCATTTGTTGAAGATTTATAGAAAATTAACTAAGCTTTAAAATAAATCAAAATAAAAAATCAGAGTTTAAATTCATAAAATGTTTTAAAACGAATTTTTACATAAAACCGCATAATTTTTATTACAGTTATTATTTATCATTCCTTTTGGCTAAAAGTATGAACAATTTGATTTTTTGGAAGTTAACATTTTAGTTGTTCATGGGCGCAAAAATGTTGTCTTTTTTCTCTGATTTTTTTTTGCACAAGATCGAAAAACAGAAAGACAAACGTTTGCGTCCGTGTTTGACGACAACAAGTGTTTTTTGTTTCTAAAAAATTGCTGTCTTTTTTGAACAAACATAGTTAAAAGTTTCACACAAGTTCTCACTTATTTCCATATTTTATTCAAATAAATAGATAATTGTTATTATCTGTTATAACAAAAGAATTTCAGTTTATTTGTCTTAAAAACACTTTAAAATCATTTAGTAATTTTTAGTTAATAATGAATAAGAGTTTTTTAAAGTTGCCGCTCTCATGCTTTACCGTAATCGGGAATAAAAATATAATTTTTAATAGCTTTTTAAAGCCATCACTACAATTTTTTGCATTGAGAAGCATCTATTTTTTAAAACAAAATATTCAAACTCTGCTTTTATCAAAAAAATAATAATGCGAAAAATGCTGTCGTTTTCTTTTTCGACTTTTTGGAAAGGAACTAGCAGCTGCAAGGCAAACAAACTATTTCTTGCGACATTTGGTTTGTGCTGAAACAAAAATTTAAGTCAATTACTCCGTTCGCCAGCTGGACGGGTTAATATTTTAAAACAAACGGGACAAACTATCATGAAATTTGGCACTTCAAGTAAGTCTGAAAACGCCGAGATCCAAAGTTTTCAATAAAAAAAAATTGATCCAAATTTTCATTATCTGATATACTTGTCAGAGATTTGTTGG
This sequence comes from Panagrolaimus sp. LJ2414, assembly GCA_024447195.1. NCBI lineage: Eukaryota > Metazoa > Nematoda > Chromadorea > Rhabditida > Panagrolaimidae > Panagrolaimus > Panagrolaimus sp. LJ2414. The sequence continues at coordinate 922,655 of JAMRXY010000073.1, read as the reverse complement.
AACAGGGCCGTGGTGAACGATTACTTTTATTTTAAGGCCGTTTTTATTTTTAAGATTAATTTTACTAGTTTTTCCTGATTATTATTTCCATTCTTTCAATTAAAAATGTTGAGATAAGGAGAAGTCTTCCGGTATTAATGAGGTTTTTAAATTCTTAAAATTTGCCAGCTTAAAAAGATTTTACATTTTGTTTTTTCATTTTTATATGATAATAAAATTTTCAAATAAAACGTTTTGTACAAAAACAGAATGAAAAAAAGGAAACTTTTATCAAAAATTTTTAAGGAAATTTGTGAAGCCCATTTTTATTGTGACATTATTTTTTTATCAGTAAAAAAGCTTTTTGTCCCAAGTTTATTCAATGTTAAAAAATTTAATCAATTTTCTTCTTCACTAAATTGTTTATTGATTTTATGTGATGCTAGTAAAAAACCATGTTGAAATATAGTATGTTTTGTTAAATTAAATAATTAATTGAAATTTAAAATTTTTTTAGCCATCGCAAAATCATATCCAATTCCAAAACCCCCAACTTTTTATGATCCATCTTTGAATGGAGTTGGAATTGATCTTGGAACAACCCGATCTTGTACAGCTGTAAATAAGAATAATAAAATTGATGTTATTGCTGTTGATAATAGTGATCGACCCTTACCGTCATTTATTGGATATGAAGAAGCTGAACCAAAATGTGGGTCAATTGTTGCTCGACGAATGCCAAATTTCTCACAACATGCCGTTTTTGATGTGAAAAGAATCATTGGAAAATCATATGAATTAGTTGTAATTGATCCATTTTGGCCATTTAAGGTTATTAAAGATGGTCACAATGTTAAAATTCAAACTATGGATTCCAAAAAGTCTCCAATTTTGTTAAATCCTGAAGAAATTTCAGCTGTTTTACTACGGCATATGAAAAAGATGGCAGAAGAATACAAAAATACCGTACTCAAAGAAGCAGTTTTAACAGTTCCAGTTGCATTTAATCAAAATCAAATTGATGCAACCCTTGAAGCTGCTGCTCTAGCAGGTTGGGAAACTATTCATATTTTACCGGAACCAATTGCGGCATGTTTCACATATGCAAGTGAAAATGAAATCCCAAAAAATTCAAATGTTCTTCTCTTTGATCTTGGCGGTGGAACTTTGGATATTTGTATTGTTCGAATTGAAAATGAAGAGCTGAAAATTCTTAAAAGTTTCGGAGATTTATATCTTGGCGGAAGGAATTTTGATACGCTTTTAATGAATCATTTTATGCTAATTCTAAGAGAAACTCATAATATTGATATCAGAGAAAGACCATTTCGGAAGTACAGATTATTATTCAAATGTCAAGAACTTAAACATGACCTCGAGGCTGTTAGTGAAGTAATGTAGGTCAACACATATGATAAAATTTGGTATTTACTTACATAAACTTGTTTACAGGTTAGATGTTGCTGACTTTGATCCAAACAGTCATGCAAATATTTCAATAACAAGACGCGAATTTAAAGATTTATCCGACGAAATATTAGTTCGGCTTAATGCTAAAATTGTAGAAGCTCTTGACAACTTAAATTTTACCAAACATGATATGAACTATGTCTTACAAGTTGGAGGAGGATGTCGAATGTTGATGGTAAAAGAATTATTGAAAGATATTTTTCCAAATGCTCAACATCGTTCCACTGATGATCCCGATTGGGCTGTGGCATATGGAGCAGCTTTATATTGTTGTCATTTACAAAGTCAAAATATGGAAAAGAAATTGTAAGTTCTTTGAAAATTTTAACATTTTTGAAAAAAAATACATTTAAATAGGCCAGTGGAAACAAAGGTAAATTCTTACTCGAAAGTTTCACAACTGTCTCAAGCGTTATTAAACACCCAAAAATTAGAGCAGCTCAATCTCAACCCAACAAAATTTGACAGGGTTAATGATTTGAAAGGAGTCCATATTATTCCACCAAAAATTGATTTATATCATCATAAATACGAAAACCTAATTGGAATAGATTTCGGAACTTCAAGATGTTGTGCGGCAGTTTATCTTAAAAATGCAATTCTAACTATTCCTTTGGAGAGTACAGGCGAAAAATTGCTCCCATCTTATGTTTCATACGATGAAGAACGTGTTATATGTGGTAGCATTGCTGTTAATCGATTACAATATTATTCAAAGTTAGCAGTGTTTGATGTAAAGCAAATTATTGGAAGAAATTTTAATGATATTGAAATCGATGAAAATTGGCCATTTAATATCGTTCAAGAAAATCAAAAAGTTTACATAGAAATTGAAGCTTACAAACGGAAAAGAAGGATTACCCCTGAAGAAGTTGCAGCAGAACTGTTAAAATACATAAAAAAAAGAACTGAAGAACTGCTTAAACTGTATGGAAAAAATTTGAACACTGCAGTAATAACGGTTCCAGCTGATTTTACCGAACACCAAAAAACTGCAACAATAGCAGCTGCAAAATTGGCTGTCTGGGATGAGGTTGTGCTATTATCAGAGGAGATAGCAGCGACATTTGCATATTTCATAAATCGACCACTTCCTACCAATTCTAATGTTTTTTTATTTGATCTTGGTGGCAAAACGTTGAATATTTGCGTTCTAAATGTAAAAAATGATTCAATCATAATGATATCAAATACAAGTGATCAAAAACACGGTGGAAGAAATTTTGATGTGCTTTTGTTTAATCATTTCAAAAATTTATTAAAATCACAATTTAACTATGAAACAAGGGGGACCAAATATTACAAATTAATGTCGGAATGCCAAAGAATTAAAGAAAATTTATCTAGCGTTGCAAGCAGCAAGTAAGTGTATTATATAGAAAGTCATTTTCTTCACAGAAGTTGTGTCCGAACTGGAGAACAGACGGTTCTACAGTTTGGGCGTATTATATATGTTACGTCCAGATCTTAAAACCATTCCAAACTGATTTTAAGATTTGGACGTCCGATTTGTGATCTGGACGGTTTCAAGATCTGGACGTAACATGTTATATCGTAAATGTTATTAAATATTTATTTATTCATTAACTCATGTAAGATATTTAGATTAAATGTTTTAAACGTTGACGATTATTATTACAAACAAGACGCGATAATTTTCATTGGTCGCAAAGATTTTGAAAAAATGTGCCAACCTTTACTAAATAAAATCAAAAATAATATAAATGCTGCATTGCATGCTTCAGGTTTGAATGCAAAACAAATTAACAAAGTTTTTTACGCCGGTGGTGGAAGTCGAATGCCGATGATCAGAAATTTATTGACCGAAGTATTCCCAACATCCGAACACTGTTGTGAAAAAAATCCTGATGAAGTTATTGCTATTGGAGCTGCATATTACGCTTGTAGTATTTATAAACAATAATAATTTCGTTATTTTTAAAAGATTGTGATGGAACCGTTCCAATTTTAGCACGCAATTCGACTCAACGTTTTTTTTTTCAATTTCTCAAATATACTCCTGAAACCTAATTGTCTTCTTTGGAAAGTGACATTTTTATTTTTTTTAAGTAAAGATGATATCTTGGTACATTTTCAAATGTTTGTAAATAATATCTCATAAAGTTTAAAAAAAGTTGGATATAAGTATGCACGTATAAATGCAAGTGGGAGCTTGGTCGAATTTAAGCTTTCTTTTTATTCAAGAGATAAAACAGAGCAAAATAAAAGAAATATTAAAAATGATAAGAACTAACAAGAATGACAACGACTGATAAAATAAGCTTGAGCTAAAGGCTCTTTTAAACACATTAAATAAAAACAAAGGTAAGAACGGAAAAGGCGGGATTAAATTCCTTTTCCTTTCTTTTACAAAAAATGATCAAACAATATTTTTTATTGTTTGATCCCTGACATCCCTCCCCCCTATACGATATTGAGGAAAGAGATGCAAGTTTTAAGACGAGGTTCAACTAATAATTTTGGAGGCTGACGATATTCATGTTGAAGATATGGATTACTGTTGCAGTAATATTGAAGATATTTGAATAATTCAGAAAAAATTTGTTCCAAAAAGATTTCATTAATATGGGCGATTGCGGGTTCAAAATGGTAGAATTCGGCTTCTAGAGCGAAAGTTTCACGAATTTCAATTAAAGAATTCGGAGCTTCGTCTTGAAGAATTGGTTCAATTTCATTACCGTAACCTGTTTCAATTAGCTTTAATGAATTATCATGCATCAAAGGTTGACTTGTAGCAAGTTGGGAATGGGTTTTTTGAGTTTCAGAAGGTTGTTGTTGTTGAAATTCAGTTGAAGGTTGTGGAGCTGAAGGTGGATATGTTGGGGGTTGAGGTACAAGGGGTTGTTGTTGTTGGGCAGGAGCATTTATCAGAGGGACTGATTGTTGTTGCTGTAGAGTTTCAGTTGGTGCAAATGATTGTAGTTGTGCTCGATGTGGCATTAGAGGTTGTTGTTGCAGGAATGGTGCAAATGATTTTGGTTTCAGATCACGTTCATTAACTGGGGAATGGGATTGTGGTGGTGAAGGATGTGGTTGAAGTTCAAATGCAGTTGTTGGAGCTTGTTTAACACATTTATGTGGTGCATTTGGTACGGGTTTTCCAACTGGATGGTGATATTCAGGATTATGTTTTTGTAGTGGAAGTTGTGGAGTTGATGATTGTTGCGGTTGAGAACGTGAATTTTGAGGTGCAAGAGGTTCTGGAGCAGGTTGTTCATCAAATGGTTGTTGAGCAGTTTGCAAAAAATTAATGATTGTTGCATGTAGTTGTGCAGGGTGTTGGTTTGTTCGTGGATGGACTTGTCGATAAGGGTTGTAGGCATTATGGGTAATTTGCGGTACATTAAGAACTTTGCTGCATACTGTAACGTGTGCTTTGTGACCACAACATTTAGCAGATGCAGAATCAGCATTTTTAAAATTATCATATTTCGGTATTGAGGATGTTTGTTTGGGAATTTGAAGAACAAGAAGTGATTGATGGGGTGGTGGTGGATACTGTAGCAAGGTTGAGGTTTTAGCTTCCAGTATATTTTCAATAGCATCATTTTTATGTAAAACTGGATTTTCAGCAGGTGGATGAAGAGGTTGTTGTGCAATAAAAATTTGTAGTTGTTGAGGTTGATATATCAAACAGGTAAAATATTCAGGCAAAGAAGGAGTTTTGGCATTTAATCGTGGATACTGTAGTTGAAAGGTTTTTGGAATATGTTGAGATGGATTTTTCAAGGAGGCAACATCTTCAAATAAAAACAGAATTTTAGCATTTGATCGTGGCTTTGTAGAAACTGCATTTGTATGTTTGTTGTTCAATGTATCAGTAGCTTCTGTCGCCTTTTTCAAGGGAGCATCACGTACTGTAGGACTGGGTCGAGGATTAAGCTGATTGGATTTTTCCCGAAATCTGTGTACTGTATCGGTAGCGATTGTCACCTTTTCAAAGGGAGCATCGAGTACTGTAGCAGCAGGTTGAGAATTCAGTTGATCAGGGTTTTCCCAAAAATTGTACACCGTATCAATAGCATTCGTCGCCTTTTTTAAGGGAGCATTAAGTATTGTAGCGGTAGATGAAGGATTAATTCGATCAAGGATTTCTTGATAATCGAATAATCGATCATGCAGATCAATTAATTCTTGGGCAGTTTCATTCCCACGAAAATCATAAAAAAGCTTACGTTCACGATGATCCATAATTTTTCCAAGGCATCCATTTTCACGAAGATTCTTCATATTTTCAGCAAAATAATTTTCATCATAAAATAATTTACGTTCCCGGAAATCCATAATTTTTTCAACGAATTCATTTTCATCAGCTGGAGTTTCAAAAATGGTTCCGGAAGTTGCAAAGCAATTTCGAAATTTAGCAAATCCAGCTTCATTGGATTCATTTTGGCTTTCAGAATTTCTTCGAACAGCGGTTAAATCACCAAAAATGGGATAAACTAGTGCTCGTTTACTTTCACAAATCACAAGAATTTCAGTTGAAATTTTCTCGGATTCAACAAAAGCATCTTCAAAACCAGAAGTAAATTCAACACTTACTTTTTCAGCTATTGTATCAGCAATATTTTCAGCACCATCATGATTTTCAAGCAGTTTTTCACCAATGGCAGATCTTTTCATAATTTTAGCTTTTACGGCTTTCAGCAAGTTAAACTTGGATGACATCTTTTTCATTAATTCTTCCATATCCATTTTCATATTAAAGTTTGTAATCTCTTCTTCCAAATCATTCTTCAATTTCATCACTTTAGAATCATACGACGATTCCACAATATTCATCATTTCCATGGCCTACTTTAATTTCAATAAATTTTCAATAACTGCTTGCTGCGCTTCTGCAGTAGCTCTTCGGGGTCAGCACAGTTCCCGATCCTCCACCTCTCTGTGCTGAGAGGGAACTCGGCCTTCAAATATTTTTCGGAATCACCAGATCACCACTTTAAAGTGGGAGCAGTGGTTAAATCGAGCTCAAGAGATCACCAATATGCACGTATAAATGCAAGTGGGAGCTTGGTCGAATTTAAGCTTTCTTTTTATTCAAGAGATAAAACAGAGCAAAATAAAAGAAATATTAAAAATGATAAGAACTAACAAGAATGACAACGACTGATAAAATAAGCTTGAGCTAAAGGCTCTTTTAAACACATTAAATAAAAACAAAGGTAAGAACGGAAAAGGCGGGATTAAATTCCTTTTCCTTTCTTTTACAAAAAATGATCAAACAATATTTTTTATTGTTTGATCCCTGACAATAAGCATTTGGCACAAAATGACGATTACTGTAAATTTCAGGAATACAGTTGAACCCATGTGGTACAATTGTATTCCTGATATGTAAATTATTGAGCGAGTTGGGACAATTTTTTGGTCAACTTTTTAAATTTTTGTGAAAAAAATAAAAATTACAGATCCAGTAAATTTTCCATATTAGAAAGTAGGCAAACTTAAAAAAGAACCTAAACATTTTGATGTAAAAAGAAAACACGAAAAAATACAGAAAACCGTAAAAATTTGAATAAAGAAATATATTTTTCAAGATTTATTACCCATTTTAAACAAACGCATATTAGCAGCAATTAATAAAAACTTTCTCAACTTCAAAAATTTCCAACAATTCCAATCTTTTGTTTAAAGTTTCAACATTTTTATTTGCAAAGACTACTGTAGCAAAATATGCAAATATCAACATATTCCACTTCCATCCATGTCTGATTCGTTTAGGTAATTTTCGATCTCTTGAAGCCATTAAAAAGAATATTGTAAAATATACTGTAATTACAGAAGTTAAAAATACAAGAAGAATAAATTCTATCCAAGCAATAAAATAAAAAAATTTGAATAAATGTTTTTGATGTCTTAATTCCATGGGAATGCATTGAATTCGTTTCGGATTTTTAATAGCTTTGTAAAATTTTCTTTCAAGTTTTGTAGGATGCCTTGTTGAGTTTCTGGGACTCTGGAATTTATGACAAATGTATGTTTTTCAAAGGTTTAGGATGTGACACACAGGGCACTGCGAAATCGATTCTTAAAAAATTCAAATCGAATTATTGTAATAGAAATAATTTTACGTTTGTCGGAAATCGAAATATTTTTTGGACCGTACGAAACCGAAATCGATATTTTCATTTGAATTTTTTTTCTTCAAAATTTTTGAAAGTTTTTGAATCTGCTGGTGACGGATTTTTATGACTATTTTCATCCATAAATCACATAAAATAATTTTTTTAATGACTTTTTAGCTCTTTTTTTAGCTTATTTGTTAGATGAAAAATTTCGATTTCGAATTTTGGACAAAAAACTGATTTCTAAATATCAAAATCGAAATAAATATTTTCACGTTCGAAATCGAAATAATTGTCGAAAATCAAAATAGATATTTTGCAGAGCCCTGGTGACAAAGTTTGAGGTTGCGGCAAAAGATCAAAGAAAATGCATGAGAGGAAAGGGTAAAACCGATCAGTTTTTGAAGGACATCATATCCGAGATCATATCTGAATGATCCCTTAATCATGTACTTCAAAAAGATCAAAGAATTTGTCGCAGATCAAAAAATGCCAGTGGCGGTAAAATCGAAGTCTCATTTTTTTGCCTTGGGGCGATGTTTTTAGAAAAATCAAAACTAATTTTTTATTTATAAAGTCTTACCTCTGCCACTTTTAAAGTACATTTGTAAAATAAAATCATACAATTCTTGATCATAAATTTCCAGTTTTGCTTTTCCACACGGCCGCAAAAATATTGTTTTTAGTAGCCGATCTTCTGAGAAAGAAAACAATAAAATTAATAAAATAGCAGCAATATTAAAAATAATAAAATACTTTAAAAATGGGAATACTCGTTTTTTTGGTCCATAAAGTTGCCATTTTAGACGTATTCTTTCTTGATTACATTTGCATAAACGAAAAGGTTCATTAATGAAAAACAAAAAAGTCGACGACATTTTTGAGAGAAGGAAAAGAAAAGCAATGGCATTGGCAAAATCAATATCCTGCTGTTGACAGGCAGGTCAAAAAAGCCAAAAACAAAAGAGGGGCAATCGACGGCAAAGAAAAAAGCGCCTGTTGAAAACTGAATCAAATAATGGGTTCGGATTTGTTGTGGTTTTGTTTCAACTGGGGGAAGTTCTAGTAAGTATGACAGGGGTCGAAGAATCACCACGGTGTGCTGCGATGGTCGAGACGAATCCAATGATACCGCTTTTATGGATTCAGGAGAAAAATATTTTCTTGGATTCTGAATCCGACTTTTAAAACTTCAAGTTCCATATATTAAAGAGATTACACTCTTTTTTTTCTGCGTTTACAGAATTCGTTTAATCGCTCCAGTTTTTCAGAGTTTGGGTTTAAAAATTTAATATGGAAAATCAGTTTTTTTCAAATTTTTCCAGGGACCATCTCAAAAGGCGTTTAGCACACCGTGTCACAAGAAAAACGAATAAAAACGTAATAACTTGGTAAAAAGAATAGTTTAAATTTCCAGGACAGGTTAGATTGTTTTTTTTGAGGCCGGGCCTCCAGCTCAAATTGATACCGAAGTTGTTGTTATAAAAAATGTCATTGAAATAAACTGAAATGCCAAACTAAATACTAATACAATTTTATATGCAAAATGTCAATCATAAAATGTCTCGTGTTTTCGATCAAATTCACCGTCTTTAATCTTTATGATAAAATGAACGTTCCAACTCAAATTGATATTTAACGAATGTTTGTAATATGGAAAAATAGAAAAAATATTTTTATTAGTGCATTTTTACGTTTTCAATGTCCAGCCAATCAAACAAATTGTCCATTTTTTAACTAAAAAAATTTTACCAGACGCTTTTATGCTTTTTTAATTTATAAAATATTCAAATAGAAACGCACAAATTTTGTGTGATTTAAACAAAAAATTGAGTGAAAAAAGTATTCTTTAACAAAGATCAGGAACAGTGATGTGACTTCCCCTCCCCTTTCCCCGCCCCGGGGGACCCCTTTTTCCCCTCCCCCGGGGTTTGGGGGAGGGGAAAGGGGAAGATTTGAAAAAGCTAGGGGGAAAGGGGAGGGGAAGGGGGATGTTTTTGGTTTGAAGAGGGGAATTGCGGGGGACTGATATTTTCACTCAACTATGTTTGCTTTTAAAGTGAGATATTAACAACAAAATACTGAACCAAAATCATTTTATTGGATATTTTTGATACTTTTTTTCGCTTTTGATACGAAATTTCAACTTTTACTTTAGTTTAGACATTGTCTGAAAAAAAATCTAAAAAATCTGTCTTTTCCAAAAAAGTTCAAGGGGAAAAAGGGGGATAAATCGGGGGAAAGGGGAGGGGTAAGGGGAGATTTTCAAAAACAAAGGGGTAAAGGGCGGGGAAAGGGGGAGTTTTTTGAAGCACAAGGGGAAAGGGGAGGGGGAAGGGGATAAGAAAGGTCAAGTCACAACACTGATCAGGAAGGAAATGTGGTCTTTGAATATTTGTAGTTTGGAGTTTACTTCTTTATTTTTAATTTTTAAAAACAAAACAGAACAAATTTTCTGCTGCAATAAACAGGTTTTATTCTAATTTAATTCAATTTTTTGAATATTTAATTTAATTCCAACAAAGCAAGCTTGAACACAGGTTTTATTAAAAAGAGTATCTTTTGTAACTCTCAAAAGAAATTCGAACATAGAAAACGAAGTCGTATTTGACGACGGTATTTAAACAATTTTAATAACACTAAATCAATGTACGTATAATTTTTTTATAATTATTTCAAGAAAAAAACTTCCTTCGTAAACAAAAAATAAAAGAAAAAAGCGAAAATCCTTGAATATCAGTTATTTGCGGTTCGCGAACTTTCTTGCGAAATAAAAAAAAAATGAGTCCAATGAAACATCTCCTTTAAAAACTGCCATTGAAATTTAATTAAATGCCAAAACCAAGTGCTGATATAAGTTTTATGCAAAATGTTAATCATAAATAAAATGTCGCCTGTTTTAATCAAATTAACTTTAATGATAAAATGAAAGTTCTAACTCGAATTGATATTTAACGTTTGTTTGTAATAATCAGCCAAATACGTTAAAATTCGATTTTATCATCTTAAGAAACCGCTTTAGTTGTTTTTTCCATATTTAATCAATTAATTAATGTCTAGCCAATCAGAAACGTCATTTATTTTTTTAATAAACATTGTTCCTGGATACTTTTTTGTCATTTTGATTTATAAAATATTCAAAAAACAAATTTTGTGTGTAATTACAACAAAAAAATTGAATGAAAAAAGTAAAATTTGACAAAGAATGGGAAGGAAATGTGGTCTTTGATTTTTTTGTAGTTTGGAGTTTGCTTTTTTTCAAAATAAGACAAATTTTTGCTGCTGCAATAAACATATTTTTTATTCGATCGGATTTTTTGAATATTTTATTAAATTCAAACAAGAAAACATGAACGCAGTTTTTATCAAAGTGATTATCCGTTAAAACTGTCATAAGTAGTTCGAACAATGGAGACGAACTAAAATTAGGAGACGGTATTTAGATAATTTTGAGAACACTAAATCAATGTATGTAAATTTATTTAATTTGTAATTTTTTAAAGCTGACAAAATTTTAAATATATGAAATGTAAAGGTTATCGTTCAACATGAAAAAGGTTTGTGATTCGGGAGATCTCCAAATTTGGTTTTCTGTTCTTCACAATTTTACGGCTTTTCCTTCAAACAATCTTCTGTTTCCCATTGTCCATTGTTGAAAGAGACAGAACCTTTGAAACTTTTTTTTATTTCACTGACGTTTTTTTTATTTGAATTTTCCTGACGATCTGGCAAGGAAAACAATAGAAAAAGATCCTGATATTTATGAAAATTTAACGGAAAAAACGTTAGAGAAATATAAAAAGTATCAAACATTCCTTTTTTTTATTTTAAAGCTCATTTTTATTCAACTTTGAGCAAAGCCGGCAACGACGAAATTTTGAAGTTGTTCAAAAAGTTGAAATTGTGTAGAAAATTTCCGTGGAATAAGGATGGACAAGGGCCCGAATTTCAGGCCCAGGCCCGGCCCTGCCCAGGCCCAGCTCTAAAAATAATATGTCCCGGCCCGGGCCCGGGCCGGATAAAAAATTCATCAAATTTGCTTTGGTCCCCCTTTGCGTCTTTTTTCAAAACGTCGAAAATCAGGCCCAGGCCCGGCCCAAGGCCTCGGACGGGCTTTTTCAGGGCTTAAAAAAGCCCAGGCCCTTGTCTATCCTTACTGTGGAATAAAGGATATCCTCTTAATCCCTCCAGGGGTTCAAACAAAAAATCGTCCATGAAAGTATCCTAGGATGTCCCAAGGAACATTTCTACAAAATTTCAGCCTTTTTGAACTACTTTGAAATTTCGTCATTCCCGCCAATGCAAAGTTGAATAAAAACGAGTTTTAATAGAAATTGTCCTACAATTGTGTGATACTGTAATAACAGGTGCCCATTCTGTAAAATCGAAAAAAGTCCCATCAACCCATGTCAAATTTCTATATTGTTTTTCAGTCCAAAATTTTGGTATTGAATTGTCTCTAAAGAATTCAGCTAAAAATTTTCAATAGTTTAAAATTATTTTGTAAACCTAAAATTTGCAAACTAACCTGCCAAAAACATATTCGCCAATGCGCCATGAATAACAATTACATGCCCCCCAACTTTAATACAGTTCGATTCAGAAATGGCAAAAGCAGTAGTAGTTTTATTATAATTTTGCCATTCAACAGATTCTTTTGGAGATTTACAAAAGACAAATGAAAAAAATGTGGCAACAATAAAAACAAAATAGAACATGATGCTTATAATTTTTAAAAAAAATTAATTTTTGTTGTTTTGCTTTTAAATCAATACATTAAAATTGCATTCATTCTTATCAAAGGTTATCAAGAGGAGAAAAAATTCAAATGTTGATGATAAACAAATGTTGCTTGAAAAGTGTGTCCCAAAACTTTAGCCGAGGTTGAAATAAAAAGGATTCTGATAGAATCTGATATCTGGGCTAAACGCGATTTTGAGCATCGTATTTTCATTATCACCATCAAAATCCCCATTAAATTTGGGCTGTAAAGATTATCATTTGTGATAAAAAAAATTTATGCAAATTTTAGATTAGTCCGATCGGTTCAGTATCGGCAAAAAATAGTTTTTCATTAACACCATCAAAATCAGCAAAAAATTTTGGTCCCAGAAGATAATCGAACTGAAAAAAAGAATTTTGGGTCGAAAATCCGTCCAAATGCAACCCTGGGGCCGTCACAGATCTAAGAAAAATAAAAAAAATTAAGTTTTTTCTTTGCAATTTTGTTTTTTCCCATCAAAAATGCGCAACTATGTTCTTTTAAAATAGGTGCGCATTTTTTTAAAAAAACTTTTGTTTCAATTTTTTTCTCTTCTTCATAGTTGCTTTTTGTTCTTTTGTTTCTTTTTTTCCCTGCGAGCTTAAATTTATGCAGTTGAATAAAGATTTTTTGTTGATTTTCTTGAACTTTAATTTAAAAAAGGCGTGAAATATTTTATAATTTATTTTTTGATTTTTTCACTGTCATTTTAACAGAATGCAGCTCTCGGGTTTTATTTTTAATCATTTACCATTTTTTCTTCGTTCACTTTTCTTTTGCTATTTCTTTTAATTTTAAGCAAATTTTATAATTAATTCGAGTTTTGTTTACAATCATTTATCTTCGTTGATTGTATTCTTGCTTAAAAAAATTTGCAATTTTTAGATCTGATACTTGATTATTATTTGTATTTCTTGGTTGCTGCTGTTGCAAAATGTCTTCATCTTCTTCAATGAATTCTGTCATTCCGGAAAGAATTTATTTTACTTTATTGAATAATGATGGTGAAACTTCTGTGATCAAAGTTAATCCTGGTGATTCTGTTGAAAGCCTTATTTTAAAAATTCGTGAACAATCTGGAATTCTATTTGATCAACAAGCTTTTACATGTTTCGGTTAGTTTTTATTTATATTTATTATACTTTTATTAGTTTTTGTCTTTTATTTTTAGATAAAAGAACTTTGCTGAAAGATGATTTTGGTCAACAAGAAATTCTCAATGATATTCAACAACTCCGAGAAGAAACTGAAGAAATTATCGAAGCAATTGAAAGTATTCCTGTTTTGGTTCCTGTTGATGATGATTATATTCTTGAAAATGAATTTGATGCACCTGAAATAATCAGTGATAATGATGAAATGAGATCACATGATTCAAGTGATGAAGAAGCAGGTATGTCTTTAAACATTTTCATTTCAGTGTAATGAAACACACTGAATTGAATAAAACTTTTTATAAAAATCCTTTAAACAATTTTTGATTTTCAGAAAGTGACCATGATGCTGAATATGTATGTCGCCGACCACTCCAGCTAAAATCTTACGCAAAAATTCCTCCAACAAATTGGAAGTTTATTGATGAAACTGATATAAATGCTGGAATTGAAGTAAATATCGAAAACATGGATAAGAAAATTTTTGAATTTGGTGGAAGATATACTTCTTCTGGTAGAAATGGTTTCGTTTTTCTCTGCAAAATCTGTCATGATTATCGCCAAAATAAAAAGCTTCGAAATCTTGGAAAAATATTTTTGTATCGAGATGATGAAGGAACTTTTGTTGCAATAACAGGATGCCACAATAAAATCTGTTTTCCTAAAGAAGTTTTAGATAGCCTAAAAATTTAAATTTGTTGTTTTGTTGTATTTTTTATTGTATGCTTATTATTTTATGATTACTGTATTTTTTGTTTATGTATTTTTGTTCAAATAAAAGATTTTTTTTAAATTATTCTTGATAAAATATGTGTGTATTTTTACGAAAAGTTGCTTCTGTTTTAATGTTGCCTTTGATGATAGCTTAGTTTTGCAAAATTAAATCTCAAAAAACATATATGTTCATTCAAAAATTTTATTTTGGTTCTACTTTTCTCTTTAAAAAAAACCTGCAGTATAATGAGCAATTGACTCCTTCTTTCTTTTTTTCGTTCTTTCTTTTCAATGTTTTTTCCCTCTCTCTTTTTACACTCGCTTTTCTTCCTTCAAGAAGAATTTTTTTACAAGATATTTTTTCTTGCTAACATTTTTATGCCTCAATTTAAAGTGTTCCACAAAGTGTAACCTTTTTTTTATATAAAATTTCAATTACGTGAAGAAATCACTTCCTGACATTTAATATTGATATTTTTTATCTTAAATAGTTTTATATACAGTATTTTAGTTCTTCTTTTCACTTTGAAAAAAAACCTGCAAATAAAATAGGCAATTGATTCCATTTTTCTTTTTTTGTTCTTTCTTTTCAATGTTCCATGTTTTTTCCCTCTCTTTTTTACACTCGCTTTTTTTCCTTCTTGTTTTTACCAGACATTTTTTCTTCTTTCTCTTGCTAGCATTTTTATATGACTCAATTGTTCAATTTTGATGTGTTCCACAAATTGAAAGCTTTTTATTCATAATAAAATTTTTACAAAATACGCGAAGAAATCATTTGATGTTTTGTATTTTAATGAATTTATATTTGTATTGTTTTAGAAGCTTGCACCACTGAATTACAAAATGGAAGAAGAAGATTCATCACAAAGCATTCCGGAAGAACAAAATGTTTGTTTAATCTTTTTAAAATTTATTTTATACTTTCATTTTAGAACTTCATTCATTTAATCCTGTTCAACAAAGGTGCAAAAAGTTTATATTATCATCAATGTGCAGTAAAAATTAAGAATCACAAAATTTATGTTACTCCTTATGGTCAAGGTAAGCATTTTTGGACATTTTTATCATTTTTTTGTATCGTTGCTTATTAATTATAGTAATTAATATCTTTTTTAGATGCATATCGATTTAAAAAAACAATTGACGATAGCTTCATTCGCTTCAAAGTATGTCAACAATTTATAATAATAGTATACAACATTCTCTACAACAACATTTTTTTAGAATGTTATTTGTTTCTTTGGCAGCAATAAGGGATTTGGTTTAATCTTTGATCACGAAAGACATTGCAAGAATGTTTTTAATATTCTCGAACAAAAAATGGTATTACTTTTATTTGTTTATTTCCTATATATCATATTTCATTTTATAGGTCGAAAGTGGCAACTCTCAATTGACCATGGCATCATTCGAAAAGAGATTTATCATTCCAATTATTCAAGAATTGAAGAATTATACCGAATTGAATTCTGATTTCCGGATTTTTGTATTACAATTTTTGAAATCTTTGGATGGTGAACAAAAGCAACGATTAGCTCCAGTACTTATTGCAACAAAAATTGAGCAATGCTTACTTGATTCCGTGTTGAAAGGAATCGAATTACCTGTGAATAATGAAGAAGAAAAGAAGTAAGTTTTTGGTTATTGTTTAGCATATATACAGATCTGAAAATTTTGCCGTTGATCCTTCTTCCAGTTTTGCTAGTTTGATTGAGTCATCTTTCTTTTTCTCTGTTTTTCCTTTGACCCTTTTTTCTGTTCAAACACTTCCTTCAGTAAAAATTTAGTTTATCCTTAACGTTGAGATGCTTTGGCTATCTCTACTGCAAGAATTAAAAGGTGTTAAAAAGACTACCCTGACTGCTTTTTTACAAAAGTGTAATTTAATGTTATTTTTTTCAGAGATGAACCCAGTCGTGATACTCAAGATGAAGGTCCAGAAGTTGAAAAGATTAATGATGAACAAAAGCTTAATTTCTCCAGCAGTTTGCCTTCTTCCTCATCTCGTGTTGCTTCTAAATTCAATGAATCTGCAAATGATGTTGTGGGTGAAGCTTGGTATGTTTGTATTTTTCTCATAGAAAATTTATTAGGGCTCCTTTGAATTATATATGTATATTAATTTGTTTTTCGTTGAAGTTTTTTCTGTAACATCCCTGCAGAGATAAAGAACCCTAAAAGAACAGCCCGCGGTTTAGCTTTTTTGCTCTTAATTTTTTCATTTGCGTTCCTATCTCTTGTTTACTGTTGATAGACAGAACCTGGGAAAGCTAAAAAAAGAAGATAAATTCTTCCCTATTTTTAAGAAATCAATATCCACATTTTAATACAGTGTCTTAAATTTTTTTTATCCTACTGTACTTTACTTCTTTTTTAGTTCTCCGCCCGCAATCAAGAAGCCTCGACTCTCACTCAACAGTAATCAATCAAGAACTTTATCTGAACCAATTTCAACACCATTTCAAGTACTTGATTACACTCAATGTGGTGTCACAAGAACTCATCTATTAATTTTTACCTCTCAAGAAAAAACTCATTATCATGGTTATAGTTGGTCATCGTTTAATAGATCTTTTCGATGTGTTGCAGAAAAATGTAGAAAAGCTGGTCCTGTTGTTCAAAAAGATTCAAATGAAATCGAACAAGTATATTTTAAATATCCTCAATGTTCATGTGGACCTCGTCTTTTTGATCCTGAACGATACAAAAATGATATTGATCTTTATCAACCGGATTACAAGATTGTAGATGAAATTTATCATGGAAAAGTTGTTATGAGACTCTTCATTTATGCATCGGAAGACAAGAAAAAGGCTTACAAATTTAGTTATGAAAAACTTAATGATCGATATCTCTGCATGAAATGTCGAAGTAAGCATTACACTGTTCGGGCTGTTATTTGTCAGAATAAAGATGGAAAAGAATATGTTGCTGTTCAAGATAAACAACATTTGTGTTCTCCTATTGATTGTTGATGTTGGTATTTATTAACCTTGTGCATTTTTTGTGTAATTTATGATTTACTTTTTTTTATTCTGTACATTAAAATTTTAAATAAAATTTATTAACAAATTTTTCGTATTGCATAACTAATAACTAGGAGATAATTTCTATAGAAAAAATTAGATTACGGTATTATTTTAGTTAAATTTTTGTCATCCTAAAAATTTTAAAAAATACTATGTGTTTTTCAAAAGTTCTATTTGTGATACGTTTTTAATTTTTTTTGAAGCATTTTTTAGGTTACGGTACTACCTTTTTCTTGAACAAAAATGCCCATTCACTGAGTTTATTTAAGTATGTAATGAATGATGTTGTATCCATATCTTATTTGTTAATATCCAACTAACTAGGTTCATTTTTTATTTGTCTTTGAATATGAATTATTTAAGCATTTTTAGGATTTTTTATTCTTCATGTAAAAAACAAAATATTCAAAGAAAATGCGACAGTCAAAAATGAAATATTTTTTGTCAAAGAATTTTTTTTATGAAGAAACTTTGAAGGTCACAAAACTTCTTTTTTTGATAAAAAGTAAAGGAAAAAAATCAATGAACAGAAATGCACCCAACAGGCGGTGACGAAACAAAAAAAAATGAAGAAAACTTTTCTTGAAAAAAATGGATTACGGTATTATTTTAGGTACATTTTTGTCACCTAAAAATAGCATTTATTTTGCCTTTATGAGATAGGTTTTTTAAGTTTACATTTATTACGTCAAAATGCTGACGTGTTTTTCTAAAATTTCTCCTCTGATTATGTTTATTTATGCTTTTTTTATAATGTTTATTAATAAGTTTTGATTTGTCAAATACCTTTTATATGTCATTAGGAGGCGCGATAGCAAAGAAATTTCAAGTATTTTTTATTTTTTTATTTATAAAAATAAAATATTCAAAAAAATGGCACTGTTCTAGTTTTCGCCCCCCCCCTCTTCTTTCACTTTGATTTTTCATTTTCACTGAAAAATTTGCATGCGAGTTCATTATTTTTTTGTCATTATCAATTCGAAAAAAAGAAATGTCCAATTGAATAGCTCTGATTTTGGACAATAGTTAAAAAAATCCACCAACTAGCTGATTAACAACTCGTTTTTCAAAAATCTTAAAAAGGGGGGGGCAAAAACTAGAACAGTAGGCGCCAGGCTACTGTTCTAGTTTTCGCCCCCCTTCATTCATTCTCAAAAAATTAAGCAAATTCTGCATATGTCTTACCATTCATTTTCTCCAACACTTTGTAACTGGCAGAATGGCCGAGTGGTGAAGACGCGCGACTATCACTTCGAGGGCAAAAGTTCGAATAACCGAAGAAGTGAAAATGAAAAATAAAAAAAGTGAGAGAGGGGGGGGGGGCGAAAACTAGAACAGTACCCAAAAAAATTGCAGCACTGAAAAATCAAATGTGTGTTATCAAAAAATTTCCTTTTTTGATGAAAAATGAAAAAAACACGCAAAAAAATCAACAAAAAAATTGCAACAAACAGGCGGTGACGAATATTATTTTGCAATCGAAAAAAAAATTGTAAAAAAGAAGCACTCAAAAATATACTTATTTTTTCAACGCTTTTTGAATATTTTATCATTTTGAACAACACAAATGAATTGAAAAAAAGGATTATTTTACAATATATTTTTACCAATTTTTAAAAAGATGATTAACGAAATTGAACGTATTTGTCAGTCCGTTAGTTTATGTATTTTTTGTTTGATTTTTCATTAATTTTTTAAATTTAAAAAATGGAAATAAAATTTTCCAACAAATAAAGTTCATCAATTGCATTTTTAACAGCAAAAAATTTCTCTGCAAAAAATGGGTTACGGTATTGTTCTAGTACAAAATTTACTACACAAAATTACCCTTTATTTTGGTCAGTTTTTTCTACTTTTTCCAAAAAATTCTTCAAATACCAAATATTTTTATTATGATGCAATTTGCAATATTGCAATTATACTCGAACTTTCATTTATTGTTAAAATTATTTTTAAAAATTATATTTTATTAAATTTAAATATCTTTTAGACTTTTTTTATTTTAAAAATTAAATATTCAAAGAAATCGCACCGCAAAAAAATCAAGTATTTGTTATCAAAAAACTTTCTTTTTGATGAAAAGTGAAAAACAAAGATCAATAAAAAACTTTGCAGCAATCCGTAGAAATCGCGATAGCAAAAAAGAAAAAAATCACTTTGCATAAAATAGAATTAATCAAAATGTTTATGTTTTTTTGTCATTTTTTGAATATTTTATTATTCAGAAAAAAATCAAAATGAAATGAATTATTTTACACAAGTTTTTGGCTTGTCAATGGATAACTGTAAAAACTACATTTATTCCAATATATTAATTCATTTGACCTTAAAAAACTCAAACACAAAATTTTCCATCGAAAAAGAAACTGTACAATATTCAATCAATTATGATAATCGAATCATCGACAATCTTTTTATAAATTCTATCTAGTAAAAATGCATAACACAAATTTTTGTCACAAAGATAATGAATGATTTTCTACTAACAAATCTCATAAATTAAATTGCCAAGAGGATTTTACAGGCAAAAAAGTTGACTATAGTAATATTTAAGTTACATTTTTACCACACAAAAAATTGGTAGGACTGATGTTACAAAGTCAAGTGTTTCTCTGATTAAATTTTATGTTCAAAACACCAAAAAAATATATTCGAACTTTGAATTGTATATTTTAAGCTTTAATTAAATTCAAGTAGTGTAAATTAATTAATTTTTTCCCTTTTTTACTAAAGGTTCAACAAAAATTAATTTTTCGTTATGATGGCAATATTTTTGTTTGAGTATTTTAATTTGCTATTAAATTATAAATTTTAGTTAAAGATCTTTTGATTCTTCTTTTTCATTTAGAAAAAAACAAAATATTCAAAGAAATTGCAGCACTAAAAAATGAAATGTTTGTTGTCAAAGAATTTTTTTAAGAAGACACTTTAAAGGTCAAAAATACGCACAAAATCAATAAACCAAAGTGGAACATTCAATGACGGATTTTTTGCTTGCGAAAAGTGAAAAAGAAAGAGAAAAAATTTCCGCAAAAAAAGAGCACTCAACACTGTATTTTTTTTTGAATATTTAGTTATTTTAAACAAAAACGAAAGAAATAAAATGGATTATTTTAAAAAAGTTTTTGACTTTTGCAAAGATAACAACAACAATTGTTTTCTATGTGACACCTGTAATGCCCATTAAAAAAATTTTAAGGCAATTTTTTGCATCAAAAAATAGAAACTAAATATTTGATCAAATAAGAAATAACTGTTGTGCATCATCAACAATTTTTCACCAACAAAAATTTATACAAGAATCATATGACTTGAAAAAAACTCATGCCGAAATTAATTATACTCTAATGTAAAACAATATTTCCTATGAAATCTGTGGTTAAACTGTATTTTTTCGCCAATGATCAGATTTACAACTTTTTCATTTTTTTATAAATAAAGGAACAAAAACAAAAATAAAATAAATACTTTTTTCAAAATAATGCAAACAAAAAAATACTGTAAAAACAAATACATTTTACATAGATGTAAAAATGTGTAGAAAGGAAACATCTTCAACGTCTTCTTTTTCTGATGTTTAAAATTTTCTTAATTCGAGAAAAGATTGATTTCTTTTTGATACCAGAAAATTGAGGTACCAGATTTTCAGAAGAATCCCAGGCTTGCTCAATTTGTTCGATGCATTTATAAATTTTGCTCCTATATTCAGGTGATAATTCACGATGAAAAAATAAAAAGAATTTCGTTTTTTGGTTTTTCTGAAAAATATATTTTATCTTTAATTTCACGGTTTATGGTACGGTAAGCATGTTTGAAATCCAAAATATTAGATTAACACTAGTCAGATCAATCGTTAATCCGATATTTTAAGAATCGAACATATAAACCGATCAAGTTTATCGATAAATCTCGGACTAGGGACAGTTCCAAAGTAACCCAGAGGATTTCAAAGGGACTATGTGGAATCGATAGTACCTCTCTAGGTAAGAAAAACCCCCAAGGGGTTTTTGCCTGTTCGGTCTTTTTCAAATTTTACAGCCTTCTGAAGTTGGCTTCCTCTTCATATCGACGACTCCGGGTCATGGGTAAAAAAACAAAAAAATTTATGCAAATTTTCCTTAAATTTTCGAAGTTTTCATACCTATAGAGATACTTTCGATTTCACATAGACCCGACAATATCCCCGGGGGTCACGTTGGAATGGTCTCTTGTGAGATAACAATATTCAAATTTATTAAAAAGCTTACAATCATTAGTTGGGAAAACTCATCAATATCAAAATCTTCCAAGATGTCGAATAAAAAGATATGTTCAATTTTAAGATCCTTTGTGCCTTTGTTAGAATGGAATGATGGAACATTACCATGACTAAAAATCAGTAATTAGAAATAAAAATATTGTTTTTTTACACTTACATGGATAAACATTCAGCTTTGGGAAGGCATTCAAAGATCTCCTCAAGGCCAACCAAATCACCGGTTTCTAAGGTTGTTATTTTTGTATATACCATAAAGACATCTTTAACATTGCCACTAGCAGTTAAGAATTTAAATTCATTAAACGTAATTCTTTGTTTCGTAAATACAATACATCTGATATCACAGACAGTCGTCTTTTCAATAAGTGTAGGAATTTTGTTAGTTTCATAATAAGCAGAAAGTGTTCCAGTAAGCCATAAATTATTTGGAAGTTTCTTAAATTCTTTAAACCCCCTAATTTTTGCATTTGCATACCAATATAATTCATCATTATGGTATACAGAAAAATCATTGATATAATGGAACGGAAATTTTCGATGTTGAAAATATTTGCATATTTGCATTAGCTTAACCGACGTTCGAGGATTTGCATTCTTCTTCATCCATTTCAGCACATCCGAAGGGAAATAATAATTTATTCCAGGAGAAGATGATAATACAATTTCAGTCATTTTTTGAGGGAGAGGAAAAAACAGCAAAAATTAACGAATAATTTTAATAAAAATGATTTATGAAAAAAATGATGAGATCCCAGCAAAAAAATTTGATCAATGATTGGTGTGACCTTTGCAGCAGCTTAATGAGGTCATTGATTTTTCTAAATTTTCAATAAGCATCTTATTTGGGGTGCGGACGTTTTGGTGACTTTTTTCCAAAAGACAAATCAATGAGGATAAAAAGGTCAGCCCTTATAGGCAAAAAGGTCAAACAAATAAAAAAGCAATAAACAACAAAAATATAGACGCAAAAAATGAAATGCGATCTGACTACTTAAAAGTAAAAGATGAAGCAAAGTAAGGAGTAAGTAAAGTAAAAACTTAATAAAAAACATTAACTAAACATAAAAAATGCAAAAAAGTAAAAACACAATAAAAACAATTTAAAAATATAATTTATTGACGAGGTCGATATTAATATTGAAAAAGAAAATGTTGAATTTGATGATTGACAGGCAAGGAGTAATTTAAAAAAATTCTGGTGGTCGTTTCTCAAATGTTCCATCAATTTAACATATTTTGCTTGTCGAAGAATTTGAATTCCTTTATCATAATAATAAATAAAAATGCTTTAATATTTTAAAATTTTAAAATTTTGCTTTAATTATTTTAAATTTTTTAAATATATTTTTTTATTGACTCACTAACCCACATTTTCATATGTATTCTCAGGTCAAATAAAGAGAGGCTATTGCTTAAATCAAGATGGCCGCGTTTTTTGCAATTGAGTTTTGTAGGAGAAAAAAAAAGAATTGTTCAAAAATATCGGCACAAGCAATTGTACAAAAAAAACACTTTTTTTGTCACAAGGCTAATAACTGTCTACTAGAATTTCTCCGGGGAAAAAGTTGACTACAGTAATATTTAAGTTACATTTTTATCTAGGGACAAGCAGATCAAAAATAAAAGTTGGAAAAAAATTATTTTGTTGTTCGTTCTAGGTACTTTCACACCTGAATAAACCAAAAATAAAATAAAAAAAATTATTAAAAATAGTTAAAATGCCGAAAACAACGATTTAAAATTAAGAAAAGCAAAAATTTTTCGTCGAAAAAAAGAAAAGGGAACACTTTTTCCTTTTCTTTTTTGCACAAAAAGAATGCATTTTTTTGACGCGCGTTGAAAAAAAAGTTCATTTCTTTTTCTTTCCTTTGTTTTTCAAGCATTTTTTATACAAATCTAGCTCTGCGATCGCTGTATTTTTATTCGGCGTGATTTTGCGCGATTTTCCTTTAAACCCATGATGTATTTTTTGAAGGGCTATCGAATGGTATCAAGCTCATCCGTGAGCTTGAGTGAGCTTGGGGTCAAATCCTCAAAAAACTATTAAAAATGCAAATTTTGGGTATTTGTTCCAGAAAAAACTTTATCAAAAGTGGCATATTCGGAATCAGCGTGAAAAAATGCGTCTGGTAGGCCAGATTATTAATCTTGAAAAAAAAGACGCGCAAATTTCATTTTTTGTTACGGTAACGAAGGAAAAAAAGGAAAAAGAAAAGGAAAAAGTGTTCCCTGCCTGTCCCTATTTTTATCACACAAAAAGTAAAAGTACATTTTTTTACCAAGTCAAGTTTTCTTTGAAAGAATTTTATGTTCACAAAACCCAAAAAATTTAATATGAATTGCATATTTTTAGCTTTAATAAAATTTAAGTAATGTAAATTAATTCATTTTTTTCATTTTTTATGATATTACAACTTCAACATAAACAGTTTTTCAGTTATGACGGCAATATTTTAATTTGTTTATTTTATTTTACTGTTAAATTATAAATTTTAGATTTTTTGGCTCTTTTTTTCATTAAAAAAACAAAATATTCAAAGAAGTTGCAGCACTGAAAAATGAAATGTTTGTTTTCAAAAAACTACTTTTTTGAAGAAACTTTAAAAGTCAAAAAACGCACAAAATCAATAAACCAAAGTCGATGACGGATTGAAAATAAAAGAAAATTGCGCAAAAAAGAAAAGCACTCAACATTTTATTTTTTCAACAGGGTCTTTTTCAATTGTTCAAAAAAAAGTCGAATAGTCAATGACGGATTTTGTTTGCGATTGTAAAAAAGAAGAAAAAGATTTTTCGCAAAAAAGAAAAGCACTAAACATTTTATTTTTTCATCATTTTTTTGAATATTTTATAATTTTAAAAACAAAACGAACAAAACGAAATAAAATGGAATATTTTACAAAAGTTTTTGACTTGTTCAAAAATAACAATTTAAAGGGTCATTTGCAACAAAACGTTTCATTAAAAAATTTAATTGCAATTTTTTGCATTAAAAAAATAGAAAGTATGTAAATATTTGATAAAATAAAAATTTTTATTCAAAGTCTTTGTGTTTTGTTGTGTTACAGTATCTTGATATTAAAAATTCCACGTAAATTCCAAAATAATCCTAAAAATTCCAAAATCCTTATGTCTTGGGCATCTTTAAAGGCCATTTTTACATACAAAAAACCCTCATATTTGATTTTTACCAGAGCTCCTTCCACGATGATCTCAAAAATTCCGGATCTCACCACGAAAATTCCTTAGGTTAGAATTCCATCAAAATTGCAGATACCGTAAAAATCGATGTTACATCATTTGTATAACCCCTTAGGCTACTTCCATGCAAAATTTCAGATTTTTTCGAGCCTTCAAACAGATATGCTGAAGAAAAAACTAAGTGGACAGAACTTATGGAACACCCTGATAAATATTGGTTGCATCTTGTTGTGAAAGAATTTTCATTAAACAAAAGATATTTGATTAAATTCATTCATGAAAATAACTTTTTTGATATCAATATGTTGCACTTTTTATAAATCGAACAAACTTTAGTTTGGACAAACAAAAACTAAAATATGAAAACATCGATTGAAAAAAGACGACAACATTTTTTGGGGGTCTTGAAAATGCTTGTCATTTCTCTTCTTTTTTTATTGTTGAAAAAAAATCAACGGTTTCTTTGCAAAGATCTTTGAATATTTTATTTTTTAAACTAAACTACAACAAAAAAGTATCTTATAATACTAATGTAATTAGTTTTAGAATATTATACTCTTGAGTTTCCAGTTTCAATTTTTATATATCTTATCAAAAAAAAACTACTATATCATCGTTAAAGAAAAAAATTAAGATCACTTTAATAACTTCAAATGTAAAAAGTCTAGAAAATTGTTGATCTTCTGTGTATGCAACATCTATCAATTGCTAGGTTATTTTAAGTTAAACTACATAAAAGAAATTAAACACTATTATTTTTTTATTATCACTTCCGAGTGCCTTGTCGCACACAACAGACATTGGCATACTGCGACATCACGAACCGCAAAATAAAAATTTAAAAAATCTAGTTCTTCTTTTTATTCCTTTAAGGTTGCAGTTGGTGCGCAATGTGCATCGAAAAAAGGATCACTTTCTATGCGTTCACGTCGAACTTCGCGAACATTCTTTAAGTTGCAAAAAATGTGTGAGATTTTTTATACCAGTTTTGTTTTTCTTGTCGCATGTTTTTTCTTCTAATAAATAGATTTTTGCAAAGGTAAAAATTTATGTGTTTTTTTTTTTCATTCAAAAAATGATTTTAAATTGTTTATAAAAAAAGTAAACAATCGATTTTTTTTTCTTTCTCTCGTATTTGACACTCGTGTTTTTCTCCTTTTTTTCTTGTCACCAGTTTTTTCTCTCTTCTCACCAACCGTGAACATTCTCTTTCGGAAAGATGTTTATATGTTGAACACCGCGATGGAACAGCTTTTTTTATTTATTCTTGCATTGTTATTGATTGTTTCTCTCGGTTAAACATTAAATTAATTGTTTTTAGTTTTCTCCGTATTGGAACTCTCGCATCTCAATGGAAGAAGAAGATTCATTACAAAGCAATGAAGGAGAAAAGGTTCGTTCAAACTTTATTTATTGTCTTTTATCACTCATCTTTCTCTCTTTTAGAAATTCATACATTTAATTGTGTTCGGAAAGGATGCAAGAAGTTTATATTACAATCAATGTGAAGTTCGAGTAAAGAAACATAGAATTTATGTCACTCCTCATGGTCAAGGTAAGCATTTTTGGACATTTTTATTACTTTTTTGTATCACTCCTTATACAGTATAGTAATTAAAATTTTTTTTAGATGCAAATCGTTTCAAGAAAACTATCCATGACAACTTTATTCGATTCAAGGTATGTCTACAGGACTGTTTTTAACACTTTTTTTTGGCATTTGTATTTCCATATATTATTCTTTACAACCACATTTTTTAGAATGTTATTTGCTTCTTTGGCAGCATTAATGGATTTGCTTTAATCTTCGATCACAAGAGACATTGCAAACATGTTTTTGATATTCTCGAACAAAAGAAGGTATTACTTTTATTTGTTTATTTCATATATATTATATATTAAATTTCATTTTATAGCTTAATAGTGGCAACTCTAACTCTCAAATAACCATGGCATCATTTGAAAAGAGATTTATGGTTCCAATGATCCAAGAATTACGAAATTATACCGAATTGGATTTTGATTTCCGGATTTTCGTCTTGAAATTATTCAAATCTTTGGATGTCGAACAAAAAGAAAGATTAGCTCCAGTACTTATTGCAACAAAAATTGAACAATGCTTACTTGATTCTGTGATGAAAGGAGTTGAATTGTATGTGATTAATGAAGAAAAGAAGTAAGTAATTTTAATCATTTTTACACATTTAAAAAAATACGGAAATACTTTTTAAGAGAGACAGAAATTGTTTAAGTTTATGTATTTTATTATTCAAAATTTTAGGAAGAAGCCAAAGGTTGTTCCACGAAGTCGAAGTTCCGATGGAGGAAAAAAGAATTTTAATCAACGACCCAAATTCTCTGGCAGTTTTAATCAAACGTATGTGTTCTTTTTTTGCTAATTTATCATGGAAGCTTTTTATCATTGTTTATACAAACTTATGACATTTTATTGTAGGGCAAATCCAAAACTTCTTCGTCAAAGTGCAGAATTTGTAAAGAAAAATGGTGAACAAAGACCAAAATTTTCTAGCAGTTTACCATCTGCTTCAAATGTTTCTTTTGACCCTGAAGAATCAACAGATGAAGATTCTGAAATACGGTATGTAATTTATCTCTTGTTGTAGAAAATTGAGGCTATTACCCAAGATTTAATTTTTGTTTTTTTTTGCTATATCTTTGAGGCTCCAAATATCTTGCGATAGATATATAAGCACTAAAAAAATATATCCATTTTCGCATGGTAGTAGGTAACCTAGAGCTTATTAATCTTTTTGTCGTATTTCTCATATTACTTGTTTATTTTTTAGCTCTCCACCTGCAAGAAAGAAGCTTCGACGTTCAACCAGCAGCAGTTCATCAAGAAATTTGTCTGGACCAATTACCTCTCTTTCTTCTCCATGGCAAATAATTGAATATACTCAATCAGCTGTCACAAAAACTCATTTATTCATTTTTACCACAGAAGAAAGAATTGAGTGTTATGAATATCATTTGCCAGCTCGTTCAAATAAATTTGTATGCATTGGAAAAGGTTGTAGAAAAGCTGGTCCTATTCTTCAAAAAGATGATGATGGAAATGATCAATTATATTTCAAAGGTCTTCAATGTTCATGTGAATCTCGTCCCTTTGATCCTGATCGATATAAAAATGATATTATTGTGTTTCAACCAAATTACTGGATTGTTGAAGAAGATGTACATGGAAGAAATGGACTCAGAAAAGGGCTCAAATTATATGTTTATGCAACGGAAGACAAGAAAAAAGCTTATAAATTTAATTGGGATGAAAAACAAAATCGATTTCTTTGTGTCAGATGCTCGGTTAAAAATTTTTCTCTTCGTGCAGTTACTTTATCCAATGCAGATGGCTTGGATTTTATTGCAGTTCAAGATAAAGAACATAAATGTGAACCATATGATTGTTGACTTGTTTTTATTTGTTAATTTTTTTGTATGATATGCATATCCATGATTTTTGTATTATTCGAATTATGTTTTTTTATCTTTGTTTTTTGTTTCATTGACTTTATGTTCAATAAATTAATTAATAAAAGAAAGTATACCCATGAAAATTATTACTTTATTTTACAGTACGGTGAAAACGAAAGGAAAATGATTAAAACTTATTTCTATTCAACCTTGAGCAATAGCGGCAACAACGAAATTTCAAAGTTGTTCAAAAAGGCAGAAAGTTTCTTGGAACATCCTAAGATACTTGGACGATTTTTCGTTTAAAAACCCCCGAGGGGATTATGGGATATCCTTTATCCCTCAGGGCATAAAAAATCAAAATCATCGGATTAAGTCGAAATAACCATCTGAGAATGTTTTTAGGACCCCTGTGCAAATACACAACAAGTTTCAAAATTTTTGAAAAATTTTTAAGTAGAGATGAAAAATATCAAAAGAAAAAGTCAGAACTGCACAAAGATGACAATGTGTTCTGTAAAAGACCATCGACAAAATGATGTTTTATTTCAAAAATTTGAACACAATAAATAATAAAAAGCAATAACCGTTAAAAGAATGTTAAAATGTTGGAAAACTCTTTGACATGAATACTGGTTTGTCTTTCTGGGTTGTCTCTAAAAGAAGTTTGTTCTTGACATAACTGCCAGCTGCTCCAGGAAAACGAAGCTTTGCAGATGGTGCCAAATTTCCTTTCAAAAATTGATACACACATTCCCCTTGTAAGGGACCATGGACCTCGTCATTAAACCATAAAATCATATTTTCAATTTTATTTTTTAATTTTAAATGGTATAATTTTTCAGGGGTTTCTGGTACAAACGTTGGAGTATAATGTCTAAAATTGGAAATTTAGAATTATGTAGAAGAAAGAAAAATAAATTTGCATAAAAACCAGTGTTTTCCGTTTTTTCAAAATACCTCCACCATGAGATCGTCCAGAAATGATGTCATCCGAACATCAGCCTTATCCCCTATACATCAAAGACACTTTTTGCTGCACATCAAAGGCGGCAAAGTCATTACCCCCCTTCCTCCCCCATGACATTTTTTTTGGCGGACGATAATTGGAGATCCCCCATGAGGGGGATCCCCAATCATCGTCCGCCAAAAAGCGAGTTATCGACGCCGACGCCGCTAGCGGCGCATTCTTTGATCTTCGGCATGATCGAAATTCTGCTGAAGACGCCGGCGGCGGCGTAAAAAAAATTAACAAAAACAAACATACGCAAAGTAACGAATTCTTGGAACCTTTAATACTACATCCGCAAAATCCAGAAGTTGATTGTGGGCATTCAAAATTCCACATCGATTTAAATTCAATTTTTCAATTGTTCCTGATTTTGTTAATATTTCAAAATCTTCTTCAGCAATTCGGTGAAAATAAATTGTTAAACATTTTATATCAATCTTTTTTGCCATTTTTATAACGAGTAAATCAGTTCGTTCATAAATTTTAATACAATGTGTAAAACAAATATTTTTAACAATTTTCGGGTCAAAACAATATGAAGAAACGGATAGATTGTGACTACTGTATTTGGTAAAAGGAATATAAACTAATCGTTTGAAACCATTAACAGGAACATGACCTGCTTCAAATCGATGAACAAGAAGAAGCTGATGTTGAAAATAATAATATTTGCATGTTTGATAAAGTTTTCGAAGATGTCGATAGCTCAGATTTTCATTGATGTATCGATTTATCGTATTGCCGAAGGGAAGAAGAGGTTTTTTGGGATTTTTAAAAACAAGGTTCTTTGTTACTTCTTTGATATCGTAGTTTTCGAGCATTGCAGCATTATCCCCTACAAGAAATTATGCAAATTTTTTAAAATTAAGTGCTGAATTTACTTCATTCACTTAAGGGAAGCGTAACGTTTTGAAGAAGATCATTTTTTGGATAAAGGAGGAGACCCACTGTAAATAAATTTTTGTCCCTTTAATTTATTGGATGTCCCGACACGAAAATTTGAAAAACTCCAAATCGAAGAATTCTGATGACGTGTCCTTTCATAATTATTTTTTCTGATTCCGAAATGGTATGAACTTAAAAAATTTTTGGAATCAGAAAAAATAATTATGAAAGGAAATGTCATCAGAATTCTTTGATTTGGAGTTTTTAAAATTTTCGTGTCGGGACCCCCAATGAATGAAAAAGACAAAAATTTATTTACAGTGGGTCTCCTCCTTTAACGTGTGTTCTCAACACGACATCTCTCTACTACTCGAATAAAATTTTTTTCGGGAAGAGAGATATCATCGATGTCGTGTTAAGAACAACCGTTAACAAAAAAATCTTCTTCAAAAGGTTACGCTTCCTTTAAAGAGGCATTAGGCATTAAGCATGGCAAGCTTATTTGCGCGGGGGCAAGATCATGCTAGACTTGAATTATAATACTATTGACTTAAAGCAAATATGGCAGAAAAGCTTTTAACAATTTGGCCTCCACCAACATGAAACGGAAGAGTTTGATTTGGTGTGTGCAGCGCTGCAACGTTGGGGAAATTCAGGAGGGGGAAAACCGAAAAATCGACGTATACCTGTGGAAGTTTGTCATTCGTCACATTTTGCCAAAAAATCAAAAAAATCCGGTCGAAAAAAATTCAACGTATACGTTGAATTTTTATCGACTTTCGCCTGAGAGGGGGGGGGGGGGGAAATTCCCCCAATTCCCAACAGTCTGGACAAAGTTTGGAAGATTATTTTAATCGAACGTCTCAACTCTACAAAGAATGCAAAAAGGATGACTGCCAAAGATTTCGGAGTCATACCTGTGTTAAAAGGATTAAGCAAAACTCGACAATTCTTGAAGACGTCCGATAGAGCTGCAGAAATGGAGAGGATGTCAAAAGTGCAAGATCTTGATCCGATATTTGAACAAGGCAAAGCAGCAGCAACAGATAAGCTTTTGTTTACTTCACTTATTATGAATACATTAATTATCATACCAATCTTTGCTTTTTCGACCACTTCAAGAATATCCTTGAGCATTAAATTCTTTGCAAATTCATAAACCAAATTAATAAATTTTGTCAAATCATACATCTTTAAATTTAAAGCTTGTTGAATTGTATTTTCAGCAGCTTCTGAAGAGCAAAAATGATATTCAAATTTTATAACTTCCATCCATAAATTTGACACTTTTTCATTATTTTGTGTCATGCTTTGTAAAGTTGTATGCAAATCTGCATGCATGTTTTGGTCATCAGGAAAAAGTCGACAATACCGTAATAAAACTTTTATTAATTGCTGTAAAATTTGTTTAACGGTTAAAAAATTGAATAAATTATTTAACAAAAATATTTACCAGATTACTGAAATCCCCATTTTTCAAAAACTTAATATATTCTTTCCAAAGATTTTGATGCCATGGATTTTGAGCAATTTGGCATTCAATATTTCTTATTACAAATTCTGAATTTTTTGTTTCATTTAAAGTTTTTATAAATGCTTCCCCCTCTTCAACTTTTGTTCTTGATATATTTTGGTAAATTGCTTGAGCATGCTTGTATTTTTTTAATAATTCAGTTGGTAACCCATCACCTAAAAAATTATGTTTCAAATTTATTAAAAGAAAAACAGTTGAAAAGGAAAACATAATTTTTATATATAAAGGTGATTTTAATTCTTTTAAAAAAGACGCTGGTTTTTTTGTAAAACCCTGATTGTCAGGGTTAGACAACATAAACACAACGTTCCGTTTTCTCATTGATAGCGGCCACTGCAAAACGCATTCAACCCGCTTCTTCTTTTAGCAGAACACCTTTTCGGGAAATTCCACTTGATAACTTTTTCAGTCCGCATAAATCTGAACAAAAGTTATCAATTAGATTTTCCCGAAAAAGTATTCAAAAAAAGAAGAAGCGGGTTAAATGTGTTATGCAGTGGCAGCCTTTAATGGAAAAATGAAACGTACATTTTGTTCATTTCCTCATGCATCTGGGAAAATACATAAATCAAAATCAAATTTACCGTATAAATCGTAAAAAGCTTCCATTGCGATTTTCAAATTTGAATGTGGTAAGCTTATATAAATCTCCAAATCAGCCATTCTTTTCTCATTATCAAATCTGTCATACCGTGTTCTTTCATATTCATTGTAGAACGGCCATTCTGTTCTCTACAAAGTACTCTATTATTACTCAGCCCTTTGATCTTTGACCGCCGCCGACAAAACATCGAAAGATTTTGCTACTTTGGAAGGGGCCCTCCAGCGTAGCAAAATCTTTCGATGCCCTCTTATTACGGATCTGACCATGCCTCAAAAATACATACTTCTTGCTCGCTAAAATCCTCTAGTGCTCTTTCATAAATCTTTCCACAATTCCATTTCAATTTAAGATCAGTTTCATGATCAGCATTAATTCTATAATTTTATGGTTTGAAATCGAATCTAAAATACAGGGTGTCCCAAAAAAAGTGGCAGAGGGGCTGCTATACAAATATAAAGAGGAATGAATTACTAACTATATGTGGACTGGTATGACCCTATGAAGAGTAAATTATTACAGTAATCTCACCTCTTCACAACTTTCGAGTCAATTTTCTAGATTTCAATATTTTGGTATGGAATCAGTCACAAACAGGCTGAAGTTTGTTAACAACAACATGAGCCTCCAACTCCTCCTGGAAAAAGTAGACCAATTCGCCAAAGTTGGCCTAAAACGAAAAATTTTGCGCAAGGGTTAGAAAAGAGTTCGATGTAGTTCGAAGAAAAGAGTTATAGCCTCAAAATAAAGCCTACCGACGAGTTCCATCGGTTGTCTAAAAAACCTACTTAACAGATTTTTAAAGCACCCTCTGGAAAAATTATGACGGTGTACCTACGAAACACATGAAAAACGGTCATTTTTTAATTTGTGAACGTTGCTGGTCCCGAAGCGAAAGTTGTGAAGAGGTGAGATTACTGTAATAATTTACTCTTCATAGGGTCATACCAGTCCACATATAGTTAGTAATTCATTGCTCTTTATTTTTGTATAGCAGCCCCTCAGCCACTTTTTTTGGGACACCCTGTAGATCTTAACTCACTGATACCAAAACCTCCAAATTTTTGGTAATACAAGATTTTTATCTGCAAATTCTTCCAAAAATTTATTTTTTTCATAAATATCTGTTGTATTTTTTAACTTTTCCAGCAATTCATTTACATCATTTTTATATTTATCCGGTAAAAAATTAATATAATTAATTTCAATAGTCATCATTAACAAATTCTAATCACAGCAGTCGTGGTGGAGCAAAAACAAAAGTAAGAAAAAAAAACTGATTTTTGCAGATAAATGAAAAACACTTGAGTTTTCTCTTTAAAAAATTCTAATTTTTAATGCCAATATTAAGTGTATCTTTAAAGACATTGGGTCAATGTTTTGGGTATGAAAAAGTTTATGCGATTCTTTCTTCTTCCTAAAAATGAGAAAAATCCTTCAGAGCAAAAACATTGTTTTGCAGAAAATTCAATTAAAAAATGGGCAAAGTAGGGCCACTGCCTAAAATGTTTGAAGTTTAAAAACCATGCAAAGGAGAAGTTGAGGTAAAAGTTCTGGTTATGACCCCGTGGCCTTGGGACAAATTATCACCCTTAAGAGACAATGCCTTGTCTATCTTGAGGAAGAGATATCGCGTTCGGATAACTACCATTATCCAACTAATCCTTACCTTGAAAAGATGGAAAAAATACACTACATCAGATCTGGACAATCCCTTAGGGATCCACAGGTTGGGGTACTATACTTTTGCAATTCTTATCCGTTCATATACTTTTTCAGTACCTCACCATCTGTAACATTATCATCAATTCAACAGTTATCTTCAATTCCATCTGATGCATCAACTTCAACCTTGAATAATTCTCCAGCAGCACCTCCACCAACAATAATTGTTTCCGTTCCATCAGATGACATCATGCAACAACTCCTCCTAAATTTGCAGAATTTCGACCACCAATTATTACTGCTGAAAACAATGAATAACCTTTATCGACTGTTAAAGATGTTCCTCCAAAACCAACTGATAAAAAATTGTCATCAATTGAAGTAATCGCTTTCACCAAAAAACAATCATAAAACAAATTGCATAGTTACATGTAATTTACAAAACAGAAACAAAACTACAAAACAGGAAAAAAACTAACAAGGGAAGGTCCCAACATGTCTCGCCGCTTTTTGAACGAGATATATTCTATTATGTAGCCCTATGGTAGTTATGCATAACCCCAAAATATTTCCGGTGAATGGCCTATTATTATGAAAATTTGTGAAAATGAAGTTCGACAAAAGTGCGTGAAACAGGGGTTTTTGAAAAATCGTCGACCCGGGGGTCGTGGATTTTTCAGACTGCGTTTTCACACATCTTTATAATAAAGGCCATTCACCGGAAATATTTTGGGGTTATGCATAACTGCCTGGAGGCTACATAATGGGATAGGCAGGTTGGGAGTGTCCCTTGTAAGTTAAACATTATCAACGACTACTTTTGCCATGTTTAAAATGATGGAAGAATGTTTGCTGTGAATTTTGGTTTGATTTTTGGAATAACTCCTGAAAGAAGCTTGTTCTTGACGTAATTGACAACTTCTCTTTCACCAATGAAACAAAGCTTTGCAGCTGGTGCCATATATTCTATCAAAAATTGATATACACATTCTCCTTCAAATTCATTATTAAATAGAAAATTCATATTTTCAATTTTATTCTTTAATTTTAAATGGTATAATTTTACAGGGGTTTCTGCTACAAACGTCGGAGTATAATGTCTAAAATGGAGCAATTATAATTTCTTAGATGAAGAAAAATAAATTTGCATACGCAAAGTAACGAATTCTTGGAACTTTAATTAGAATATCCACAAAATCCAGATTTTGGCCACCACTTTTTAAAATTCGACATTCAATTAAATTCAATTTTTCAATTGTTCCTGATTTTGTTAATATTTCAAAATCTTCTTCCGCAATTTGGTGCAAATAAATTGACAAACATTTTAGGTCAATTTTTTTTGCCATTTTTACCACAAGTAAATCAGTTCGTTGAATAATTTTAATAAAATGTGTGAACCAAATATTTTTAACAATTTCGGGGTCAAAACAATATGATGAAATTGATAGGTTGTGATTACTGTATTTGGTAAATGGAATAAAAACCAATCGTTTGAAACCATTAACAGGAACATGACCTGCTTCAAATCGATGAACAAGAAGAAGCTGATGTTGAAAATAATAATATTTGCATGTTTGATAAAGTTTTCGAAGATGTTGATAGGTCAAATTTTCATTGATGTATCGATTTATCGTATCCCTGAAGGGAAGAAGAGGTTTCACTGGATTTTTAAAAACAAGGTTCTTTGTTACTTCTTTGATATCGTAATTTTCGATTTGTGGGGTTTTGTCTCCTGCAAGAAATTACTTAAGCTTTTATAAAAAAATTAGTTTTGATTTGAGGTTATTCACATATAAGGGCATGACAAAGGCTTGTTTGAAAAAGCCGGTAGTTCCGGTCAGACACAAGCCTAAATTTTTGTTGGTTCAAACCGGGCAGAGCTTTGTCCTGGATATCTGGGATGATCAAAATCTCCGTATTTATTATGTGAATGTAATTCGAGGACACTGTCGATCTCTATTTCTTTTTTTTGAAAGATAAAAAATGCCACAAAAATCCCTGAATAATTTTTATGCGAAATAAGGCTGTTCAGATATTACGTCATCCTCAAATTCTGATTTACCCTTCAACATCAAAGGCACTTTTTGCCGCACATCAAAATACCATTTTGTCTTTGACCCCTCTCTCCCTGATGACGTAATATTTGATGATTCCCTCCTATCAAGACTGTCCGGAAAAAAAAATTATGATCCGGAATTCCGGAATGCCAAAATCAGCCGAATTCTGGAATCCGCAATACGATCCGGAAATTATGACAGCCTTGTTTCCTATACTGTTTATGGATACGCCAAATTTTGCTTACTTTTCGAATTTTCAGTTTTTGCCATTTCAACAACTTCAATTGTATCATGGAGTATAAACTTCGTTGCAAATTCATAAACCAAATTAATAAATCTTATCAAATCACACATTTCAGAATTTAAACCTCGTTGAATTGTTTTTTCAGCAGCTTCTGAAGAGCAAAAATGATATTCAAATTTTATAACTTCCATCCATAAATTTGACACTTTTTCATTGTTCTCGGTCATGCTTTGTAAAGTTTTGGGCAAATCTGCATGCATATTTTCGTCATCTGGAAATATCCGACAATATCGAAATAAAACTTTTATTAATTGCTGTAAAATTTGTGTTTAAAAAATTGAATAAATTATTTAACAAAAATTTTTACCAAGCTACTGAAATCCCCATTTTTCAAAAACTTAATATATTCTTTCCAAAGATTTTGATGCCATGGATTTTGAGCAATTTGGCATTCAATATTTCTTATTACAAATTCTGAATTTTTTGTTTCATTTAAAGCTTTTATAAATGTTTCACCCTCTTCAGCTTTTGTTTTTGAAATTTTTAGATAAATTTTTTCAGCCTGCTTGTATTTTTTAAATAATTCAGTTGGTAACCAATCTCCTAAAAATATAAAATCAAAAATTTTATTAAACAAAAAATGTTGAAAGAAAATTGCAATTTTTAAGTTCGCCAAAATTTCCTCTACAGGGTCATTAAGAAACTGGCATTCATCTAACACCCTGATTCTCACGGATAAATTGCATAAATTTGAAGAATTAGGGGATTCTAAGAAACGAACTTTACTCCAAAAACATTCGTTTATGCACAACGTTTATCTTTCAACATAAAGGAAAAAAATTAACAAATTAAAAATGTTTTATATTAAAGGAGAAGACCCATTGTAAATAAATTTTCTTCCTTCATTGGAGGTCTCGACACGAAAATTTCAAGAACTCCGAATCGAAGAATTCTGATGATATTATCTTTCATAATTATTTTTTCTGATTCCAAAATGGTATAAACTTTTAAAAAAGGTTGGATAGAAGCTGAGTTTCAGCTTTTTGTATTAATTCTCGAAAAGTTATAGATTTGTACAAAAAAGTTGAAACTCAGCTTCTATCCAACCATTTCTGAAAGTTTATACCATTTTGGAATCAGAAAAAATAATTATGAAAGATAATATCATCAGAATTCTTCGATTCGGAGTTCTTGATATTTTCGTGTCGAGACCTCCAATGAATGAAAGGGAAGAAAATTTATTTACAATGGGTCTCCTCCTTTAAAATAATTTGCATACCATATAAATCCTTAAAAGATTCAATTGCAGTTTTTAAGTTTGAATGTGGAAGGCTAATATATGGCTCTAAATCAGCAATTCGTTTCTCATTATCATCAGATCTGGCATACCCTTTTCTTTCAAATTCCTCATAGAATGGCCATTCTGTTCTCTAAATCATTTACTGTATTATCATTATCCTGTCTTTTGATCTTTAGCTGCAGGCAGCAAAAATATCAAATGATTTTGCTTATTTAGGAAGGGCTCTCCCAAAGGCTTGATTAAAATTTGGATAATTTTTCATTTTTGAGGTTATACATGATCTATACGCATTTTTCCAATGGAATAGGCCTTCCGATCCCTAATCCCCTCAGGAATGGCACAATTATGCAAATTTGTATAACAAAATCTTTTTTAGCAATAAACATTATCTAAGGTCAGTTTTTCATGGGGATTACGATGAAAGTGGTTTCTATAGCTGTAATCCCCTCAGGGGTGGCAAATTAATGCAAATTTGCATAAAAATTAGTTTTTTCAACAAGGGTTTGCTCTCCCAAGGGCTTGATTACGGCTCAAAAAGACATACTTCTTGTTCACTGAAATCCTCCATTGCTTTTTCATAAATCTTTCCACAATTCCATTTCAATTTAAGATCAGTTCCATGATCAGCATTAATTCTATAATTTTAAGCTTTTGAATCAAACAAAAAATAGATCTTAACTCACTGATACCAATACTTCCAAATTTCTGGTAAAACTAGATTTTTATCAGCAAATTCATCCAAAAATTTGTTTTTTTCATAAATATCTGTTGTATTTTTTAACTTTTCCAACAATTCATTAACATCATTTTTATATTTATCCGGTAAAGAATTAATATAATTAATTTCAATAACCATCATTAACAAATTTTAAGAGGAACAGATGCTACAGTCGTGGTTCAGAAAAATAAAAACTACAATAATGAACAAATTTTTATTTAAACTTGTCTTAGCAAAAAATAAAAATATTGCACTTAAAAATGCTTAATTTTTAATGCCAAATATAAAGTGTATCTGCAAAGGTCAATGTTTTGGGTATGAGAAACATTATTCGATTATTATTTTTCTCCCTCAAAAAGAGAAAAATCCTTCTGAGCAAAAACATTGTTTAGCAAAAAATTGAGTTATGGCAATTCCATTTTTGTTCACAAATTTTAGGACTACTGTAGCAGTAATAATCTATGGAAATTTTACAAGATGCCTGATCATCAGGAAAATTTAAACGAAAAATAACGGTAGAAAAAAAAAGTATCAAACCCCCTTTAAGACACCAGTTTGAACTCTTCTTGAAGATGCAAATTTTGAAGCATAAAAAAAACTATTTTCGGTGGAAAAGGCTCTAAAACGTACGTGTATGGCGGTTTCTGTGTAATATATATTTTTTGCGACAATGAAATTTGTTTTGCTTAAATATTTACGGAATTCAGTATTGTCAAAAAGGAATAATCCTTTGCAAGGAACAGGGTGATAACAATTGTTCAGTTTTTTATTGATTCGACTTTAAACATTTATTATCATTTGAAATGATTCAGTAGCATTCTTAACGAGGCATTTCATTGTTGATTCGATTGCAAGTGATTCGTAATTTCTATGTGATTAATTTTTTTTCGCATTAATGATAACTTTGTTGCAATTTTTAAAATGAAATATTCAAAAAAACACGTCAAAACCAACATTAACAAAAAGCAGTGCAACAATTAGGCATGGGGGCTGTCCAGATATTACGTCATCAGGGAGGGAGGGGTAAATGACCATGCCGCCTTTGATGTGCGGCAAAAAGTGTCTTTGAAGTAGAGGGGTAAAGCAGAAATTGATGATGACGTAATATCTGGACAGCCCCATGGACGCAGGACCATTTTTCAGTCCCAATCCCGGTCCCGTCAAGATAAGTCTCGTCTGGTCCCTGGACGGGACCAGGACGGGACCGGGACTTGTTAAAAAATTTTCAAGAATTGTAACATATTTGTTTTTCCAAACATACTGTAAAAAGTTACGGTTTAGAGGTGTATATGTGCAATTTAATTAATGCTACAGTTTTTTAGCAATAGTAACAATACAAAATGGAAATTTAAAAAAAATTTAATCAAATACGCCGAATTTTCTTAAAATAATGAAAATCACGGGATCCCGGGAAAGTTTTTTCAAATCCCGTCCTGTCCCGTCCCGTTGTAACTCTGTCCCAGCCCTTCCCGTCCTGGGACGGGACTAAGCGGAGTTTCAAGTCCTGCGCGCAGGACTTGAAACTGCGTCCATGCCTATGCAACAACGAAAAAACGGAAGAAAAAACGTGAAAAACTCGACTGTTTTGAGATTGCTGCTGCTGCTGCTGGACAAACATGCTGCATTTTTTTGTTTTTTTTTGAACTTTTTTTTGATAGAAATTTTGTAGTTTCATTTGATCGGACACGTTTTAAAAAATGATGTTCAACCTTTTTTCCCCTAATTTTTTAAATATTTAAATTAAATTTTACAGAAATATGCCAGCTTTTCGAGGAGTAATAAGATATTATGATTTTTTTCCAGTGAATGGTAGGATGGACCAGATGACATTATTTAATTATGGACCCGTTTAGTTTGAAAATTTTTTTAAACAAGATGTTTCAACTTGGGTATGAAACAATATGTATTTTTAAACTACAATTGTCACCAACTCTAGCAGTGTTTTCCCGATTCCGATTCCGCTTATCGATTCCGATTCCGATTCCAAACAATGGAATCGGAAAGAATCGGAATCGAAAAAAGAATCGATGGAATCGATCGGAATCGGAAAAAAAAGGATCGATTCCAAATGCTGATGATATTTTTTACTTTTATGTTACACATATGCATCTTAAAACTCATTTTTAAGGTTAAAAATGCCTAATTTAAATACTACGTAATTTTTGTTTTCATCCTTTTGTGATGCTTTAAAAGCGGACTTGACAGAAATAAGTTCATGAAAAGAATTTTGCTGAAAAAATTCAGTGGAATCTGAATCGCAAGGGATAGGAATCGGAATCGGAAAATGCAAAAAGAATCGATTCTAATCGGAATCGGAAAAAGGTGGAATCGGGAAAACTCAGAACTCTAGGTTCAGCCTTAAAAATGTTGAATAACATGTAGATTTTCTTGATCTAGGTTTTGAAGATGTTCGATATTGTAAAATACTGCGGATTTAAGCCTTGTTAAGAACTTGGGGCAAAGCCTCTTGCTCGTGTTATTACATACGGTGATGCTGCAACAAATCCAATTGATTTCTCTACATTGCTCCAACACTTCTCGTCTCAAAATAACTCAAACAATCTGGCCTTAAAATATTTTATACATAAATATGGAAAAAGTTGTTAATAATTTGTTAATAACAGAATTTATGCATAAAATATCTGTGACATCTGTTCATAAACTTTTAAAACATAAAAAACAAAAATTAAGACAAAAAATATACCCGTAAAAGAGACAATGTAACGCTATCATAGTACAGGGTGGTCTTTTTATTTCGCAACTCGTTTTTTTGATGGTAAATCGTTCGCAGAAGGTTCCAGAAGCTCATATTTTGTGGGAAGATCATCAACAAAGGGGAGCATCTTTTGCACCAAAAATTTTGGCATTCTGAGACATTTTGCCAAACCGAGCCAAATTCAAATTTTTTCGATCTTGAATATAAAACAGTGCACCGGCAGTATTAATTAAGTTATTGTCAACATTTTAAGATGTCAAGGACTCATATTGGATGATTAGTTATCGTTTAATCTCAAAAATTCGAAAAAATGTTTTTTTCGTTTAAACGTCTAATTTTCGGTGTGTTAGGTTTTCGATGACGGGGAATTCGATTCTGATATTTATTTTCATTGGTTTTAACGTATTTTTTGTTTAATCAATTATTTTAGATAACAAAGCTTTAAACCACAGTTAAACTAAAAATATGCTGAAACCAATGAAAATAAATATCAGAATCGAATTCCCCGTCATCGAAAACCTATACACACCGAAAATTAGGCTTTTAAACGAAAAAAACATTTTTTCAAATTTTTGAGGTTAAACGATAAATAATAATCCAATAGATTTC
The DNA here is from genome assembly GCA_024447195.1 of Panagrolaimus sp. LJ2414. Taxonomy (NCBI): domain Eukaryota; kingdom Metazoa; phylum Nematoda; class Chromadorea; order Rhabditida; family Panagrolaimidae; genus Panagrolaimus; species Panagrolaimus sp. LJ2414. The sequence goes on along the minus strand of JAMRXY010000073.1, from coordinate 881,226 downwards.
CTTGACATCTTAAAATGTTGACAATAACTTAATTAATACTGCCGGTGCACTGTTTTATATTCAAGATCGAAAAAATTTGAATTTGGCGCGGTTTGGCAAAATGTCTCAGAATGCCAAAATTTTTGGTGCAAAAGATGCTCCCCTTTGTTGATGACCTTCCCACAAAATATGAGCTTCTGGAACCTTCTGCGAACGATTTACCATCAAAAAAACGAGTTGCGAAATAAAAAGACCACCCTGTACATGTATTTTTATTTTAAAAGAAACGCTTTTCTTGGCAAAATGTGACAAGCGTCAATCACCATTTTTTATGAAAAAAATTTTTTTGCTCTCAGTTTTTTTTGCGGCTAAAAAAGTTTATTGCATATGTTAATTTTTAGATGACAAATTTCAATCAATCATTTGAATAACACAAAAACATTATTCTAATTATTTTGCTTGTAATGTTGTTGATTGTCATCTTATTTTCTTCATTTGTACATCAGCAAAGAAGTTGAAGAACGTGGAAGAAAAATGTCAAAGCCGGCAGCAGCAGCAACACTTGAAAAAACTCCTGCAGCAAAAGCCCCTCCGGAAAAAGAAGAATGTGATGAAGAAGAAGAAAATGAAAGTTCAAAGGATGAAACAAAAGATGCAACAACAACTCCATCTCAAAGGTAAGAAGAGGTTTTTTAAGGGGATCAGGTTAGGGAGTGGTTTGGGATTGCCAAGATTTGTCAAAAAGGTTTTTTAAGGGGATAAAGGGAGATCTGATGGTTACCTTAAAAGCGGCAAAGATCAAAGGAAATATCTTGTTGAAGGGCAACACCTTAGGCAGAAAAAAATTTTGGGATGAGCAATTTGATTTTGGAGGGAGCACGCCTTTGATCTTTTGCCGCTTTAACACGGAGGTGGCAAAAGATCAAAGAACTTTCTCAGTTTTCGGGGGCACAGGTGCCGAAAGCCCCTCTAACTACAGCCTCGATGATGGGCAAGGGGTTTAAAGAGTAAATACCTTGACATCAGATTTGGATAATCTGGAAGGGCAAGTCCAGAAATCAAGTGGCCGATGATCGTGATTTTTATACCTCATCTCTTCGGGGCTAAAGATCAAAGCGTTTTACCGACAACATGTAACAAGCTCATGACCATTTGGCTCCATTTCCATCATCCAACTCCACCCAATGGTCACATGATTTTTGGATAATGCCTTAGGGGTTTTGTCACACATTTTTACTTTTGTTCTTATAATAATGTTCATATTCTTTTTCAGTACCTCACCATCTGTAACAGTGTCATCAATTCATCAATATCCTTCACTTCCAACAGTTCCATCAACTCCAACCTTGAATAATTCTCCGGCAGCACCACCTCCAACAATAATTGCTTCTGTTGCACCAGATGAAATCAGTACTCCTGTAAACACTCCTCCTAAACTTGCAGAATTTCGTCCTCCAATTATTACTGCTGATGAAAATGAACAACCTTCTTCCAATGTCAAAGAATTTTCTCCAAAACCAGCTGATAAAAAAATGTCATCTCTCAAGGTAATCAAGAATGTTCCTGGAAAGCCAAAAGAATCAATCTTTGAAACAAAGCATCCAAATTTGCATGCTGTTGATAAAGGATATCTTCAAAAGTTGATTGAAACAAAAGAAAAGTATGATCAACTGTCAGATGCTCATGCATATTGCATTACTGAAGATCAACAAAAAGAACGTGAAAAGGGTAAGTCCTTTGGTAAAAAAATTAGCTGTCAAAGACCTCTGAAAAACAATACCGTAATCAGGGATGTGAGGTATATCGTTACTGTATACCCCGTATTATGGATTTTTCAGATCTGACATGAGGTGTTTTAAGGGGGTCAGACCAAATCTGATACTAACTTTTAAAGCGGCAAACATCAAAGGAAAGCATCTTATAGAAGGGGAGGGGAGTTTGATAATTTTGGAAAAATTTCCAACGTCAGATCTAAACAATATTTAAAGCCCGTTTTCTGAAGTCTTTTAGGGGGGCTAAAAATTTTATAAGGGGGTTTGCCTTTGATCTTTTGCCGCCGTAAATAGCTGGCGACAAAAAATCAAAGATTTTTTTGTATTTTCGTGGTTTGAGCCCCCTATTTAGGGGATCGCCCTGATTTGATGTTAGTAAAAAAATTCAAATCCGCCTCATCTTCCTTCTCAGTTTTTCCTTTGATCTTTGCCGCTTTGGTTATCCTTCTTCCCTTTCTTAAATCTGTTAACTCCTGCTTTGGACAATCCCTGTTTGATTTTGTGATCACCATTTCTATTATACTTTCACATTTTAGAATTCAAAGAACGCGAAAGAGAAAAGTACAAAAAGAAGGTAACACTTGCTCGTCGACTTGCAAATCGTGATGAAAGAGCTTTACGTCGTGATAAAGTTCGAGGAACTTGTTGGATGGATTCTTTGGAAGAAGAGGATCGATATGGCCCAAAAGATCCAATCAGTTATACTTTACGTCGAATGCAAACAATGAATCCAAAATTGATCAAACATTGCAAAGAAGTTATTAAACTTGAAACGGAGGATGCTGATGTTCCAATTAAAATTGGTAATTATAATATTGTGAGTTTCTTTTTATTGTGAGTGTAGTATTTTGGGGTATGCTAGTTCCAACTGTGTCAGATAAGATTAATTTAAATAAAAGTTTGGGATATTTTCGGGATGTATTATATCCTTCCTTGAGTTACCTGCGGCACGGCGTGGTAATATGCAAATTTATAAAACTCTGATGCTTAATTCGTTCATAAAAACGAAAAGTTTTCTCGAAAAAACTTTCAGCCAAAAAGTTCTCCTGAAAATTATCTACATTTTGGCTGAAAATTTTTTCGAGAAAACTTTTCGTTTTTATGAATGAATTAAGCATCAAAGCTTTGTAAATTTGCATATTATCACGCCGTGAGCTGTGGTTATTAATCCTAGAAGCATTATTCTTGTCACGTTTAACCTTGGACATTTTTTATTTGAATAATAGAATGTTCGGATCTGACTTCGAGTATTTTCCCAAAATTTTCAAACCCCCTCCATCAGATTTTTCCTTTGATGTTTGCCGCTTTAAAGGTGAACATGAGTTTTTCGATAACCCGACTTTAGATCTGGAAATCCCTAAGTATTACAAAATATTTTTCAGACTCCATCAAAATTTATTGAAGAACATGGTCAAAAATGGCTTGTTATTTGTCCAATGTTTGGTAGAATTTCAAAAGGTTGTCAAAAAACTGAATTCCATATTATCAATTTGACTGAACGTGTTCTTGAACTTTATGTAAGTTGTTTTTTTTTCTCTATTTATTAACTATATCGAATACCGTATTCATTTCAAATAATTAATTTTTAAATTTTAGGTTGAAATGAGTGGAGCAAATAATTTTTTAATTGAACCTGATCTTAAAGTTATGGATCCACTTTCAATTACTAAAATTACCATATCATTTTTGAAGAAACGTAAAATGGATCGACTTCATGAAAAATTTACAATTTTTTTTAATGATTTCAATGATTTGAAACGGATGCGAAAAGATTTTGGATCAAATAAAATTGATATTACTAAACATTATGCAGGTAAGAAATTTTGGAAGTTTCGGGATAAGATTAGATAAAAACTTTTTTCGATGGATATGTACAAATTCGTTTTATGAAATTGGGATACTGTAAATTGACACACATAGAAGGAGGTGGAATATTTGTCACGAAACGGTTACAGTTTATGTCACCCAAAAATTTATTTTTCGGCACCATATACAAATTTGATATTGGCGCATGCCATACAAATAGTGCTATAGGCATTAACACATACCATTAGGTTATTCCCCTAGGGCATTTATGACTTTTTTCTACGGTATTAAAAATGGATGACAGAAGATTACAGTACTTTTATTAATTTGATGTAATTTTTTTTAGGTATAATGTCTGTTGGATTATTTACTGATAATTATCAACTCGAATTTGAACAAAAACGAGGAAAAGTCAATCCATGTGGTGTAAGCGCTGGTTTGCGGGCAAAGAATTATCTCAAAGAAGCAAAAAGATTATTACGACGTCCAAAAATTACTGATTTTATTAATGAAAGTCAAATAGAAGAAAAAAAAGCTGATTTTCGAAGACAGAGACTTGAATGGAAGGAAGAAGAACATCGCGAAAGACGAATGGCACAAAAAGAGAAGGAAAAAAAAGAGCAAGAAGAAAAGGAAAAGAAAGAAAAGGAAAAGAAGCCTGATCGAAAACGTCCTGGAATTAAAGCTAGTAACAAAACTTCTGTTGATATTGATGACAAGGTCAGTGCTTCTGTTAGCCGAGAAACTTCAAAAGATCGTGGAAAAGGAATTGAAAAGAAAACTGGTACCAAGAAGGATCCGAAATATTCTGAAGAAAAACCCAGTCCTTCTGTAAGTCGTGATGTTGAAGATGGAAAAAAACGTAAATAGTAATATTTCAATGTTTTTGTACTAATGTAAAATGTCTGTCTTTGTGTAATAGTTATAAAATACAGTGATGCATTTATTTGAAAAATTGTAGTTTTATTCTTATTTTATTTTCTTCTGTAACTAGAAAATGGATTACTGTAGCTTCAGAAATATTTTGTACCAATTTTCTCAATACTACAGTGCTCCTCTTAAATTTAGAGCCACCCCAGAATATGCAGATATTGAGATTATGAGTAAAGATAAAAACATATGGATTTCAGATTCGGATTCAGCATGCCAAAAAACCTATAAACCCACAAAACTACCTAAAACGCCCTTCTGGTAATATTTCTACAGTAATAAATGTTAAAAATTGCTTGCTCTTAAATATAGAGCCACCTACAAAAAAATTTGCATACGGCATGATATGAAGAAACTGGCTATCAGGGGTTGTTAAACATGCTTATTTTAGCTCATCTGTGAAGAAAAAACCAAAAAATCTCTATTGGCATCAATTTGGCACCATGTTGAAAATGGCATTTTTGCCATTTTTGGCACTTTTTGAGTGCCTGCAAAATGGCGAAGAAGCAAGTTTAACAAAAACTGTTAATACTATTTTGTAGATCTATATATTGCTAACAAATTCCCAAAGTTTCATAGCTCAATCTTATCTAGTTTTCGTTAACCGTAATTTCAAAGTAACTGCAAAACGTCAAAAACATGAAATTTTGCTCAAAAAAGCAGAAAAATGGCTAAAGTCAAGATTTTCAAAATTATAGCAACGGAAACCCAGCTAAGATCGAGCTATGAAACATTGGGGATTTGTTACCAATATATAGGTCTACAAAATAGTATTAACAGTTTTTGTTAAACTTGCTTCTTCGCCATTTTGCAGGCACTCAAAAAGTGCCAAAAATGGCAAAAATGCCATTTTCAACATGGTGCCAAATTGATGCCAATAGAGATTTTTTGGTTTTTTCTTCACAGATGAGCTAAAATAAGCATGTTTAACAACCCCTGATAGCCAGTTTCTTCATATCATGCCGTATGCAAATTTTTTTGTAGGTGGCTCTATATTTAAGAGCAAGCAATTTTTAACATTTATTACTGTAGAAATATTACCAGAAGGGCGTTTTAGGTAGTTTTGTGGGTTTATAGGTTTTTTGGCATGCTGAATCCGAATCTGAAATCCATATGTTTTTATCTTTACTCATAATCTCAATATCTGCATATTCTGGGGTGGCTCTAAATTTAAGAGGAGCACTGTAGAAAAGAAGGATCCTTTTTTTTCAAAGCCTGTATTTCTTTATTAACAAAAAGTTAAAGTCAAACATCAAAATTTTTGTTTTGATGTTTCACAAGATTAATTTTCAACTGAAATTTCAATAATAAAAATTTTTGGTTTCTTGTAAATTAGAAATTCCAGATTCTAGAAAAACTAATTTTAACGTTTTTAACAAATATTGGAGAAAGATCAAAAATGAAAATAAATAAGTATTTAAAATCTTTTTCACCACATTTGAGTCGAATTTATTAAAAAATTTTACCAGATTACGGTAATGTGTAGTTCCTCAATATTTTGGAGTTACAAATCATATATCAAAATCTTTTATAAAAAAGCTATTTATCTCTTTTTCCGATATTCCAATTTTCAATATTTTGTATTATTTACCAAAACTTGTATTGAAATTTAAAATTATTTGAGATCTGGAATTAACTAACAATAAGCAGCTTTTTGATTATAATTTCTAATTCCCAAACCCTAATTTATAAGTAATTGCATTGACATTTTAAAAAGATTGTACTTTAAAAGCACTATAATTATTTAGTAATAACTACTTTTAAAAACAAATTTACTTTTAAAAATCTGGTTAAATATTATCCTACAAGATGTCCTTTAAAGGTTAACTTTTTTAAAAACACTAATTTTTTAATTGAAAGAATACAAAAAAATGCGAATTTGAAACCCCTGAGACAGGTATGTACTCTGTTTTGTGTTTCTGCTGCTGCGGCTTTTGTGTTCTTCCTTCATTTATTATATTTTATTATTATTCATTATTATTTTGACCCATGGCAACCATTAAAAAAAGAAGAAAGAAGAAGAAGAGAGAAATTTGAACTTTTATAATGAAAAAAAAACTTTTTCTATTTTTTATTTGCAATTGTGCAACATTGAAAAAAGAAGGAAAAAACTTTTTTATTTTGGCCGCGCAAATGTTTTTCAAATAAAAAATTGTAGTCATTTTTCAACGCAAAAATAAAAGAAAAAAAGTGAAAGTTTTCTCACTTTTTTTTATCTTCTTCGTTTCCGTAAAAAGACGTTTTTTTGATTTTTTTCTTCAATCTGAAGAAAGGAAAGAAACCATTGAAACTTTTTTTAAACGTGCAAAAGTCCAAATACAAATTTTTTGTTGCTGCTGCGTTTCCATTTTTCTTTTCTTCTCCTTCTTGCTGCTGCTGCTGCCCTTTTTAAAACAGGCATTCTTCCAAGTTGCGCACGCTTTCTATGGTCTTGAAATGATTAGATGCTGCTTTACTTTCTTTTTTTCTCCTTCAAATATTTATATTTTTACTAATAAATATATATAAAATTTGAACTTTTTGCCATTTTTTTGTTGTGGATTTTCTTCTACTTTTGTATTGACCTGGAACTATAAGGCGATTATCTATCTTTTTTAGACGTGTTTTTTAACATTGATCCAATACTTCTTTTTTTGCTTTCTTTTCCCTTTTTTTAATGCCAACTTTTTTTTAGAAGGAAGACCAACATTGTTGAACAAGAGAAAGAGAAGAGAAACAGCAGCGTTAAAAAAATAGCTTTTAACGGTTTTGCTTTTTTCTTTCTTGGCGCTTTGCCCAATTTTCTCTCTTTTTTTGCTCTCCTTCTTCAATTTTTTTTTGGAAAACTTCCATCAAATGCTTTAACAAAATATTTTTAAAAACTCGATAGCAGCTAAACTGGAATGTCTTCCAATGACAATGCTTCCCAACAAGGTTTGATAATTGCTAGTTTTTCCCTATCTAAATATCCTTAATAAGTCTTATTTTTTAGTTAAAGGAGTTATTGATAATAGTACTCGGATAAGGGATGGTAGTAGCGTGATTAATAATGGAAGTAATGAATCACAAATTGTTCACCAAAAAAGTGAGAGAGATTATCAATCTTTTATTAATTTAATAAGTGAATATTTTTTATAGGTGATGACCAAATACTTTTAACCTCCCTCCAACAACAACAACAACAACAACAATTTTATCATCCTCATCATCAAGGTGCTCCAGCTGCTCATCAACAATATACAATGTATCCATCTGGGGTTACATATTCTATTGATCCAACCCAAGGTGGTACAAATCCTGGTGGACTTGATTATACAATGATCCAACCACAACAGATATATCAAGTACCAGTTTATTTTTCATCTGAAACTTATCATCCTCAACATGGCTATGAGGTATATTAAGTATTATGTAGATCTATACTAATGTTTATGCAAATTTTAGGATCCTTATCAAACATCATCTTCAACACAATTCCAAGCTGCTGCTGCTGTTGGAGGAGTAGGAGGCCAAGCTGCAGCTGTCCCATCACAATATCATCATCATATACAAACTGCCCAATATTCTGGTGGTGGAGGTGAACATCATCTCCAACCACAACACCATCACCCCCAACAACAAACTTATATGCAACAAGAAAATAATTCTCAGGGTATTTATCCAAAACCTAATGCAACAATGTTTGATAATACCGCAGCAAAATATACTGCAGATTGGGTTTCTCGAACAACACTAATTCCATCTGAGATGAAAGTGCCCCCAGATCAAGCCGTTGATTTAGTTTCACATGATTCAAAAGTTATTACACCAAAAAATTGGGGTGAAGTAAGTTAAATTTAATTTGCAAGGGACACTATCAACATGTCCCGCAGCTTTTTGAACGAGACCTATCCCATTATATAGTCCTAGAGCAGTTATGCATAACCCCAAAATATCTTCGTTAATGGCCTTTTATTATGCTAATTTATGGAATTGAAGTTCGAAAAAAGTGCGTGACGCAGGATTTTTTTAGTAAACTTCATTTTTACAAGTTTGTATATAGAAAGCTCATTCAACGGAAATATTTGGGGGTAATGCATAACTGCCCTAGGGCTATATAATGGGAAAGGTCTCGTTCAAAAATCGGTGAGACATGTTGATACTCTCCCTTGTTAGTAGCTTTATAAATATTTGAATACCTTCAGGGTTCTTATGTTGTAACAACATCAAGTACATCAAAACCAATTGCATCTGCAACAGTTGATCAGCAGCAACCCCTATTGGATCAACAATTAGCTCAATTGGATATTACATCTTTTCCATTTGTTTCTTCTCAACTTTCCCAGCCTCAACAACAACAAGGTGTATTAGGTGGTGGATATGCAATGAATTGGCCCGGCACTTCTCAACAACAACCCCAGCAACAACAAATTTATCGAGATCAAAGAGCTTATAATGCCACAGGCGGACCACCAAAGCCACAAGCAACATCTTGGGCAGATATAACAAGAAAAGGCACAAATAATAACAATAATAATATTGTTTATCAACAGCAGCAGCAACAACAACAAAGGCCACAATTTGGCGGAAATGCAAATTTTCAAGATCAACGAGGCACTCAAAGGTTTGTCTTATTCTTGTGAAAAGTGATAATATTTATGCAAATTTTTAGTGCACAACCAACTGGTCAATCTCAAATTCGTCATGAACGATCTTTCACAGGACCAAAGAATACTTTTAATCAGACCGGTGCCAATAATCCAGGAAGTTTTGTGAGAAATGTTCATCGATCTTCTGGAAATTTTGGGAATAATAGAGGTGCTGGTAATAACATGTCCCGAGGAAATAATCGATCTGGTGGTCCCCCTCGACAACCCCAACATAATCCATCATATTCTGCACCACCCCAGCAGCAGCAATTCCAACCACAACAAAGAGGTCCACTTCCATCTTTGCTTGCCCAACATCGAACACAAAATTTTCCAAGAAATAATTTTGGGGGACAACAACAACGACCTCAGGGCAATAATACTTTTGGATTTCCTCCTTTTGGAGGTGGCCTAAATCAACATCAACAATCCCATCAACAACAACATCATCAACAGCAAATGCCTGAATTTAATCCCGGTGGTATTAGTTTTACTTTAATTTTTATGCAAATTTATGTTTAACCAATTTTTAGTACCCCCTCCAGCTCTTCCTAACCAATTTCGACAACCTATCCCGCCAATGATGCCACCCTTTCCTCCTCCACCTTTTAATATGATGAATCCTCAACAACAACAACAATTTTTCCGAGCTTTTATTTCACAAGTTCGTCCCGATGCAATGATGCCCCTAGGGCCATATGGATTTGATCAATTTGGTCAAAGATTCTTTGTAAGTATATTTATAGATTTTGGCATATAAGGTAATTTATTCAAATTTTTAGAATCCCGGTTATCCATTTGGTCATCATCCCGGTGCTGGTGGTGGTCCACCTTTTGGTGGTCAACAATTTAATAATCGATTTCCAAATTTTAATCGTGGTCAACGAAGGGGTCGAGGTGGAGGTCGTTTCCAACAACCTCGTCGTAATTTTCAAGATCAATCAAGATATAATAATTCAAATACCCAACAATCACAACACCAACAACAACAACAACAACAATCTCCTCAGGATTCTGCAAATCCCAAACAACTTGATCCTGAATTGGCAGATTCTGTAAATCGTGGAGTTGAATTTGATCGAGATGAAACAAAAACTCCTGAACCCAAAGGTGATACTGAAACAACCGGATCCCCAAATGAAGATAAAAAAGATTCTCCTAAAGATGATGATGCTGCTGAAGATGAAAAAGATACTTCCTCTTCGTCCTCATCATCTTCATCGTCACCAACAAATGCCAATCCTACAACAACAACAACAAAAACTGCTGAAACAACAACCTAAAAAAAATTTGCATTTCATTTGATTCCATTTACATTTTTACTATTACAAAAAGTCTTTCTTGAAAAATTTTACAGCTGCTGTTTTTCTATAAAATTATGATAGTTTGACTTAAAATGACTTTAGTATTGTTTTTTTTATATTTTTTAAATTTAAATATTTCCATCGACTAGAAGAGAGAATTGTAGAAATATTTTTTGTTAGAAAAGAAGAAAAAAATTGTGATCATTTTGATTGTTTCAAATTTGGTTGTTATTTTTTGTCTGTTTTTATTTCTTAAACAAAGATAAACAAAAAAAATGGGTTTACAAATTGGAAATGATGTTTAATTGTTTATTTTATGACACAATATTCAATAAGATACTGTACCACGCAATCATTACTGTAACACCCGCCAGTCTAATTTTTGAACCTTTTATGCAAAATATCAAACCTGTTCAATGCTTTAAAAAAAGTCCAGGTAAACAAAAGCTTGAGAAGCAACAATCTAATTTTGGTGTATGATAAGGGCGGTGGTATTAAAAATACATTCAATGCCGCAACTTAACCATACTTAAAGGGGGTGCCAAGGGGTGACATTCCTAATTTTTAATTTTTCAAACATTATTTTAAAGTGAAAAGTTGGCAATCAAAGGGGATGCCATGGCAACTCCTCAAGTTTCGGCACTACATTATTTACAATACTGATTAATTTGTTACAATGAATTAAGTTTTATTTTCATGTCTTATGTCTGTTTTCAACCTTGGCCTCTGTAAACATTTTTACAAAAAAATATAGTAAGAAAAAACATTTTTTTCCGCATCATCATTTGTTTCACAGTGTTTTTTAAACAAAGCAGAACGCGGTTCTTTGTTCGAACAGTGACAAAAGAATAATTTTTGTGCTACATTTTTAATTTTTTTCACAAAAAAATAAAAAGTGTAACTGCAGAAAATAAGTGCATAATTTTATTATATCAATTAATTTTTTTTATCTATTTTAAATTATTTATTTGGCGCTCAAATGTTTGTCCACCATTTCTTTCTTTCACCATTTTCTTTCTTGTCAGTTATTGCTATTGTTGTCTTTGAAAAAGAAAGACAACTGCGCGCCAATATTCATCAGAGGACCCAAGAAGGAGGAAATAAAATATTCAATTTTGCCTACAATTGATTTTTTAGCAATTTTTTGAACGCATTTTTAATGCAAAATGGTTCACCACTTTGTACTATTTGAAAAGTACGTCTTTTCCATTGTTTTCTCGATTCCGATTCTTGATTCTTCTGTAAGAATCGATGAAATCCGTATCAGAATTCAAACGGAATCGATTCCTACTTGGAGGATACGACTATAACTGTTTAATTTTTTAATTTTTAGCTTATTATTATTAATGTAACAGGGATATGACTTCCACCGCTGATCAGAATGATGGTCCAACAACTTCAAGAATCTCTTTTACTATAAAAGATATAGAGACTGCTTTTTCAAAGTCCAAAGAAAAAATGGCACTTTTGGAAAGCTTACAATCGTCAAGGAAAAATCACGAATGGAAGGAAAAAGTTGAAAATTATGCATCGAAAAAATTAAATGATGAAGTAAATTTTTATACTAGTTTTAAGGAAGTGGATTGTGTGCAGTTAATATTTTTCAAAAAGATAAAATCATTCTGAAACCTTCTTCCCCTTCATTCATTGAACGTCCCGACACGAAAATTTTAAAATACCCTGAATCAAAGAATTCTGATGACATTTTCTTTCATAATTATTTTTTCTGATTCTAAAAATGGTGTAAACTTTCAAAAATAGTTGGATAAGCTGAGTTTCAATTTTTTTGTTCAAATCTTCCAATATTTCTTGTTTTTGTATAAAAAAGTTGAATTTCAGCTTATATCCAACCATTTTTTAAAGTTCATACCATTTTTGGAATCAGGAAAAATAGTTATGAAAAAAAGCGTCATCAGAATTCTTCGGTTCAGGATTTTTAGGATTTTCGTGTCGGTACCACCAATGAATGAATCTCCTCCTTTTAAAATATATTTTTATAGCATTTTGATACTTTTTAGCAAAAAATTTGTTTCAACAATTGCTTGATCAATTTAAAATTTCAATTTTTAGGTAACATTGGAAAATTCGAATGAATTTGAAAACTATGTTGAAACTGTGACAAAATTTGGAGTTCAAACAATACCAAAAAATGTTTGTGCTACAATAAAAGAACAAGTGTCAAAATATGTAAAAGGATTTTCTGTTTCATTGGCTGAAAAATACAAAGAAGCTATGCTTAAAGCAGCTGAAAAGACTGCAGATCATTTATTGAAAGAAAAGATCAAAAATTCTTCGCCAAAACTAAAATACATAAATCAACCAAAGCCAAACTGTGACAAAAATGTTCAAATTGAACCAAGTCTCAAAGAAGCGGATGCACAAACATTTCCCGGACTTGGAAATTATGATGATTATGATTTTGATACTTTTGTAAACAATGATGATATTGAGGTAAGAGAATGATTAAAATTGTTATGAATTTAAAAAAACGAAAAAGTTGGCAAGGGACACTATCAATCTGCCTTGCCGCTTTTTGAACGAGACATATCCCACAAGATAGCCCTAGGGCAGTTACACATAACCCAAAAATTAGCGGTTAATGTAATTCCATATGCAAATTTATAGAATTGAAGTTTGAAAAATTCGAGACCCGGGTCGACGATTTTTCAAAAACGCCTGTTTCACGCACATTTTACAACTTTGTTTCCGTAAATTTGCATAACGCATTCACCGGAAATATTTTGGGGTAATGCATGACTACCCTGGGGCTATCTAGTGGAATGAGTTTCGCTAAAAAAGTGGCGAGGCAGGTTAGGAGTGTTCCTTGTGAGATTTATTCATTGATGAAACACGAAATTTCCCGGAAGATTTCCTAATTTTTTGGGGGGAAATGGTTCTTATTTCCCGGAAAATATTACAGTAATCTTTTACATTTTTAAATTAAACATTTAAAAAACGAATAAAAATTCAATAAAAGCACTGTACATAGTCAAATTTGCCTAAATTTAGTATTTAATAGCCCTTTTTGGTTATAAGGCTAATTTTGGTAAAATATTACTGTAGTTTGGAATACTGTAACTCCGGGAAATGGCAGGAAATTCCCCGGGACTTTCCCAGAATGTTTTTTCATTTCCCGGGAAATGAACAACCCTAGATAGAAATCCTCAACGTTTTTTTTGAATCCTATCTATATTTCAGTTATCGTATCCTGATCAAGATGAATTTCATTCTGATTCTGAAATTGGAATGATGGCACAAAAAGATGAAGAAATTTTGGTTGAAAAACTTGAAAAATTAGCAGCAAAACAAAAAAGATTGGAAGAAGATTATGAAAAAGCTGCAGAAAGTTTCTTGGAATTATTGGAAAATAATTCAGATCATCGAAATATAATTACAAAAATTAAAAGATTAACAGAATTTGAAATGAAGACTTTTGAAATCGAAATGTCAAAAGAAAAAGATCCAACCCTTCCACAACCTGAAATATTAACATATAAATGGAAGGGAAGATTTTTCAAAGTTGTGACATCATTTTCATGGATATATTCAAATTTTGATTCAGAAAAACGAAAAAAACATATTCAAGCAACAGAAAAAGCATATCTTTATCTCCAACATCCTGATATTATTATGCCTCCTCCAAAATCAAGATGTGATCAAGTTGTTAAAGAAATGGAGCCAGTCGAAGATTTTTGTAGTCCTTCGAAAATTGCAAAAATAGATTTTTCTAACAAAGATAAAGAATAATCTACCCCAAGGCCGTAGGGAGAAAATTTTATGGGGTGGGCATTTTCGTTTTGGAGGGACACGCCTTTGATATTTTGCAGCCATATCAGGATGGCGGCGAAAGATCAAAGGATTTTTTCGATTATGGGGGCATAAGTACCGAATGCTTCTCCCCACCCTCTCTACGGCCTTGATCATGCTTGTCTGTAACAATTAGCATACAAAGAAAAATTTAATTAAAATTGACATTGTCTCTTCACTATGAATTTCATCAATAAATTGTTTATTTATTATTCTTTCCTAAATTTGGTTGCCTTTTACAATAAACATAGCAAATTATTATTCAACCAGATTCATATTTTATTTTTAACAATAAAGCTAAATTTCATGGAGGATTCAATGGTGATGGTCTTGTTGTTACTGATTTTGATATTGACCGCCACAGGAAGCCAATATCAAAATTTGCATAATTCTTGTTTTTTTGCATTTTACATGATCTATAAGCAATTTTTCATGGGGATTTTGATGGCATGTGTCTCTTGATCTGTGGTTTTTCAAGAGTATGCAAATTTTAAGAATTAATTTATTTTCGTTTTTTGTCTTTTTAATACCCGTGCTTCAAATGAACCCGAGCTTTTTTTGGCCCGAGCTATGCCAAACCCCTTGGGGCTTATCTTTTAAATAATTCGATGGTATGCAAATTTTTTTTGGGTAACCCCACTGTAAAGGTCGAGCTTACTGTTATGAATAAACTTATATAAAAATTATTCAAATAAGTTGATAAATATTGCAGTTTCCAGCCAAAGACCCAAGTTTTATTAGTTACGGCACTCAAAACATTTAAACAGTCCGAAAAATATTTACTACAAATTAAACATACATAATTAAAAAAGGACACCTAAATAAAATACATAAAAGAATTAAGATGATTTAATTGGATGAAAGTTGTTGAATTGTTGGAGTTTGTAAAATTGGTTCACCCGTTTCAAAGGTAAATAATCATCTTAAATTTTTTGAATTGCTAAACATTAATCTTGAGGTTGTTGTATTGGTGTTGTTGCAGGAGAAGTTTTAATTTTTGGTAGCGGTTCTTCAATAGGAATAGCAGTTTCAGTTTTTGGAGTTGGATGTAAATTTTCAACATTTTGATCATTATTCAAATTTGGTGGAAGTTGAGTTTTGCTAATTTCATTTTGTTTTCTTAGATGGTGAACACAGAAACATATGGCAGTAATCGCGAGAATAAGTGCAACAACTGATCTGAAAATGGAGTATTTATAAAAATATTCAAATTTCAAAAAACTTACAGTACAACACCAATAACAATCCACCAATATTCAGATGGAGCCTTTTCAACTTCAGTTGTTTCATCGGAATAATTTGGAAAAGCTGTAGCAGCAGCAGAAGTTGAAGCATCTCTTTCTTTAGCTTCAGCAAAAAGTTTAGCAGCTTTATCACGATCAAGCAAAACTTCAATTTTGCCTTTGATATCCCCTGCAGGAAGAAGCACTTGTGCAGTATTACAAACAGTATAACCTCTTGATGGAGTAATTTGAATCACAAATTGATCATCCAGAACATCGGTTGGATTTTCAATTTGACAAACATCCATTTCAATAATCGATAAATGTGTGCCAGCTTTAACATAAACTTTTGATTCATTACGAGCAAAGACAAATATTGGAGATTTTGTTGGGTCATAAATTTCAGTTGATACAGTACCTCTTGTGATAAAGTTGATTCCATCTTCACCAAGATTAATAATAATTTTACAATTTTCATCACTTCGAAGATTCACAAATAATTCATATTGTTGATTTGAACAATTTGCATCAAATTTGAATTCCAGGGATGGATACGGTTGATTTTTTCCGATGCGAAGAAAGTATGGAATTGCTTTGGTAGATTTCGTGATATCGATAACAACATCTCGTCCAAGAAAAAAAATTCCATCAGAAAGGGAGTCATTGTTACCACTTCTCCACCAAAATTCTTCACCTTGAGCAGCAAAAGTTTCATTCAAAAGTTCTCGAGTAGCGGGTTGTAATTCTTCATCTTCCACATCCATGTAATTTGGCTGAAAAAGAACAAATGATATTTAAAAAAGATGTGAAGAAAAAAAAAGAAATATTTACCAGAATCAAAAAGACTTTACACGGAATGATCGAAGTGACTTGTAGTTCCATAACATTTTTGGTGCGGTCAACAGAAGAATGAAAAGGATTAGTTCTTTTAAAGCACAATCTCTCTTCTTCATGTTCAAGATTTTCTTCTTTTTCATCAATTCGGTATATAAAATAAGCTCGTGTGTCATTAAAATCTATAAAATAATACAGTTTTACACTATTTTGTGAAAACTTCTGTACAATATAATAAAATACAATTTACCAGGACATTTTGTATACAAGAAAGCAACTACTATACCATTTAATTCTCCTTGAACTTCACCACGAATCCAGTTTTCGTTATCAAAAGTAAGTTTGAATTCCAGTTTATTTGTATCCATTAGACATTCATCTTCAGTATTTGACGGAGAATAAAGAGTTATATCCGAAAGGATTTGAGCCATATTTTTATCTTTTAGAAATAAAAGTTTAACAGGCTCAGAGACAGCTTCCATGAGAACATTAAGTGCAAGATATCTAAAAATTTTAACATATTTCACAAAAAAAAATTTATATAAAAACATAAGTTTTTCCATTCGAATCAACCGAAGTCCAATATCTTCGAGAACCATGATATTTAACATTTATAGTCGGATCAGCATCAGGTGGAGATGAACCAACAATTTTGATGACAAAAAGTAAGAGAAGCAATGCACAAAATTCTTTCATTTTTCTTCTTTCACCATCCAACAACAACTGCAACAACCATCAACAATCAAAGAAGAATGAATAAAATGATTGCTTGTGATTGAAAAAGGCACAAAGTAGAATTCCCACGTGTAAAAGAATGAAACAAAAATATTATGCAAATTTCAAGTGGAAAACAGCAAAAATAAATTACTTCCACAACTCGTACAATTGTTACAGTACATGTACCGGGTTTTTTAAGGTCTGCGTGAAAAAAACAAAAAGCTATGAAAAGCAAGCTAATAATATTTATTTGTGTAGTTTTATTGTTTATTTTTAGTTTAAAATGTGGCACTAACAGTTAATTTCACAATTTTAACATTTTCAAGTTTTTAATTTGAAAGGCAAGTTCCACCGTGGAACTTGCCTATCTGTTTTGAAGTGAAACTTCCACTTCAAAAAAGACAATGATAAACAAAATGTTAAATTAATTATTGATAATTAACTTCTTAGAAAAATTTTTATTAATAATTTTTGCTTCTCGAATAACACTAAATCACCATCTTTAAACAATACAACATTGAAGAAATTTCTCCCTTTTGTGCAAAGGAAAGAATTATTTTAGTATTAGTTAATTTATGAGAATTCCAAAATTGTCACTTTTGTTTATTTTCGATATTAAAATATTCAATTGTAACAAAAAAAATACTGTAAGACACATTGAAAAACAACAAAAACATTTTATTTTTCTTCAACTGTTTGGCAAAAAGTTCTTTTTTGCAAAAGGAAAAATTGTGAAATTTTTTCGTTGATTTGTGTTTTTCGCATTCAATTTCAAGCTTATTTGTGACAAATTGTATTAATTTTATGCTTAAAATTTATAATATTTATTATTAAAGATGTCAAGACCTGTACAGCTTCCAGTATCAGAGCTGATCAAGCATGCGAAACGAGCTGGTGAAGAGGATCAAGCAACAAAAAAGAGGGTCAATGATTTTCGTGAACAAAAAGAATTGGAAGAACAACGAAAAGCTGGAACTGCTCCAGCCATGGTGGATATTGAAACTGGACGAGATATTAATCCACATATCCCAGAATTTATTGAAAAAACTCCTTGGTATGTTCCAACTTCTGGTCCAACTTTGAAGGTATGTTTCGATACAAACTATTGTTTAAATATCTAACATTCTATTGCAATTTTAGCATCAACGTCCACATGAAGAAAGACAACAAGAATTTGTTCGATTGAATGAATGGTATGCTAAAGGTACAACGAATAATGTGGCGTATAAATTCCGGAAGGGTGCTTGTGAAAATTGTGGTGCAATGGGACATAAAAAGCGTGATTGCTTTGAACGTCCAAGAAAAATTGGAGCAAAATTTACTGAAGAAGATATGGCACCAGATGATCACATTCAAGTAAGTATGCTTATTAGAGATGGACAAAGTTTTGCTCCGGCCTGAAAATCTATATCATTTAATTTTTGTGGACACTGGTCTCGTGAGTCACGATTTGATTTTTTGGCTGTTGTAAAAGAATTTTAAAAATTGCAGAATTGTTTAACAAGTTTCTTGTACCCTTAGTTATCCATACACTTTTAAAGAACTCCAAGTAATTTGATCAGTTTCCACGAACATTTTGTCCCTAACTATTTATCTAAACTAACAGCAAGTTCTCCACGTTATTACCCAACTTGCTTTCCTTATCTTCCTCCGTCTTTAGCTTTTTAATATTCAACAATTAACTGTTTTGTTTTAGCCAAATCTCTCACTTAACTATGATTCAAAACGTGATCGCTGGAATGGATTTGATTCTTCAACCTTTGCTGAAACAGTTGTAAAAGAACATGAAGAAATGGCAGAAATTGCAAAAGTTATTAAAGCTGAAAAGATTCGAAAGGGCGAAATTCAAGTTGATCCTGAATCAGGAGTTGGTGAAGAAGTTGCGGATGATGATAAATATGCTGATGAAATGTCTCTTGGACAATCAGTTGATATGGATTCTCGGACTCGAATTACTGTCAGAAATTTGCGGATCCGTGAAGATACAGCAAAATATTTGTATAACTTAAATGAAAATGGACCATATTATGATCCGAAATCCCGATCAATGCGTGAAAATCCATTCTTGGGTGTTGTTGGAAAAGAAGCAGAAGCTGCAAAATTTGCTGGTGAAAATTATGAACGATACAGTGGTGAAGTTGTTCAATCTCATGAAGCTCAACTTTTTGCATGGCAAGCTCGAAGCAAAGGCATTGATGTTCATGCAACAGCAGAACCAACAAAACTTGAATATTTTCAAAAGAAATTCAATGAACAGCGTGAAACTTTAACAGAAGATAAACAGAAGAAGTTGCTCGAAACTTATGGAGGTGAAGAGCATTTAGAAGTCCCTGCAAAAGAACTGCTTCTTGCACAAACAGAAAATTACGTTGAATATAATCGTCGGGGAAATGTTATCAAAGGTGAACAGCGGCCACTGTTGAAATCTAAATACGAAGAAGATAAGTAAGTTTTTTGGTTAAACTGCTTGATTATTTATTGACATTGTTTATGTTTGAAAAATAAATACCATATAAATTTTAGACTAATTGGTAATCATACTAGTATTTGGGGCTCGTATTGGAAAGATGGACAATGGGGATATAGATGCTGTCATTCTTTTATGAAAAATTCATATTGTGTTGGAGAGAAAGGTTATGCAAATGATACTGAAACATTTACAAGAACACTTCCAGCGCCAAAAGCAACACAAATAAAACCAAAACCTGCTGAAGCTGCGCAAGAAGCTGAAAAGCCAGATATTACTGAAGTTGTTGCAAAACAAGAAAGTGGTAAAAAGAAAAAAAGCAAGAAAGTTGAATCAGAAAGTGAATCGTCATCAGAATCAGAGGAAGAAGAAGAAAGTGAAGTAGAAGTTGAAGTAACAAAAGATGCTGTCGAGGATGAAGATGATGAAGAAAGAAAAAAGATCTTCGAAGAAGAAATGAAAAATGAAAAAGAGAAAAGTATGTTTTAGTTTTGCTTGTTACTGTAATTTTTGTTAACGTTGTTTTTTTCAGGAGCAAAGAAAGAGCATCAAAGAAAAGTTAAACGTGATAAAAGAAAGCGGCAAAAAGAACGAAAGCGAGAAAAGAAAGAAAAAGAAGGTAAAAAGAAGAGAAAGAGAAGGCGCTCATCATCGGCATCATCCTCCTCTTCTTCATCGGCATCATCAGATTCTGAACCGGATTTAAAGAAAGCTAAAGGTGATCCAGAACTTCGAGCGGCAATCAAGAAAGCAACAAGAGAAAGAGAAGCGGGAAAAGCAATGAATAAAATGGTTTGTTTGTCTTTATTTTGGGTGAAAGCAGTTGTTTCATTAATGTCGTATTAGGAATACGATATATCTGCTTTCAATGTATTGAATACCGTAAACTTTTGATAACACGATTGATTTAAACAATTTGAATCATCTTTCTTATAACATTTTTATCATTTCTATTTTAGGATGAACGTGATCGCTCTTATCATTCTAATTATGAAACGAAAAAATTAACGCCTGCTGAATTGGAAGCATACAATTTAACAAGAATTCATTCATCAGATCCAATGGCATCTCATTTTTCTAAGTAGTTTTTTGTTGCCTTGTTTTGTATTTATCTTTTGTTTACTTCTTTTTGAATGTATTTTGTTTGTTAAAAAATAAAGTTTTTTGTAATTTTTCTTGGGGTTGAAATATTGTAACGGTTTTTGCCAGTTGTAAACTTTCTGAAAAACGGAAAAGATTTTGTAAACAATGTGACATTATTAATGGTTTGAGCATTACGGTAATCGCAATTACCGTAATCGTTGTCTTATTTTTATATTGTTACATAAAATATTTTTTTTTAGATGCTTTCAAGCTTATTGAAATTAGATGCTAAATTGAGTAGAATATTATTAATGCGAGATGCATTAGTTTCACCAACTATAAGATTTGGATTTTTATTAATTGAATGGGCAGCTCATGGTATTCCTTGGTATGAACATTATATACAACATCATTAGTAAAAGAACAATTTTAGGCTTGTTGTGTCTGGTTTGGGAACATTATATGTTATTCGAAAACAATATTCTCCTAGGCTTCAATGGAAATGGTGTGTACTATTATTTGGTAAGCTTTGAATTTTATTTTTGATACTGTAATTCATTCGAGAATTATTTTAGGAATTTTACTGGATTTAGCTGCAGTCGGAATTTTCAAAATTTCATTTCAACGTAATCGACCACCATATAATGAAGATGATCAGGTTGGTTTATTTTGGCAAGAATGTTGGATGTTTTAATGTGAATTGAATTTTAGGTTTATGAAGCACCAATTGCAGATAAATATTCTTTTCCTTCTGGACATTCTTCAAGAGCTGCAATGTTGACTGTATTGGGGTAAGGTTTAAATATGTCACTCATTTTTACGTAATGGTCATATTAATCCAGACATTTATTTGGGATACTGTAACATTTACGATCTAAACATTTTTTGGATACCATATATTGTTGCTTATTAGATTACTGTATTGTATGCTTATTCTAATTCATCAACTTTTTAGGCTTCATCTTTTAACACCTTTAAATGCTCAATCAAAAGTTTTATTATACGTCTTTCCGGTGATCCTTGGATTTACACGTGTTGCAATGGGTCGGCATTATTTATTTGATGTTTTAGCAGGTACTTTATTATATTTGGATTACTGTAATCAACATTTTGATTATTTCAGGATTTGTACTCGGGTATTGTGAAGGATTAATTGCACTTCAACTTCCGCATGAAATTCCAAATCTTTTATCTCATTATATTCCTTTGATATTTGTTGAATAAAAAAAGCTACTTAAATTTAATAATATATGGTATAAATAAATTAATTATTTGGTTATTAATGTTTATTTTGTAAACGCTTTGTCATATAATTATTTTTACTTTTCATTTTAAATAATGTCTGCTTCTTTTTGATGTAGCAAAATAATATTTACATATCACACAGTAATAAATAAAGTTCTAAAAAATTATAAATATTACTACAGATGTTACTGTAGATTATGATATTGTAAAATATTTATTTAAATATTCAAAAAAGCAGTGGTTTAGAAAACAAATTTTTCCCAAACTGGTTAAGGTTAAAGTAGAAAAAAAGAAATATTTTTTTGACGCAACCATTTCATTAAAAAATGTCCGTGTAGGTAATAAATGGTTGTCACAAAAATGAACACACTTTGATCATTTTTTCTATCGATTTGAAAAAAAAGGAGAAATTAAATGCATTTTTCGATGTCAATGTATGAAATATCACTGTCTTCGCTGTCTTTGAATATTTGATAAATTTATGCGATAAATAAAAAAAATTTTACTTTTTTGCTATTTGTAGCTTGCATTAAAAAGTTGCACTAAACGTTTTATAAAAAAACGGGTGCTTTTAACGCAAAACTACAAACAAATTAATGGTCAATATTAATTGATATTTAATAGAGTTGATCAAATCTTTTTGAGTATTTTCTTATCAGGCACTCAAATAAGTGCAGTTTATTATTGCTGATGATTTTTTAGTTAACCTTAGATAAGTTTTGTTTGGTGTTTGAACTTTCGGCACTTTTAGTCATAAATTAAATTATGATTTCTTTTTCAAAAGATGCAAATCCCTCAAATAAATGGAGAATGTTCGTTAGTTTGTTGGTTGGTGCGTGCGTTTTTATTCACAAAACGAAGAATAAAAACGAAAAAAAAAAGAGAAAAAAGTGCATCAAACTTTGCCCTGCAAATTGCAGCATGACAAAATTTGCATGTGTTTGTCACCCCTAGTGGATTTTAAAAGTGTCATTTGAGAAGTGTTTTTGTTAATTTTTAGTTTTATCCGATTTACGCGGATTTGCTGGTAATTTGCATAATAAGACATTATTTTTTGTTTTCCTACAACTGCAACGTTAAAATTTTCTTTTCATTCGATATAGGGCGATCGAGTTAAAGTCGGTAAAAATTTGTCCTGGTTATGCAAATTTATTAA
Organism: Panagrolaimus sp. LJ2414; assembly: GCA_024447195.1. Lineage (NCBI taxonomy): Eukaryota > Metazoa > Nematoda > Chromadorea > Rhabditida > Panagrolaimidae > Panagrolaimus > Panagrolaimus sp. LJ2414. The sequence goes on along the minus strand of JAMRXY010000073.1, from coordinate 858,296 downwards.
ATTTTTATATTACTCCGTTTGAATATCTAAAACAAACATTTTTTTAAAAGTGGAAACAATACAAAAAATCGAATATATTAATATTGGACGATATTGCTTGTTCCCATTGCTTCTTCAAATTTGGATTTTCAAATAATATTGTATTCGTTCGTGCTTTTTATTATAATTTACCTTACATTACAATAAAATATTTAATTAAATATTCAAAAAAAATTCTTTCAAAAACAATGTTTTCGAAAGCATTTGTTTCCATACTGGTCATGGTTAAAGTAGAAAAAAAGAAATATTTTTTGACTCAAACGTTTCAATGAAAAATGTCTGTGTAGACAAAACGATTTTGTCACAGAATTTAACACTTCTCGTTCTTTTTTCCTATCGATTAAAAAACGGAGAAATAAAATGCATTTTACGACATCGACATGTTTAAACAAACATGAAACTGATGCTGTTTTCTTTGAATATTTCATAAATTTATGCAATAAAAGTTGTTTTACTTTTTGCTATTTATTGCTTTGATTTAAAAGTAACACAAAATATCTTTAAAAAAATTATTTTTAATTTAAAAAGATTTTAGCGTGCATTTTATTTAAAGCAATAAATAGCAAAAAAGGGAAATTAAAATAACGTTAAATCAAACGATTCTATGTATGATCCAACATATTACATTTGTCGCTTATAATATAATCTCTGATAATCAAGTAATTACATTTTATTATTACTGTTGTATTTAATTATCATAGCTCGGTGTTCAATAATTTTTGTCAAGTGTTTGAACCATTGCACGTTGCAAAAAAAGAAATCTTCGCATTTTTTACACTTAATAACTTTTGAGAAAGTTGACGGTTTTAAAAAAACTCAACGTCTATGATAAATGTTATATCGGGACGTTGAGTTTTTCTCAAAATATCTACTTTCTCAAAAGTTATTGAGCGTTAAAAATTATGCAAAAATGACTTTTTTCCGAACGTGCTATTGCCTTTTTGAGTTTAACTGATAACTTCGGCATACTTATTTAATGCATTATTATCAGATAATCTTTACTTCCTCGTGTTTTTTATAATTTATCTTAAAAACCCCTAACGTGTATAATAAAAGTTTACTACATGTTTTATTACAGTAGATAATGTTATTGTAAAATATTTAATTAAATATTCAAAAAAATGCAAGAATTTAGAAAGCATTTTTTCCCAGAATGTTCAAGGTTAAAGTAGAAAAAAGAAACAATCACATTTTTTTAACACAAACATATGTTATTGAAAAATGTCCGTGTCAACAGGACTTGTGTGTCACAAAATTTAACACAATTTGTTCTTTTTTTCTATCGATTTAAAAAAAAGAAAAGTAGGGTGTGTTTTACTACATCAACATTTTTAGACAAACGTTAAATTTGCGGATGCTGTTTTCTTTGAATATTTTATAAATTTATGCAATAATTCGAAAACCTCAGGTATCATTTTATATAAAATTTATATAAAATGATTCAATAAAAAATAATTTAAGGCAAACTTTTGCGCAAAACTAGAGCTTTACGTAAGAAATCATGTCAACCGGGTAAATTTGGCACATTTAAAAACAAACTTAAAAAAGTAATTCGGGGAAGGATAATGTCCGTAAAGAAAGATCAAAATTTGAAAATTTTGACAGTTTCTTTTTGTTCATTGAAAACAAGATTTCAAATCAATTTTGTTATACATGTATTAGACTTAATTTTTAGACAGATAATTTTTGTGAAATCCGTCTATCCGACCTTGTTTCATGTGAAGAACCAACTAAAGCTGATAAAAAAAACCTTTGAATAAAGGAGGTCATCAACCTTGTGAACAACTTTATTTATTTGATGTTTTAGCAGATATTTTTTAAATTTATATTTTGATTGCTGTAATCAACAATGTGATTATTTTAGGATTTTTACTCGGATATTGTGAAGGATTAATTGCACTTCAAGTTCCACATGAAACTCTCAATCTCTTATCTTATCATATTTCTTTGATATTTGTTGAAGAAAAAAATCTATTTAAATTTAATAAAATGTGATATAAAGAAATTAATTATTTGATTAATAATGTATTCTGTAAAGAAATTAATCAATTAAAGTATAACATTTCTGTTGTATTTAAATAAATATTGATTATCTCATTTCTGTTTTTATAATTTATTAATTACCACAGTTTACCGTATCATCATCTACAATATCGGGGTTACTGTAGAAGATGATACTGTAAAATATTTAATAAAATATTTAAAATTAAAGCAAGCTGTTAGATAGAAATTTCGCTCTAACTGGTACCACCATGGTCAAAGAAAAAATGGAAAATAAAACATTTTTTGACACAATGGACGGGTTGAAAATTGTCCGTGTAGTAAGTAAGTAAGTTGTGTGTCACAAATTCTGGCACACTATGTTCTTTTCTATCGATTAAAATGAGAAGTGAAATGCATTTTACGACATCAGTGTATGACTTTTTTGATATCTTTTCCTTTGAATACTTGAGAAATTTATGCAAAAAAAGTGTTACTTTTTTTTATTGCTTACATTAAAAAATTGCACCAAACGTTTTTTAAAAAACGAGTGATTTTTACATAAAACTACAAAAGCAAACATGGTCACTACACGGTATTTGGTTACTTCCATTTTGCCAAACATTTTAATTAAAGGATTTTTGTTCAACAAAGATTGTGCATTTATCATTACAATATTGCTTAAAAAATACTTACTCTTACTGCTTTTTTTGGTTTTAAGTGAAAGCTATATTCATAAGGAATCCATTAATACCAAATTCAACGTAAACGAGATTGTGTGTGCAATATGCGATCAAAGCAAAGATGTTGCACATGTTGTTGCATAACTTTGAATAAAGTTCCTGACTTCCCCTTACATTTAATTATTGTGTTTTTTGATTAAATTTAATGATTATTATGTGGACTTTCAACTTTTCACAGCAGAACTTTTATTTTAACGTTAAATCACTAAAATTTTCCATGTTTTTAACATTAGCGTGGTTTTATATGTTTTTCAGTCATATTTTTATTATTTTTTTATTAAACAACATAATATTTACATTACAACTACTATCATTTTAAAGCTTTATCAGGTTTATCCTTGTAAAAATGTATTTTAGATGGCAACAAAATATCCCTCCATCTCTTCTCATCAATTTTATCCAAGTAATGGTTGTAATACTTTGGGTAATCAATACAGCAATGTTAACTTAAATCAAATACATCATTGTTCAAGTACGAATTTTGAACTCAATGAAATAAAAACAACTAAAACATGGAACGCAAAAACTTATGGTAAATTAAAAACCGCAGTCCTTTTTAGAACTAATTTATGAGAACGCTAAATATTTCATTAGTATTTTAATTATTTTTTAGTTGAACATATTCAAAGGACTGTAGATTTAACTAACAAGGGAACCGTCAGAAGTGATAATTGAGTTTTTAAACGAAATATATATTTTTGGGATGGTTTTAGGTCCCTAATGATCATATAAAAATATTACGTGCTGGTTTTTAGGTTACGGTACTTTTTCGGCACTTTGAAGTTTTGTACCCTCCTGTCCAAAGGGGGGAGTACGTGCTCAAAAAAATGAAAAAAATAAAAAATTTTAAAAAATGTTAAAAATTAATGGAAATGCTAGTAATAAGCATATTAATGATCCCTATAAAATATTTTCGCTTAAAAACGTTTTAAATCCACTTTTTAAAGCAATTTAAGCATGCGTCATGTAATGGTACAAGAACTTTGAAGCGTTCAAAAATAAATTAATCGGCCTTCTGGTGAAAAAATATTTTGCATACGCTTATTACCGACCCTCAGGAACAATTTGGAGCAAAATTTGCGAAATTTAAAAAATTTCAATTTTTTTTCGTTTTTGAATCCAAAGGGGGGAGTAAGGCAAATCGCAGAACTTCAAAGTGCCGAAAAAGTACCGTAACCTAAAAACCAGCACGTAATATTTTTGTATGATCATTAGGGACCTAAAACCATCCCAAAAAAACATATTTCGTTTAAAAACTCAATTATCACTTCTGACGGTTCCCTTGTAAATTATAAGATTCCATTAATGATCCGCGATCACAATCGAATAAATCATACAAAATATCAGATCGGTTAAACGTCGATAATCGTAAAGAAGAAAAAGCAAGGGAAGAAAAAGAAGAGAAAACCCATTTAAGCAAAAATTCCAGCACCCTTTCCCTTCATATTGCGGCGTATGAAGCAAATCTTGAATGGATTCCTACGGATATGCAATGTGTTATCGGTTCCGATACTGAAATGCCAGAAGAAAAATCACCAAAACTTAGATCACCATCCCCTCCACCAGCAACAGTCACATCCCCATCAATTTTATCATCAAAGACATTAAAAAGCCCTGAGGAATTAAGCAAAAGTGGTTATTTCAAAAGAAAAAAACAAGTTGAAAATATGGCTAATGAACTGTTAGGGCCGGGACATAAAATTGTAATTGGTAAGCCGCAAAGGGTTACGGTAGAAGAAGCAGCAGAATTTTACGTCTTGCATGGCTGCAAAGATGTACAGTATGAAGGGTTGGATAGAAGATTTTATCCATGTTTGAGTACCGTAAAGAGATATTTAAAAAAATTAAAAGAAAATCTCAAAGCAATGGCTAAACAAGGACTTGCAGCTGCTATTTTGAATGATCTAAATTCAATGGATGAATTTCCTTTTACAAATGCAAGAATTAATATTGGTGTTGATAAAGGTTATAAAATAATAAGTGCTTTTAGAGGTAAATTTTCCTTTTTAGGCGGTGATACAGCAAAAATTGTTTACTCTTGGGTAGATTTGAAAAATCCGCAATCACCGAAAAAATTAAGAGTTTATAAAGTTTTTGTTGGTAATGATACGCGTGAATTTTTGTTGCCACATCTGATTCTAATCGATGAAGCCGTTGAATATTTACAAAGCAAAGTGTTTGACACCAAGCATGGACCTAAAACTTTTGAGTGGTTTGTCCATGTAAAATTTATGACCATTTCATAACAGAGTATTTTACAGTTTTTATATCGCTGATTGCAAAGCAGGTGACGAAACAGTTGGACTTCAAGGTGGAAGCTCAACGTGCCCATGTTTATACTGTACCATTGCTTCAAAAGAATGGAAAAATTTCCAAACAATTCCAGATTCTGCTTTACGTACAATTGAAGATTTGATTGTTGCTGGAGAAATAATAGAATCAGCTGTAGCAGAAGGAACAAAAACTAAAACCGAAATTCAAAAGCTTAAAATTGATTTGAAATCAGTCAAAGCGACACCAATGTTAAAGAATATTCCAATCAAAAGATATGTGCCACCGGTTGTACATATTTGTATTAGTGCTGTAAGCTCTACTGTGAAATATTGTAAAAAGAATGGAAAAGGTCCTGAGTAAGATTTTTAGCATATCTCTTTCAGATTTTTTGTTGCCTTCAATTTAGATTAATTGCTGCAATTGACACCATTGGAGTAAAAACCCATCAAGGAACATCAGATTTTACAGGACCAAATTGCAGAAAAATTTTGAAATATTTAGTTGATCATCCAGAAATTGATGGATGTGGAGTTGATCTTTTAAGAGCATTTGCTAAAATTGAAAAATTTGCTGAAGCTCGTGATCTTGAAGAACACACGTGGGCACGGTCGGAGGACAGATTTTGAAATTTTCGCGACCCTTTTTTTCCAAAGGGTCCCCCCTGTGGATTTTTAAAATTTTTTTTCGATTGTGGTAAATTCCCCTTTGGATTTTTTGAATTTTTCCTTGATTTTAATGATTTTCAAAGAGTCCCTTAGTTTAATATTTTAAAAAATATTCAAAGACAAAAAAGAGAAAGCTTATGCCTTGATATACAAACTCATCATTAGGTAATAACTTCATTATCGTTCGGAAAGTTTTTAACGCACTTTGTAAAGAAGGAGATCGAGCTGAACGTCTTTTTACACACAGATCTCTGAACTAGCAAGAAAACAGCAAAAAAACGAATTAATTTAGCAAATCGTGAATTAATTCGTTTTTATGCTAAATTGATTCATTTTCTTGCTGAATTAATTCGCTTTTTTGTGAATTAATTTAGCAAAAAAACGCATTAATTTAGCAAATTTTGGTTTTTTGAAGAACTGTTAAAATCAAGGATTTTAAAACAAAACTATGATGGTAGAACAACAACCAATATCCAAAATTTAGAATATCCTAACTTTTTTCAAAGCTTGGATATTTATGCAAACTAGCCCGAAAGCCAGTTTGCATAAAGCAAACGTAATCCACCGATTTAGCAGGGCAGGGATAAAAATCCCATCCATGAACCAAACCGGGGAAAACCAACGATAAGCGAAATTTGCAAACTTTTATTCCAAAAACGGAGGGATTGTAAAACGAAGTGCATTCCGGCGTCAGAGAACAAAAGAGACGCTCTTTCTTCGTGCACTCTTTCTCCATTGTTTTCAAAGTTTAAAACTTGCTAAATTAATGCAAAAATTTGCTAAACGCATGCTAAAAAAATGCAAAAAATTGCTGAATTAAATCGTTTTTAAAATTTTGCTAAATTAATGCAAACACTTGCTAAATTAATGCGAAAACTTGCTGAATTAAGTTGTTTTTGAAATTTTGCTGAAAAAAAATGATAATGCATCATAATTAATTTTTAAAACGGCGCGAAATAATTTCATAAATTTAAGGTCAGTAAAAAAATCAAAAGGAGGAGTTCATCAATAAATTAAAAAATGCTAGAGGATCAAACAGAGAGACGGATTTTCCAGATGCAGTTGCACAACGAAACAAAACTCTAAAAAATGTAATATACAATGATGCAGAAATCAGCTGATTTGATTGTCTAATCAAAATTTTTTGGGTTAATCTATTGGGAGTGCATTTCACGTTTGTCCCAAACAAAATTTAAACCAGCGTTTTTTTCATCATCAAAAGATTCTCGAATTTATTTAAAAAAAAGAAACATAAATTTAATTCAGTGATTGATGTCTGAAGTATTGAAAGGCCATCTGCTCCAGCGGACAAAAACGCGGATTGGTTCAGAAAAGTAAGCAGAGTGGGTTGGCTGATCGATTAGTTAGTGAGAGTGTTTTCCGTCGGAAATTTCAGAAGATTATCAGACATCGATTGGGGAAAATATGCATGAACTTATTTTAAAAAGATACCTAACAAAAAAAAAAGGGCGGATTCGGGGATTATCCGCCGAATCGGAGCGTATTGCCTTTCACAAGAAGTCTTTCGGCATTCGCTACCCTCTGAATACAAAGATCTTCTGAGAAAAAAATAGCGCAACCCTCCAGATTTAAAGATCTTTTACAGAAGGGTAGCGCTATCCTTTGAATCAAATGAGTTTCTAAAAAAAGGGTAGCGCTACCATTTTTTAAAAGATCCTTTGATTCAAAGGATAGCGCTACCCTTTCTCTAACAAAAAATTGTATTCAAAGGGTAGCGCTACCCTTAAAAATCCCAAAAATCTTCTGAAGAAAGGGTAGCGCTACCCTCCAGATTTAAGGATCTTCTAAAGTTGCCCTACCCTCAAGGGTTCTCTCTTTTTCTTCTTTCTTCTCCTCTTTTTCTTTTTCCCCTTCTCCTTCTTCCTTTTCCTTTTTTCTCTTCTTCCTTCTTTTTCCTCGCGCGACCCTCTTTTTTTTCCCACGCGACCCTCTACCCTCCAGAGGATGATCCTCCGCCATCCTCCGACTTGCCCTTGTATGTTGAAGAACATGAAATTGATACAATGGAAGAGTCGATTAAAGAATATTTTACATTAATGGATCAGAAATATCCAGATTTCGCTGAAAAAAAAATTAAACTTCACGTCTTGAGACATCATGTAATGCCATTTGTACGTGAATTTAAGTCATGGGGCAAATTTTCTGAACAGGGTAAATTTTAACATATTAATAACTTTAACATTCATCTAAATCGTTTATTTCAGCTTTGGAAGCAATCCATAAAATTAAAAACCAAAGTGATTTGCGTATTAAATCAGGTGATGATCAAGCAAAGATTGAATATTTTACTGCAATGCAAATGTTAGTAAATCATTTTTACAAGGATAAACCTGATAAAGCTTTAAAATGATAGTAGTTGTAATGTAAATATTATGTTGTTTAATAAAAAAATAATAAAAATATGACTGAAAAACATATAAAACCACGCTAATGTTAAAAACATGGAAAATTTTAGTGATTTAACGTTAAAATAAAAGTTCTGCTGTGAAAAGTTGAAAGTCCACATAATAATCATTAAATTTAATCAAAAAACACAATAATTAAATGTAAGGGGAAGTCAGGAACTTTATTCAAAGTTATGCAACAACATGTGCAACATCTTTGCTTTGATCGCATATTGCACACACAATCTCGTTTACGTTGAATTTGGTATTAATGGATTCCTTATGAATATAGCTTTCACTTTAAACCAAAAAAAGTAGTAACAAAACAGTAATTAGCATTACTCGTTGGTAAAATTAGTAGAAAAAAACTGCTTTTACAAATTCACATTTTTTGAAAAAAAAAAGTTGTTGTTTTCGTGTTAAGAAATTTGTGACTTCGTAGTGCATGGTCAATATTAATTTATATTTAATAGAGTGAATTAAACAATTCTTTTTAATTGTTTTCTAATCCGGCTCTCTAAATACTTCAGTTTATTATTGCTGATGATTTTTTCGTTACCGTCAGATAAGTCCTATTGGGTGTTTGAACTTTCGGCACTTTTAATCATTATTAAAATTTTGTGATTTCTTTTTCAAAAGATGCCAATGGATGTTTAAAATGCTGCTGAAAAGAGTTTTTGGTAATTTTTAGTTTTATCCGATTTACGCGGATTTGCTGGTAATTTGCATAATAGGGCATTATTTTTTGTTTTCCTTCAAATACAACGTTAACGTTTTCTTTTGAAGAGATCTAGTGTTATCAGGTTAGTGTTAAGGATAACTTGTTCTGATTATGACAAAACTTATTTTTTATGTTTTTAGTTTAAATAATTGTGTTAATCTTGTAAAAGTGAAAACCATACACAAATATTAATAGTGTTGTTCGAATCTTATAATCAACACCAGCTGTTTTAAAATTTCTTTTTCAAAAATCTTAACCTCCTTCTCACTTTTCTTTGCTTTAATAAAAACCTTTTAAAATTGTATACATATTGTAAAATATTGATTTAAATATTCAAAAAAGCAAGTGAAAGGCAATTTTTTCAGGTGAAAAAAAGGAGAAAGAGAATAATTTTTAGTTACGCAAACATGTTATTGAAAAATGTCCGTGTAGAAATAGCTTGTGTGTCACAAATTTAACACACTTTGATCTTTTTTCTATTGATTTAAAAATAGAAAAGTTAAATTTGTTTTACTGCATCAGCATTAGCTTAAAAAACATGAAATTTGCTGTTTTCTTTGAAGATCTTATAAATTTATGCAATTATGCAAAAGTTTTACTTTTTGCTGTTCATTGCTTTGATAATTAAAAAGTAATGCGAAATATTTTAGAAAAATTAAATTTTTTTTAAAGATTTTGAATTTTTATTAAAGCATTTTAGCAAAATAGAAAAGAAAAAATATCAACCAAAACTTGTTGAAGAACTTTCTGAAAATCTTCTACATTCTCTTCTTTTTTATCATAAAAGACCAAATAAAAAATCTTATTTTTAATTAGAGGCTAGTTGAATAAGCCTCAAATTAAGAATCATTTACAGTATACTAAAAAATTTATTATGTAACAATTTTTATTTATAATTGAATTATGTTCAAAATAAAAAACAATGAAAACGATACACAAGTTAGTTAAAAATTTACAAAAAAAAATAACCGTAACACAAGAGAAGGTTCTCGTGGCACTGTGCGTACAGATGGTTCACGTGAGATTGTGCGTTCCCGCAACACTGAGGATATTAGAAAGATATTCTTCTATTTTTGACTTTCTGCATCATTATCGTCATCAATGGATTCAGAAGGGGATTGAAAAAGCACAGATTCGTCAAACACAGAGTGAAAGGGTAACATGAAGAAAGACAAGACCATGCAAAAGACCAATTGTAATTGAAAGAAAAAACGTTTTAAAGAAGGTTATTATCATATAAGCTGGAACATCGGCCAAAACAATGACAGCTAAGATTTGTTGAAATTGCACCTTGAGTTAGCGGCCATCCAAGAGCTCCTAAAGCTTCACAACTTCGATCTCGAGGTTGTGCACATTTTGATATAACATAGCCATAGGTAAAATGAGCAGAGTAATCAACAGAGAAACCAATCGACATAATAATTGTTATCAGTGAAATTGCATCAAGATTAACACCCCAAAGAGTCATGTATCCAACACTCCAATATGAATCGAGGCAATAGATGCAGTAACCCAAATAGTACAAACTGCTTGAGTAATAAGTGGAAGAGCAATCACAATCATAATCATAATTGCAATTCCGACATTTTGCACAGTATTTGGAACAACAATGTCATATTGATCAATAAATAACCAAAGCGGCATGAAGGTTGAAATATTGTACTGAGGATGTTCAGCTGCCAGGTTTCTCATAATTCCAACTGTTTCTTGTTGTTGTACACTTGTTGCAATATCACGCATTCCAATACGAAATCTGAAGAGTAATTATTAAACGGATCACTTACAGTAACCAAAACCAAAAGCATAAAATGTAACTTACCGAAAAGCAGTTCTTCCAAATGTTCCATTTTTTAGCTTTCCTCATCTAACATCCTCCGGCCAGTATTCGGTTTTTTTAGCATCATAAAAGTGTTTTGCAGCTTCATAAAACATTGTTGTGGTATAATTAATTTTAATTTCATCTGAATCTGAATAATATCGATCTATTTCATCCATCCAAAATTGAATTGATTCATCTCCAATTGTATGCTTTGTATTTACAAATGCTTGAGCAACTGATTTCATTTTCTGTCGTTCCATGGGATCTCGGAAATCTAGGCATTATTTACGACAATCTACAAAACTCATATTATACATATATATATAGAAATTTGCAAACTTGTACATTTGGTCCATAGTGCCAGAAATATTTTTCAAGGACTTTATAATGTGGCATGGCATAACTGTCTTCGACAAGCAAATTAACAGGTTCTACTTCAAGACGGAGTTGTAGGCAACCATAGATTCCGAATGCAAAAAAAACACAATACCATAAAATTGCAATAAATCTACGATAGGTTGCATTAAAACTGAAGCATACCAATTTTGGAAGAAATTCGCCACTGCAGATTCTTTTTTGTTTACCATTAAATTATCAATATTTTTATGATGTCGAGATCCTAGCAAGAATATTCGTTGGAAAAGTGATGAAGAATCATTGAAGCAATCAGGTACGGTAGATTTTGGGAAAAGACAATGACGGCCTTCTGATTCTCATTTGATAGACAGGCAGCAAAAAATGTAATCTAAAATGATAAGGGTTGATTAAAATGCTAAAGTGATAAGAATGATAAGAGCTACCTGATAAAGGAATGTAAAGGTAATAGCAGCACAAGTATAGAAACAGAAGATTTAAACAGCTGGTATACTGTAAAATGAAAAGAAATTAGTTTCAAAGCTACAATAACTAAAAACAAACTCCGTAATTGTTCCAACCCCAAAATAGAAGGCATCAATCAAAGATGTAATAAAAACCGAGATTGCAGCATCACCCAAACATTCACCAATTCGAATTTCATAATGAAGTGCTCGATTTGTTCACCAAACTGTAGCAACCATCAGAAACATGTTATCCGTTCCAACAGCAACAACCAAAAAAGACAACAATGGTTTTGACAATGCCCAATCAATATAAAATGTGCCATCAATCAAAGCCATTGAACAGAGAACAGAAAATATAATTAAGATGATAAAGGAAACAATGAATCTTGGAATCAGTGAATCTGAATTTCGTTTAAGTTCTTCAGTCAAAGATTGTGAATAAAAATAGGTTAGTTTAATGTATGGATCAGGAGGATAATCTTCCATTGCTTTTTGAAATGCCTAAAAAGTTGTATTTAGACAACACTCTTCAAAAGTTAACACATACCTTTTTCTACATGCCAGAAACATATAACATTGTATTCGGATAAAATTGCATATGATAAATATTGAACCATGCTTTCGCCAAAACCAAAATCGTTGTTCTTTCCTTTACTTGCAGATCTGCAGACACACCTCCCAAGCTTGAGTCAATGTAACCAGTTCTAAAAAAATCAACGTCATTCATTGCCGTACAATAAAAAATACATACATAGTTCCCATCAACTAACTTGCATTCTTTTTAATGTTTTTTTTTAATTTTTAAAAAATGTTTTGCTTTTTTGACTGCAAAAAAAGAAAGAGCGACACGTATTTTTTTGTTGAAAAAAGGGCGGTTCTTTGTTTCTCTGTTTTCTTGCAAATCGTGCGTGCTCTTTCTCTTTATTTTTTATGACCTCGCTTTTGGAAAATATAACCGTTGTATACAGTTTTTTATTTGAAGAAGGTGGATGGTTATTTAGCCACTTCTTTAAAATTTATTAAAAAAATATATAACCAAAATCTTTAAAAGATATTATGTAAAAAATTAATTTGATATAATACAGTTTTCAAAGAATTTCTACAGTTTTTAATAGTCCTTTACACTTGAATAATTATCGTTGCAATACAGTTTCTCCAGTAGATCAAGCATTTTTCAGTTTTAACTCAGTTTTTATAATTTTGTTATTTTTTGTTGTTGATGGACGTCCGAATTTACAAATAGGAATTAACCAACAGCAGCAGCAGCACAAAAAATAGATCACGTTTTATGTTACAATTCACCTTATCAGTTTTAAAGATTTAACTTTTTATTGAAACAGCAAACGCTTTAAACTAAAGCACAATTTAAATAAAAAAAGCATCGAACAAGGTTAACAGTTTTATAATAATTTAATAAAAAGATGAAATAAGATTTCTTGAATTTATTACTCGTACATTCACAGTTTACAGCATTAAATAATATAAATTCTTTTCCAATTTTTTTAACTTGTACTTTTAATTATTTAAAAATAAAAAAGTAGCAAAAATTTTATTGAAAAATTATTGATTTCAATCATCCAGTTTTATAAACTTTTAATCAGCAACATGTTTATGCCTTTGTGGGTGCACTATTAAATTTTTAATTAGAAGTTGGGATATAAGAAATTGAGTTAAAAGTTTAATAAAAGATTTATTGAATTTAATCAAATGACAGTTTATCAAATAGAAACAGAAACACATTTACAATTTCTTTTTTAAAAACTACAATAAACATTTTTATAAAATGATAAGCTTTTCACAGTTTTTTTATGTTCAGCAAACAGCGCTTATATTTTAATTTGGATGCATTAAAGTCAGTTTTTAAAAAATATTAAAAAATTTTATCAGCCATTTCGGTTCTCAGATTTGTTTAATCCCTAAAATTATTGAAAACGAGTTCATAAGCTACACAAAAGTTGATAAAATTTGTAACAACCTTCTTTAAGCCTTCTGGCAGCCACTTCGACGACACAGAACGCACAAAATCAAAGTTTTTTTTGGTAAGATTAAATTAAAAATAAAAAAATACTAAAGTTACAATAATTAAAAAAGATTACGCTTGGAAAAAACAATTAATTTTTTCCAGTTCAAATTATTACAGTTTTCGAGTCCCCGAGTGATTTCGCAACAATTTAACACTACCTAAAAATATAAAAAATTAAATTTTAAATTTTCGAAGTTTTGCCTTAAATTAACAAACAGATCAATTTTGCTGAACAGTTTCAACTTATCAACCTTCATCAGATCATTTTGCTTTGAATTTTTTAGATGATTAGAATAAAATAGTTTCATTTAAATCAAAAATTAAAATCGATCCAACAGTTTAAAAAAATATTTCAACTATAATTTTCATAAATTTAAATAAAATTAATATGGCAGTTTAAAATAAATTCCCCAAAATACTTTTAATCCGTTTTTTCAATTTAAACGAATTGTAAAATGGATTCAAAATGCTCAGTTAAAATCAAAATGTTAGTTGTAAATTTTTCGGATATTTAGAATATCACTTACAATTTTACCCGTCAACTACAAAAATCTAAAACATAACAAACCAAAAAAAGATAAGATTTAGTTGCCAAAAAATTCGTTATGTATCATAAAAGTTAAAAGGCTTTTCATCATTCTTCAATTTTTTTAAACCTAACTTCTGTACCTAAAAATTTCAGTTAACCTGAATAGAAAACGCTAAACTTTTTTATAACAAAACATTAGCAATTTTTTTAATTAAACAAAACGATCGTTGTGAAAAATAAAAAAATACATCTTTTTGATCTTTGATTGATACCTCAATAAATTAAATGAAATCTTCAACTGCTCAGTTTTGAAAAGAAATTAGGAAATTATAATTTTTTAAAATTAAATTTTTAAAGTTATTAAAATCATGAAATTTGTTTGTCGTTTTGATGGTATAAAGTTTTAGGAAAAAAATCTCGAGTCAGTTTTTCTTGAACTTTAAACTTGAAGTGTTAATTATCCATTTTAAAAGGTTTTAGAAAGAAATTGAAAGACTTTCAGTTTATTAAATTTTATCCTAATAATTTTTTTACAAAACATAAATATTAATAAATTCTTTCTCGTCAGTTTATTAATAGTAAATTTTATATTAGCCTCTATTTCAACAGTTTTTGTTAAATCAGTTTCCTTTTTACTTTTTTATCACAACTTTCTGGTTTTCTTTTCTTTTGGAGTAAATCTAAATTATGTGGCAACAAAATTATTCACACGACTTACAAAATTCTAATTACAGTTTAACAAGAAGTTTTTACTGATTGCTCGTATTTAATCAGTTTTAGTTATTCCTTTCGATGAATTGTAATAGTTGTAATTTTTAAATTTTTTTTTTCATTTGATACCGCTTCAAAAAAGAAATCGAAGTTTTGTAACTTCGATTTCTTTTTTAATTGTATTGAATCACTTCTGTCAGTTTTTGTTCCAAATGTTTTTTCCTCTTTTTCTCTCTCCAAAAACCGTTAAACTATAACAAATTAAATTTTCAATTATTTTTCTACCCTTTAGAACCCAAAGGATAACTTCAAGAAATTTTTTATTTCTTAAAATTCAATTCGTTTACTGAATAATTTGCATACAGCATCTGCAAGAATGGGAGAAGAATTAGATTCATGCAGTTTTTTCTATGATAGACGAAGATGGCGAACAAAAGATCACATTTTATCATTTATAAACAATAATTTTTTTGAAAGTGGCATCACATTTTTTTGTATACAGTTTAGCGAAAAAAAGTCAGTAAAACTATCTATAATTCAACAACCTGGTTGTAACTGTTACAGTTATTTTTTTCCTTTAAAATTAAAAAAATTTGGAATTCTCAATATAAAAATTATCGAAACGACCGTGAACAACTTCCTCCCAGTTAATTTACATTGTCAATGACAATCTATATTCTTAAAGCTGATCACAAAAATATATAAAGTTGATTCAAATCTTATTAAGAAAAAATTTTTCTGTATTTTTATGTCAAAGCAAACAACAACAGCAACTCTTGTTTTTTCAAAAAATTAAAAAACGACAACTAAAAAACTCTGATTTAAGTTTACATTTAAAAAAGACATCCATTCATTATTAAAAATATAATAAAGCAACTACAAAACGTCCTTCAGTTTGTTTAAATTTAACGTAATTATTTTGGTAAAAATATCAAATATCTTCATCTCAGTTTAACATTAAACAATATACAAAAAAGAAAAATGATCACATTAAACTTTGTTATTTTAAATCTTTTAAAATTAAATTTCTTGAACTTTTTCTCAATAATAAAACATATCAATCGATAAATTGCAGTTTTTAAATAACAAAAAAACCAAAGAGCTCAGTTTTAAATAAATTATAAAATAGATGTTAAAGCTATTGAAAAGCAATTGGTTAATTTCGAAAACAAAAATTTAAATAATTTCAGTTAAAACAGTTATAATCTGTCAAGACCAAAACGTTTCTTGGTAATTTGATTTATGATTTTTTGATAAAATAAAATGATAGTTTTAAAAGAATTTCGTCTCATTTACATCGCTTCGAATGTTTTTACAATTCAGTTTCAACCAGGGGTCCTGCGGACTCCTTCTGTCAGTCGGTCTGTGTTTGTAGTTGTGTTATGATATTCCTACTTTTTAAATCAATCAAAACGGATGACTTTGAGCTGTTTTATGATTAAGCGCGCATGCATGATTTTTTTTTAAATGACTCTATTTCTTTGTGAAAAACGACGCACAAAAATGGCACACACATTTTTTAAGAAATCTCTTTCCTTGTTTGTTATTAATTATCAGTGTTGATTTTAAAATCGTCTCAACCAAAAAGTCTTCGGTTTTTCGGCTTCGCCGATTTACAACTGGTCCTAGTCCTTCGGAAGGGGTTCTTGTTGTATTTTCAAGCCCGGTGTTCCTGTCCCTCGAGTAGTTGTCCCTTGCAAAACTTGAGTAAATAGTAATTCAACCTTTATTCCCAACAATTCACAACAACTTTTACAACAATAAACAACAACCGACTGAATCACTAACTAAAAGCCGCAACTGAACTGACTGACTGACCGACCGAATTTCTTCCCCGACTGAATGAATTTTTATCGAACTGGAGCTCCTTTTAAAGGACCAGCGCAACCCAAAAGCGACGGCAAGATCAACTCCGCCTTGCTCGATCTGTTCCTTTCAAAAGTATATGCACATTGAGATCAGGGGCTGTCTGCGCAAAACTTCCCGCCAGCTGCCTCTCCTGGCATTTAAGAAAGAACCCGAAAAGAGAGAGAGAAGCGAGCCATAGAGAGTGATTGCACAATATTGCGCAAGTCAATCATCGACTGGCACCAAAACTGGCGCTTCTTTTCCCACAAAAAAGACACAATGAAAAGGAGAAACAAAGATGAGTCGTAAACAATTTTAAATAAAGACAATAACGATTACGAAATACATAAATACGAAAACTAAAGCTCATTTTAAAATAAAGAAACCCCCCATAATACAACAGTTCTAACGTAAGTCGGGCCTTTAACAAAGAAGGGGTAATGTGCAGCAGCGCCTCCGGCACATTTTTAACAATGTATCACAAATTAAAATCACTATCATTTTATGCCATTTTTGATGGGGGATGGAAAAGATTGGGTAATGTGCAGCAGCGCCGGAGGCGCTGCTGCACATTACCCTTTTTTATCAATGTATCATATTACTGGTAAAAAAGAATTCGTTTAATTTTAATAATAATTTTCTTTGCTTCCATGGTCTCTTTTATCGGTACTGTTCTAGTTATTTTATCCTTTCTTTGATTCCATATCTAGGCCGTAGATTCTAGGGACAACCGACAAAAAAATAAATGTTATCCTTTATGCTTATGCGATGTCTTTTAAGATACTTTTGGATATGAAGAATTCAAAAATAAAAAGAAAACAATAAAAGATATAAATTAGAAGCTCATATTTTGTCATCAGAAGTTGACTTCTGAAAGAAAAAGTGATCCAAAAAAGTGCTTCATTTTTTCGCCTGCGTTTGTTTTTGCATGTTGCATGCTACATTCCTTCGACAAACAAAAAGAAACAACTTTTTTTCTTCAGCAATTTAAAAAAACCGCTTTAGCTTTTGGTGTTCTCAACAAATTTGACTAACGTGTTTAAAATTTAAATATGCTTTTTTGTCATGTTAAACAATGCATATATTCTTTGTCAAAATATGCTTATTTTGATAGTCAAAAAACCCTTCAAATTTCTATAAATACCCTTCAATGTCCAAAAAATTATTCTCATTTTGTAATTTTTCATTTTCTTTTTACACTCCGTCTTTCATCATCGTGGTATGTTTTTTTTCAAATTGGTCCATATTTTTTACAACCCTATAACATCCTGCTGCTTCTTCTTTTTTTGATGATTTTTTTGTTGCTGTAATAATGCAATGCTCTTTTTCATATTTTGTAATGTTCATACTTGTTTTTTTGCTTCCCCTTTTTTCTCGCTCTTTCCCATTTTTGATCATTGAAACAGTCTTTGCCGTGCTTTTATTTTTTCTTCTTATTGCAATTTTCAAACTTTACATCATTTTTTTGATCTTTTTTAGGTTGCAGAAAGGAAAAGAATGCTATCAAAATTTGCTGGAAGTCTTGCTCGTGCCGTTGGACGTCGAACTTTTGCTTCAGCACATCTTGATGCTCATGATCAAATTTCTGATGCCGAAAAGCCTATGGAAGAACAAGTCAATCCATCATTCTTCCAAATGGTTGAATATTATTTTGATAAAGGTGCAACACTTCTTGAGCCCAAACTTGTTGAAGAAATTGTATCTCAAAATATGACAAAAAATGATAAAAAGAATCTTGTTCGTGGTATCTTAAGTGCGATAAAGCCTGTTAATAAAGTAAGTTTATTGATTAAAATGATAATTTTATAAATGTAGCAATAATCATTTTCAGGTTCTTTACATCACTTTTCCTATCCGTCGTGACAATGGTGAATATGAAATTATTGAAGCATGGAGAGCTCAACATTCTGAACATCGTACTCCAACCAAGGGTGGTATTCGATATTCCATGGAAGTTTGTGAAGATGAAGTTCAAGCTTTATCTGCTTTGATGACATATAAATGTGCTGCTGTTGATGTTCCATTTGGAGGTGCAAAGGGTGGCGTAAAAATTGATCCTCGTAAATACAGTGATTATGAAATTGAAAAGATTACTCGTCGAATTGCAATTGAATTCTCAAAGAAAGGTTTTCTTGGTCCTGGAGTGTGAGTTCTTTTTTGTTGTCGTTGTTGTTGTGAGTTTGACTACGTAATCAATTAATCCATTTTAAAAGATCAAAGGGTACTATTTGGGAATTGTTGCTGATCTACACCGGATGGCGCATTTTCCGCGCCTTTTATTCTAGAAACACTTTCATATATTTAGTATTATATCATTTTTTTAGTGATGTTCCTGCTCCTGATATGGGAACCGGCGAACGTGAAATGGCTTGGATTGCTGATACTTATGCCCAAACGGTTGGACATCTTGATAGAGATGCTTCTGCTTGTATTACTGGAAAGCCAATTGTTGCTGGTGGCATTCATGGTCGCGTATCTGCAACTGGTCGAGGTGTTTGGAAAGGCCTTGAAGTTTTTATCAATGATGAAGAATATATGAGCAAAATTGGTCTTTCTACTGGATACGCTGATAAAACATTTATTATCCAAGGTTGTGGGAATGTTGGCTTTCATACCATGAGATATTTTCATCGTGATGGTGCTAAATGTATTGGTGTACAAGAATGGGATTGTTCAATTTATAATCCTGATGGTATTCATCCCAAAGAACTTGAAGATTACAAACTTGAACATGGCACAATCAAAGGCTTTCCAGGTGCAAAAGCTTTTGAACCTTTTACTGATCTCATCTTTGAAAAATGTGATATTCTTGTTCCAGCTGGTGAGTGGCCATATTTCTTTACACTGTAATCTTTATTGTAAAAAATTTCAGCATGTGAAAAAGCTATTCATAAACAAAATGCTAAACGTATCCAAGCTAAAATTATTGCTGAAGCTGCCAATGGACCTCTTACACCTGCTGCAGATAAAATTTTATTGGAACGTGGTGATTGTTTAATTGTTCCTGATTTGTTTGTTAACAGTGGTGGGGTTACTGTATCATTCTTTGAATGGTTAAAGAATTTAAATCATGTCTCATTTGGTCGTTTAACATTCAAATATGAACGTGATTCAAATTATCATCTTCTTGGTAAGTTTTTATTACAAAATTATTTTTCAATTTTAATAATTATATTTTTATAGGATCTGTACAAGAATCACTTGAACGTGCACTTGGTAAAGAAGTTCCAATTTCTCCATCTGATAGCTTCAAGAAAAGAATTGCTGGTGCAAATGAAAAAGATATCGTTCACAGCGGCCTAGAATTCACCATGAATCGATCGTAAGATTTATTTTATTTATATTGTATTATACAATACTATTTTATTCAAATTTTAGTGGTAATGCTATTATTAAAACTGCTCGAAAATATGGTCTTGGTCTTGATCTTCGTACAGCTGCATATGCAAATTCAATTGAAAAAGTTTATCACACTTATCGTACTGCTGGTTTCTTATTTACATAAGTATGTTTTTATGATATCTCTTATTATGTAAATTTTGGGTTTAATAAAGTATTTAACTGACATATTTTTGTGATTTTTTATAACATACAATAGCTATTGCAATAGAAGAAGGAATACGGTAATTCTTGATTTCTTTCTCCATGTTCTGTTTTAACTAAATTGTAACAAAGATACGCATTTTTACTCAAAAAGAAGGATGATAAAAATGAAAATAAAGATAATTCGTGTATTTAAATTTTTTGTTGATTTCTTGAAGATTTTTGAATTTTGAATGATGGCAGCTCAATATCCCGGAAAGTTGAATCGAGCTCTTCTGAGATGGCTTTGTATCGTTCTTTTTCATGAAGAAATTCATCTAAATTTGCATATTTTTATTGATTTTTTTCCAATTATGTTTGTGTTAGTTTTTTTTTAATGAATTCGGATTAATTAAGTAGAATTGAGTTCAGTAATAAGACAATCAAGTTCATCTTGAAATTGCTTTGCTTTGTGTTCTGTTTTATCTTTATCATCTGAAAATTGAAAAAAAACAACAGTTTGTTTGTTATTATTAAAATCGTGATTTCTTTTTCAAAAGATGCCAATGGATGTTAATAATGCTGCTTGAAAAGAGTTTTTGGTAATTTTTAGTTTTATCCGATTTACACTTATTTGCTGGTAATTTGCATAATGAAGCAACAATTTTTTTGTTTTTCTACAACTGCAACGTAAACGCTTTCTTTTCTTTTGTTATATAGTGCTATCAAAACAATGTTAACGATAAATTGTCCTGGTTATGACAAAATTTGTTTTTTTATATTTTTTGTTAAAATAAAACAAAAACTTTTTTTCAATCTTGTAAAAGTTGACAAAAAACAAAAAATGGAAAATATTAATATTGTTCTGATCTTTTCAATAAGACCAGCAGTTTTAATGTTTCTTTTTCAAATAATCTTTACCTCCTTCGAGCTTTTCTTTGCTTTAATAAAACCCTTTAAAATCATATACTTCAAAAAAAACAAGGTCGTTATTGAGAGCAATTTTTTCAGATGGTAAAAAACGAAAAAAGAGAAAAAATTTTTTTGACTCAAACGTTTCAATGAAAAATGTCCGAGTAGACAAAGTTTGTGTGTCACAAAATTCAACACACTCTTTTTACTTTTTTCTATTGATTTAAAAAAGAAAAATGAAATGCATTTTACGACATTAACATGTTTAAACAAACGTTAAATTTTGCTGATGCTGTTTTCTTTGAATATTTCATAAATATATACAAAATAAAAGTTTTACTTTTTGCTATTTATTGCTTTCATTAAAAAGTAACACAAAATATCTTTTGAAAAATTAAATTTTTTTATAAGATTTTTGCGTGCATTTTAGTTAAAGCATTTATAGCAATATAGTGAAAATTAACAGATTTTCAAGAACTAAACAATAAAAATGGATCTGTTGGTTAATTCTCAGATAGTTCGATGGTGCCATTATTACCTAAACCATTTGTTTCAAAATCAACCAAGATTGAAATGCAACAAGAACAAGAATTGCTTATGGCAAATGTTGTGAACTTGTAATTTTTCTTTACTTTTTCTTCTTTTTGTCAATGTTCAACACAATTTTTTCGCGGTAGGAGGACTGGCCCACGAAAAAAAATTTCTTCTATCTCGGACGCTCCCTTTAAAACTACAATGTTGAAAAATGTGCCAGAAGGTTACAAAACTACAAGGTGTACAATAAAAGTTGTTTACGTTCTTATTAACTTTTAAAAAAATACTATTTGTCTTTTAAGTTTAATTCTTTAATTACTTAAATGCTATTTATTTAATTTGTACAAAGGAATTCACTTCACTGATTTAAAAATTAAAGGTGTAATTATAAATCTTGACAAAAATTAGGCTTTTAAAAAGCTTCATTTTTGTTCTTTTTTTTAGTCATTTTAAGTTTGTTTGTGTTCAATTTTTTCTTATACTACAACTGACAGAAGAGGAAATTGAAATAGGAAAATGACAGATTTTTTGGCAGTTATATCTTTGGTGGAATATATTTTTATGATAATTTGTCATTCAATTTCACTTTTTTATTTTGGATCAATTTTACATTGGACAAGATTTCGTAAAAATCAATTGGATCTTTCCATGCATTTATATATTTTGATTGAAGTTTTATTTAGCATTAGTTGCCTGCTTTTTTGCATCTATTTTACAGTACTTTGGCGTCCTGACACCAACGAATACAATGCATACCTAATTTTTGTTACTGGTGCTCCACTTTCAGTTTTGCTTATCACTCAACCCCTGATCTCATGTTTTCTTGGAATTGAACGATGCTTTTGTTTTGTTTATCCATTTAAAGATACAAATCCTGTAAAATATTTTACTATTTTTTTAACAATTGTTTCAACTGGAATCTTTTGGACTTTGATAATGATTTATTATATTTTGCCATGTTTTCCTTCAACGACTGTTACAAATTGTCGATCATTTGGTTGTCTAAATACAACTGGAAATTCACAAATGTACACAACGTTACGGTATATTACTGCAATTGGAAGTGTTGTAATTGGTTGTGTGTTATTCAAATTATTTAGTCAGAAAGATTTGAATAATCTTTCTGTAAAGGTTAGTTGAAACTTTGGGCATGGGCCCTGATAAGGAACGTCAGCAGGAAAGAGCACCAGGTGGTAATATGCAAATTTGCATAAATGTTGACCGTTAATTTGTTCATAAAATATAAAAAAATAAGTTCTCGAAAAAATTCTAGGCCAAAATGTAGAGAATTTTCTGGAGAACTTTTTGGCCCAAAGTTTTTACGAAACAATATTTGATTTTTGTGAACGAATAAGGGTCAAATCTATGCAAATTTGCATATTAAATTTATAAAACTTTGTTAATTCAATATGCAATCCCAGGGGTTTATCCAATAAAAATTATAAAAATCCTTTGATCTTTTACCGCCATTGGTAAAAGATCAAAGGCGGTCCTCTTCAAAACGGGTTTTGCCACCTCCGAAATTATCTGTTCCTGACGTTTTTTGCAATGTTCATGCATGAATAAACAATTAAATAATTGTCATCATTTTTTTAGAGTACTCGTTTGGTTGTTATTACGCTTATTGCAGCAATTTTCTTTGACTTCCTTCCTCATTTAATTAGTTTTTGTTTTTCAACCGTAAGTATACGGTAAATTATTTTATGTCCTTCTTACAACTAATTTTTTCAGTTTGGCAATTTCAATCTCGGCCTTTTAATTGGCCCTTACAGTTTAGTCGTCTCATCAATGAATAGTATTGTCTGTGGATATTTTTATTATAAAATGTTAAAAAAGTCAAATGTTACGATAATTGGAACTTCGAGCACAAAAAAATGAATCTTTTATGTCCAAAAATTGTATTTTCAAAGTTACATAAATGGGTTTTCTCAACAGAGAATACTGTATTTTATAAAATCTTTATAAGATACCATGGACATTTTGCATAGTTTCAAAAACGTCAATACTCGTCAGAAAGTAATTTTTTCAACAGTACTTTGATATCCTCTTTTTTAAATTTTTTATATAACTTTTAACCTTATGATTTTTGTGTTTTTTACGCAATAAAATATTTAAATAAATTTATTTTTCAATACAACAATCGTTGCAACAAACGCAAAAAATTACTATTTTCCATCAAAAATAGGAATTCAATTCTTTCAAAACGTGATTCATAAATGTTAAAAATAGTTGTGGTCTTTACAGTCATATTTCATCGACGTCTGAAATGAATCATTTTCTAAATTTGTGTTGCTTTTTTTCTTTTGATGCGGAAAAAATTTAAAAAAGGATTAATAGGATCAAATTAACAAGATGATGAAAGCGGAATAATGTCAGTATAAATTTTGCCGAGAACGAAAAAATAAAACTTTTGCATCCAAAAATATATTTTCAAAGTTAAAATTTTATTTTTAAAGGGACTGTTGCAGGCAGTGTAACAATGACTGTTCAGTATCAACAATTCTAATAGGGTTGTACATTCCCCGGGGAATTCCCCAGCATTCCCCGGAAGTTCCATTTTGTAATTTTAAAATTACAGTACCCAAAAAATGTTAAAACTTGAATTTTTAACGTAAATTAAAACATTTATATATTTTTAAATGGTTTTTAAAGCAAAGATGACCTTCTTTTTACTAAAATATTTAATTTTTAACAATATTTTTTTCTATAAGGAGAAAAAAAACGGGGAATGGAAAGCATTCCCCGCAAAAATCGGGGAATTCCCCGGAGATTCCCCCGGGGAATCTCCGGGGAAGGGGAATTGACAACCCTAGGAATGAATGGTGTGTTTTTTGACGGATGACGACAGCAAACGACGCATTCTCCATCATTGCTTTGTTTCGTGTTAAAACCACTTTTGGCTAAATCAGGTAACACTTTTTTACACTGCCTGCGACAACGCCTTTAAACAAACAAAATTGTTCTGCATGATTTTGATTTTTTCCAAGATTTTTTAAAAATAAAAATAGTTTTTCCTTTGAATTTCAATAGTTCGACAATGAAAGTATAAGAAAATTACGATATCAAACTTTTGAAGGACCTTTTGCTGTATACTGCATAATCATTAAATAAATGTGTTTTGATGTACATTGCAAAATTTATTGTTGACAACAAATTTGTTTAAAATCTTCTTATTTCATTTCTTATAAAACTTTTAACCTTATGATTTTTGTGTTTTTTTATGCAATAAAATATTCAAAGAAATTCATTTTTTGATACAACGATCGTTGCAACAAAATCAAACAATTTTTTTAGTCGAAAAAAAAAAGAAATTCTTTCGTTTTAAAATGCTAAAAATATTTGCTTTTTTGTTTACAGTCATATTTCATCGACGTCTGAAATGAATCATTTCTAAATTTGATTTGGTTTATTCTTTTGATGTGGAAAAAATTTAAAAAAAGGTTAAATAGAATCTAAAAAATTTATAAAAGCGGAATAATTACAAAATTAATTTTCTGTATAAAATTACCTCATTATTTATGAACCATTTCTGAAATGACATTTCATTCGACTACAATCTAACGTAATAAATACTATTTTATTTAAAAACAAAAAAGTGATTGTTTTTAAAAAATGAATCATTTTTTTCTGTCGGCCTTTTTCTTAAACTAGGGGTTAAAGCGGGCCTAAGGCCCGCCAGCATTTGTTTACTGTAAAATAACATTAAACAATTGATGTTTCACATTTAACAAAAAATAATAAAAAAATAAAAAAGTTTATTGCAATCAGTGTTTTCCCGATTCCAAACCGATTCTTTTCCGATTTCAACAATAAAAACTTTTTTGAATTTGCCTTTTTTCATGAACTTTTTATACTAATGCATGTTACCGTATCTGAGCTAGCTTTATTTAAAGTTATGAAAGATTTGGATTCGTCAATTTAAAATGCTAGATGAAAAAGGCTTACCGATTCCAACTTTTTTTGGAATCGCTTCCGTTTTCGATTCTTTTGCATTTTCTCCGCGCTAAGTTATCGAAAATTGATGAAACTTTTTACATGTCTTCTTATATGTGTTTTCAACTGATTCGACAAAAAAGTTCATGTAATTTATCAAAGCTGACTTCAGAATTCGTGTTTTAGTCTCACAACGAAAAGAAGCGGGAAAACACTGAATGCAATCATATTTGCTTTATTTTTTACACCAAAAAAATCAGCAAAAAATGTTTACTTGCATCTTATTGTCATTGTACACAGTTTGCCAAACAAAGCGCTTTCTTTAAAATAAAAAGTGACGCAGACACCAACCAACAACCAACAAACTATCAGTGGCAGTTTTATGAGAGGAAATCAAAAACAGAGAAAAAAATCAAACACACATTGATTTTTTTCGTTTGAAAAAAACAATACCGCTTTCTTTGAATATTTTGTTCAATAATTTGCAGCACACACTGATACTTTTGAGATGCAAAATAAAATCCCTTGGAAAATTCTAAAATTGAAGAAATAAGTAAAAATGTATTAAGAAAACCATGAACATGATATACATGATTCACTAACAATCACTTTCTGCATACAAAAATGTTGCTTAACTTTTGCTTAACTTTTTGCATTTTTATCGAAAAAAACTGCTTCTTTCACACAAAAACAAAAAAGTGACAAGTTTTAAAAAAAAGAAATCAATTTTTGCTGCCAGCTTTTTTTCTTTCAAAACATTTATTTCTTTTAAATCAAAAAATTAAAAAAAGCGTTGAAAAATTTTTAAGCAAACACACATTAGTTTTTTTGTTTAAAGAAAAAACAATAAGCATTTTTTTGAATATTTTGTTAAAATATTTACAGCAATCATTGATCTTCTCAGAAAAGCATTAATGCCAAAAACATTCTGTTTTTATCAGTGAAATATCTTTTATAGTTTTCGCTGGAAATCTATGCAGCATTAGAATATTTTTGTCATTAATCCTTTTCAGAGGAGGTTAACATTAGCATCAACAAAATTTGTATATTTTAAATATTGCGACACAAATTTCAAAGCAAATCAGCAAAATTCCCATTTGAGTATGAACAAGGGGCAATTGTCACAAGTTTTAGCTTTCAAAGCTTACATGGAATAAGGTTGAGCTTGAAAGTCACGAGATTTTTTGATTTGAATAAATGCAGTGAATCGTGATAAAATAAAATGGCGTAATAATATTATGTTTGCCGATGGCGGCAAAGATCAAAGGTTTTTTAAGACGTGTCTCTGGAGTACCATCCTTTTGTCGTGATTAGAGAGA
The DNA here is from genome assembly GCA_024447195.1 of Panagrolaimus sp. LJ2414. Classification (NCBI taxonomy): domain Eukaryota; kingdom Metazoa; phylum Nematoda; class Chromadorea; order Rhabditida; family Panagrolaimidae; genus Panagrolaimus; species Panagrolaimus sp. LJ2414. Next base: position 831,498 of record JAMRXY010000073.1, on the reverse strand, counting down.
AACATGAGAACACATTCCTCATTATTAACGGACAATGCCGGTGTTAACAAAAATTTTGTTTGTCCTTAATGTGCCTTTTTAAGGTCAAATATAAGATGGATCAATGGCATGAATTTAGTTTTTCTGTCGGAATAGAAGAAAGAAAATGTCATCTTTTTCTTCAATTTGAAAAAGAACACTATTTTTAAGGGCATACTTATTTTCAAATTTTTTCTTTGTTTTTTGGCGCCATAAAACATTTGAAAAAGGTTCTTCATCTAATGCAGCAGCAGTAAAAACAATTATGCGGTCTGCAAAAAACAAAAAAAACAAGAGTTGCCATTTCATAAAAAAATACACAAACTTCTGCTCATTTTATTTTCTTCGAAGAGGTCACTCTTTTTTATTAACTTGCATTCGATTTATTTTTTGTCAGGTTTTTCTACAATTTTTTATTCTGATTTGGCATTCCTAGTAATTGTAATAATACAATTTTGTAATTATGGTATGTTAAATTTTCTGAGTTTTAGGGTTACTGTAACAGCCCTGTTTTTAGCCTCTAAAACTACTGATCCTTGATAGAAACAGAAATTTGCGTGATTTTATAAATTTCGAATTGATTATTAATACAATTGCAAAGAAATTATATTTTAAATTTGAAAAAACTGGTAAGTTTAACATTTGTATTTTAATTTTTGCCAAGAAATGAATTTCATGAGAACACCAAAATATCGAGATATACTGTCCTTGGCATTTTTCGGATTTCATTATTTCTATGGATATTTTTGAGATAGGCCAATTTTATCTGGAAAAACCCCAAAAAAATCATTATTCAAATTATAAAAATTTTAGCGTTCTTGGCCCAAAAACAACTTTCCGTGTCTGTGTTAAAAAAAGTTACCAAAAATTAAATATAATAATTTCAGATCGAAAAAAGATTGCAATCTCATTTAAACGAAATTTAATCTTTACAAAGGTAAGAAAATTAACAAAATTAAAGCCATTACCTTTACCGTGTTTTAATTTTAGAATCTTTTATGTATCCCAAATTCTTCAACTGATCCAAATTATTATGTTTTAATTTTGCAAAGCGAAGAAACTTGCAAGGAAGTTTTTGATACTGTTAAAAAACCAAAGGTTAGTTTTTCTAAGATTTATTTTCAATAATAAATGTTTTGTTTAGGAGGATATTGATGCACATCGTCGATACCGATATCGAGAACATATTAGAAAACTTGTAAGGAATGCAAATGTTAAAATCAAAATCGTTGGAGGAGTTTATCAAGTTGTTGTCGATGAAAAGAATAATCTGGTATTACGGTAAGAGTTTTTGGGAGAGGATCTTTATCTAATATAAATTTTTAGGGGAAATCAAAAACGAAATTTTGCTGCTGTTGATTCTGATGTTGAAGGCTCTGATGGATCAACTTTGTAAGTTTTTTTATATTGCTAAAAAAATAAAGGGCGTCAGCAGACGTATAATTATGGAGAAACAGTCCTTTGATCTTTCGCAGATGTCGAAAAGACCAAAGGATTGTCAGAATTATGAAATCTGCTGATATCCCAAAACAAAATTTCACCTCAGTTACAGTAATCTTTTAAAATTTCAGTCCACGTCCAAAAAGATCAAAGAAGGAATACTTTCAAATGAAACGAATCTATGAGGCTCCATTCTTCAAAACTGCAATGGCGGAAAGAAAAGGAAGTTACAAGAAAAGGCTTTTAATATTTCCAAATGAAGATAAAAGTTATCATTTTGAATTCTGTTGGAATAATTCTATTCAATGTTACTGCTGTTGTGAATGTGGCATAAAAGCAAATATCTTGAATCATGAGGATGGAACTGAATATGTCAAGCTTAAATCAATCCTTAAACATGCCTGCAGTTTACGAAAATATGAACCAGCCAAGTATACTGTAGATGTTGAAACTCGAATTGTTCAAAAAGAAAATTACAAAGAAATTAAATATACTCAAAAAGGCATTACAATGTCAAAGTTATTCGTCTTTGATCCAACAAATAAACAGCTTTGCCGTGGATTTTATTGGGAAAATGATAACAAATATTATTTGTGTATGGGATGTAATGCAAAATCTCAACGAATTTTTGCGAAAGTTTGCAAAAATATGGATGGAGATGAATATTTAATGTTATCGAAGAATAAACATGTTTGTGATTTAATGGAATTTAAAGAAGAGAAATACAAAGATGACGTCATTGTTAGAAAGCCATTGTTTGAAGAGATCGAGTATACTGTAACTGGGATGAAAAGAAAATGTTTGCTTATTTTTACTGATGAAAGTCGAAAATTCTGCTACAAATTCAAATACGATAAAGGATATTTACCAATTTGCTCAAAATGTTCGGATCAAAATTTGTATATTCAAGCATATATTTTGAAAGATGAAAATGGAGATGATTATGTTTCAATCAGAAATAAGAAGCATCTTTGTAAACCTGTTGAATATGATCCTGGTGAATTTGTTGAAAATCAAATTATTCACCCACCAAGATATCGATTGATTGAAAGATATTGGAGAGGAAGATTCGTTGAAAAGTTGGTAATTTTTGATCCATCTGATTCCAGCCTTTGTTATGAATTAACTAAACAACAAGCGAAAAATGCAAAATGTTATTTATGTAATGAATGCCATCATAAACATAATATTTCCGTTAGGGCATGGATAGTCAACTCTGAACAAGAAAATGAACATGTTGAACTTTCTAAAACTCAACACAAATGCCAGTCTATCAAATTTGAAGATCCAGATTTATCAAAGGTGTTTTCTCCAAATTTTAAAGTAATCAAAACTGTCAAAAAAGGCTCATCTGGAACAACGAAAGATCATCTTTTAATATATCCTTCTTCCTCAACAGCTGATTCAAGAAAACTTTGTTATCGATTATCTTGGGATGTATCGGCTAAACGTTTTGAGTGCTTTGAATGCAATAACAAAAAGAAAATTGTTAGTGCCAAAATATTCAAGAATAAAAAGAACGAAGATTTTGTTCAACTTGGTGATAATCAACATATCTGTGAACCTCAACCAGAGAAAGCAGTTTTGCAAAGACTTTCACGTTGTTGGAATATTCAAAAATAAAAGTTGAAGTGTTATTTCTGTATTCAATTTTTTAATCTTTTTTATTGTTAAAAATTGTTTTTTTTATCAATAAACTTTGTTGATTTGCAATCCATGAATAAACAAACCATCACTTTTGTAATTTATTGATAAATACCGGATACAAACTACGTTATTTCATCCACGGTCCATGGAATATCATTTATATATATAAGCTTAAAATTGAAATATTGACCTTTGTATTCTTCCAATGAAGTTTTTCACTTTTTAAAGGGAGCGGCCGGGATAGAAGAAATAGATTTTTGTTAGTCCATGTGGTCCCAACCCGAAAGCCCTCTACTAATTGAGTAAAAAAATTTTTTTTTGGAGAATTAAAATTTTTTTTACTCGATTAGTAGAGAGCTTTCGGGCTGGGACCACATGGACTAACAAAAATCTATTTCTTCTATCCCGGCCGCTCCCTTTAAAAATTTTTTGTCTTGAACATCCCGAAAATCATTGTACATGCCCATAAAGAATACTATTTTAACGACTATATTAATTAAAAAATTTCAATATTTACTGTCGTTATCTGTTTTTAAAATTTTGTCGCAAGCTTTACCATTACTTCAATAGAATCAAAGATCACGTTCTAGAACCTTTTCTCGTACTCACTCTTCTATTTTGTTTGTTGATTAAAATCAAATATTCAAAGAACAATGAAAAAAACTGCAATTTTGAACAAAACATTTTGGAAAATGAATTGAAAGAAAAAGAAAACTGTGTTCAAACTTTAAAAATTGTAGTTTGTTTTTGAAGAAATTTACGTAAACCCAAACTAAAACATTTCTCAAACTGATCATACTGAAACAATATCAGAAAATATATTGTCAAAACATTATTTATAAATAAATATTTATCACCGATACTATACAACACAAAGAGTGATCTCAGTTTTTATTGGATGAGCAGTTTTTTGAAATAAAAACACAGTAATAACTGTTCAAACGTAAATTTTTTTCACGGTAAACAAATAATTTTATTGAATGCATTTTGTTGTCATACAATAAAGAATTTTATAAAGAATATGCAAATCAACCAAGTAATACAATACAATCTTTAATCAAAAAACTGAATAAAAAAGCAAAAAAGTACAATGTAACATTTCAAAAACTACCATAATCTATTTATTTTAAAATATTCCAACCACGTGAAATTCTTTCCAAAACTACTTTTTCTGGTTGAGGTTTACAGAGATGTTGATTATCACCAAGTTGAACAAAATCTTCGTTCTTTTCATTCTTGAATATTTTACCAGTAACCATTATCTTTTTATAATTACATTCCAGGCATGCAAATTTTGTGGCTGTTACATCCCAATAATATCGGTAACAAAGTTTCCTTGGATCAGCTGATGATGAAGAAGGATATATCAAAAGATGATCTTTTAGAGTTTCAGATGAGCCTTTTTTGACACTTTTGATTACTTTAAAATTTGGAGAAAAGACTTTTGTTAAATTAGGATCTTCGAATTTGATAGGCTGGCATTTGTGTTGAGTTTTAGAAAGTTCAACATGTTCATTTTCTTGTTGAGGGTTAATTATCCAAGCAGACACTCTAACTTTATGCTTGTGATGGCAATCATTACAAATATAATTTTTCGCATTATTACATTTATTTTTAGTTAATTCATAGCAGAGGCTGGGATCAGATGAATCAAAAATTACCAACTTTTCAACAAATCTTCCTTTCCAATGTCTTTGAATCAATCGATATCTTGGTGGATGAATAATTTGATTTTCAGTAAATTCATTTGGATCATATTCAACAGGTTTACAAAGGTGCTTCTTATTTCTGATTGAAACATAATCATTGCCATTATCATCTTTCAAAATATATGCTGGAATATATAAACTAAGAGATGAACATTTTGAACAAATTGGTAAATATCTATTTTCATATATGTATTTGTAGCAGAACTTTCGACTTTCATCAGTAAAAATTAGCATACATTTTCTTTTCATCCCAGTTACAGTAAACTCGATCTCTTCAAACAATGGCTTTCTAACAATGATGTCATCTTTGTATTTCTCTTCTTTAAATTCCATTAAATCACAAACATGCTTATTCTTGGATAACATTAAATATTCATCTCCATCCATATTTTTACAGACTTTCGCATAAATTCGTTGAGATTTTTCATTACATCCCATGCATAAATAATATTTGTTATCTTTATCCCAATAAAATCCTCGGCAAAGTTGTTTATTTGTTGGATCAAAGACGAATAACTTTGACATTGTAATGCCTTTTTGAGTATATTTAATTTCTTTATAATTTTCTTTTTGAACAATTCGAGTTTCAACATCTACAGTATATTTCGCTGAATCATATTTTCGTAAGCGACAGGCATGTTTAAGTGTTGATTTAAGTTTAACATATTCAGTTCCATCTTGCTTCTTTAAAATATTTGCTTTTATGCCACATTCACAACAGCAATAACATTGCATAGAATTACTCCAACCGAATTCGAAATGATAAATTTTATCTTCATTTGGAAATATTAAAAGTCTTTTCTTGTAACTTCCTTTTCTTTCCGCAATAGCTGTTTCAAAGAATGGAGCCTCATAGATTCGTTTCATTTGAAAGTATTCCTTCTTTGATTTTTTTGGAAGTGGACTGAAATAAAAAGAGATTACTGTAACTCAGATGGATGCCCAAATACGTCCAAATGTTATAGAATCGGATTCAGCATGTTTGAAAACATATATATCCATGGAATAGTGTCGAATTTTCCAACAGTGGCAAAAGTACGAAAAATTGTTTCCACAAAAGTACAGAGACACTCTGAAAAAAAATTTGCATATGATAAGTTAAGAATTAGCTTTTGTTTGATGGTTATTAAATATGCATGTCCAACCTTATTTGAGAAAACAAGATAGAATATTCGATGGCATCATTTTGCTATCAAATTCATAACTTACCGTATGCAAAATTTTTACGTTTGTGGAAGCAATTTTTAAACTTACATGTGCAAAATCGTTAGTTTTTGAGATTTGCCTTTATTCCACAGAAATATATGTTTTCGAACATGCTGAATCCGAATATGAAACATTTGAACAGATTCGGCTTTCAGAAGTTTTAGAACCGCCATATTTTGGGGTGTCCATAAACTTTTGTGGAGCAGTGCATACAAAAACTTACAATCGATCAGAGCTTTCGTCATTCAAATTAGCAACAGCAAAATTTCGTTTCCGATTTTCCCTGAAAATTTCACTACTAATAAAAAATATTTATTCCCCAAAACTCTTACCGTAATACAAGATTATTCTTTTCATCAACAACAACTTGATAAACTCCTCCAACTATTTGGGTTTTAATATTTGCATTTCTTATAAGCCGTGTCATATATTCCCGATATCGATAACGACGATGTGCATCAATTTCCTCCTAAACAAAACATTTATAATTTAAATTAAAGGATGAGACCCCACTGAAACAAATTTCAAATACAAAAATCAGGCACATATTAGAGCTGCTTTTTTTATTTGTTTTTTTGCAACTGCATTAAACAAAAAACAAGCTCTTTCGCATCAATCAACTTCGAAAATAAAATTTTTATGCTAAATAGGCCCCTTCAAGTTCAAACGTCAAAAAACTAACCTTTTCTTTTTTAACAGCATCAAAAATTTTCATGCATATTTCTTCGCTTTGCAAAATCAAAACATAATAATTTGGATCAGTTGAAGAATTTGGAACACAAAAAAGATTCTAAAAAGTTATTTTTATTTATTTTTTAAACGTTTTTTTAAAGTTGCTTACCTTTGAAATAATAAAGCTTCGTTTAAATGAGATTGTAATCTTCTTTCTATCTGAAAATGTAAAAAATTTTTCCGACCAAAAAATTCCAAGTTTAACAATAAATTGGTTTTGAAAAATAACAAAAAAACATACCTGTTTTTTCAAATTTGAAATATAATTTCTTTGTAATTTTATTAATGCACAATTTGCAACTTAAAAAATCACGCACATTTCTGTTTCTATCAAGGATCAACAGTTTTAGAGGCTAAAAACAGGGTTGTTACAGTACATTAAAACTCAGAAAATTTAACATACCATAATTACAAAATTGTATTATTACAATTTCCAGAAATAAAAAATCAGTAGAAAAATTGTAACAAAACTTGACCAAAATAAATCGAATGCAAGTTAATAAAAAAATAGTGACCTCGTCGAAGAAAAAAAATGAGCAGAAGTGCATTTTTTATTTCATAGTTTTTTGTTTTGAGAGAATCGCAAGATTGTATATTGGTGCTGCAGCATTAGATAAGAACCTTTTTCAAATGTTTTATGAGGCCAAAAAACAAGGAAAAATCATAAGGAAATAAGTATGCCCTCGTGTTCTTTTTCAAATTGAAGAAGTAGATAACATTTTGTTTCTTTTCCGACATAAAAATAACCGTTTTTTGCCATTGATCCATTTTTTATTTGACCTTTAAATATAAAGTGGATCAAGAAAATATTTTGTTAGGATGAACAAAATGTTGTTTATGACTTTCCATCTTTTTTGCTCGACTGATAAATGCAAGATCCTCAAGGTGATTTCTAATTCATGTTGTAACTTTAAAGTTACATAAATCTGAGTGATAAAATGGGGTATCCCTTGAAAAAGATTTAATGACGAAAATATTTGAATGCTATTAGCAATTTAATAAAAAATTTCAACGCTTTTTCCATTTTACCCATTTTTTGATTTTTGATTTATATATTTTTTAAACAATTCATTTTTGTTTTTGTGTGAAAGAAGTAAATACAAAATTACTGTATGTTTTTTTGTAATGATCTTTACCGGATACAAACTATGCTAATGCATCTAAGCTCAATGGAAGTTCCTCACTAGGCCTAAATGTAATAATAATTTTTTGTTAATTTTTTCTGAAAACAAATGAAAATAATAATAAGTTTAGAGGCACAAGCTACAGTAAGTTAAAGAAATTGAGATATAGTCATGAATATTTTTATACAGTATATACAAACAATTTAAACAACCCAAAACACGTAAAAATATTCTAAATTCTAAACTAACTCAAAACAGAATACAAAGCAATAAAATAAATAAAAATTAAACAATAAAAAAATTAAACTAAAATATCAAATATTTTGATGAAGAAATTTGCATGTGTTTCCATACGGACATTGAATATTTTGTTGAAAAAATTTGCACATTTTTGGTTGAGGCTATAAAATAGGTATATTAAACGTGTGCTAAAAATTTAGCAAAGAGCTTACATAAACAGATGGAAATCGTAATTCATCAATTCCATGTGCAAATTTACATTGATTTCCATTTTCGCATTGTTGAAATTCTTTAAATTTGAAACAAAGAGAAGTTTTATAAGAATCACCAAAATTTGATCGATTATTTGAATTATTGGAGTTTTTGAAGGAATTTTGAAAAGTGTTTGATGAACGACTTGAATTGAAATTATGCTAAAAATTAATACAGTAGAAAAACATTTTATAAAATTAAAAAACTTACAGAAAGCTTAAAAGATGTGTTGAATTTCGAAGTATTAAAACCTTTAGAAGATGAGAATAAATTGTTTGATCCATGTCCATAAAGATTACCATTAAATCGGCTATTCTTGAAATTCTGAAAATGTCTATTTTAAAAATTGTTAAATATTTAAAGGGTGAGTCCCACTTCATAAATTTTCTTGTGCCCGGAACTGATAATCAGGCAAAACAGCTTTGTTCTTTTTTGACCATTGAAAAAAAACACAAAATAAAAACAAAAAAAGAATTTTTTTCCCCAGAACAAAAAATTTACATATCGAAAAATTTGTAAGAAGTGGATCACCCCCTTTAAAAAACTTACAGTTGATTGCATTTTATATGTACCACTAATTCGGGTCTTTGAAGAATTGAAATTTTTTGAGGAAGAAAAATTTGAAGTTGATGTCGGACTTGCAAGACTTGAATTGAAAGTTTCAAAATCCTAAAAAGTTAAAAAAAATTAGCATACAAAAACCAAAAAAATTCTCACCATTGTTTGTTTATTTGATTGAAAAGGTATATTTCCAAATCCACTGCCATTTAAATTAGCCTGAAATGGATCCATCGGAATTGGAGAATCCTAAAAACATTTATATGCAAATTTTAATGTGATTCAAAAACTTCAACAAAAAACTTACAAATTTTCCTCCTCCAAATGGAACACCATTTTTTTCACGATACATTTCATCAATTTTGAATTGTTCCATTTTTTCCATCATTATTTTTTCATCCAAAAATTCTTGAAATCGTTTTTGATGTTCTTTTTGTTCTTTGAGTTCAAGCTGTTGAATATCCACAGATTTATCAAATTTGACTTTTTTGAAGTTTGGAGTTGAATTTTTCTTTGAAAAATTGAAATTTGGAGGTGGAGTATTCATTTTTCTTCTTTTTTGATAACTCAATGAATTAATTAAATGACTGAACCAAATTAATAAAATTGAAAAATTAGAAAATTTATTTTTAAAAAAATTTTTGTTCTCACCTTTTGTCCTATGCATTGGCACAATACCTTCAATGCAAATAAAATGTGTCATATTTCCAATTTTTTTTCGTTAACAGCATAATAAAAATTAGATTTTCGATTCTTTTAAAAACAATGAATTAATTAAAAAATGAATAAATAACGGCAATAGCGACGTGTTAAAAATGCAAGCTTTTAATTTTTATAGGCTTTAAAGTTTTGTCATTTCTTTGATATGCAATTACAATATTTTTCTATTCTAATGTCTCAATATAAATTGTCAAATAATGTTATAAACTCTTTGAAATAAATATGTCGAAGATACATGTTCTGAACAATGATAGTTTTTAATTATTAAAAATGATATATCATACCACCGTATAGTATATCACCAAAAGATCAGATTAATGATAAATATAAAATTTGAATACGATTAAAAAAGCCTTAAAATTGAACTGAATTCAAATATCCATTTAATGCCTTTATTACGAAAAGTGTACATCTGAAAATGCAAATTACATATTTATATCTTATTACCAAATTAGAATAATCATCTATCACATTTTCATCCAAAAAATTTGAATAATTAACAATGCTTGAAATTCTTGCGGCATTTTTTTCATTTTTCAAGCTCAAAAATGGTAACTCCCTGGAATATGTTGACTTTGGCAAAAGTACGTGATGATGTTCGAATTTTCAATCGTCATAAATCAATCAGAAATGATGCAAATATTAATTTTATTCCACACACTGATATTGAACGTTTATGCAGACAATACAGCTCTTTCAATCGACTTCACATTGATTATATTGCTGCAATAAAAACCGAGGTATGTTTCAATTTTCTGAACAAGTTTTTACAACTAAAGGCATTTCAGCTTGATACATTGATTGAAATTGTTCAAACTTTTGTTGAAGCCCGTCGAACTAATGGTGATCGAACTAATTTTGGTTTTGCTGCAATTAAAGTATTACGTAAAGCAAAAGGCATGCCTGCATCATGGAGTTGGAATCAACAACTCTTGCCCATGATACATCCATCACTTCCAAGAAATGACGCCGAACCTGTGCAACCTCAACGAGATCTTGAACTGATGTCTGATTCGAGTGAAGGTGATGACGATGAAGAAATGGGAAATGATTAATTGATGATGAAAAGACTTGGATTTTAAGAGCGATATGTGTTGAGATAACCATAAAGTTTTTGTTTTTCAAAATTTGATTTAATTATATTTAATAAATATTTTGTACCTCAAACTTTGTTTAAAACTTAAAAACAAGCATTTGTTAGGGATGTTTTAAAAAAATTGGTTTTTCTTTGAAAAAGAGAATAAGATCTGGAAAACAACAAAAATGTCATAACTCTGAGACCGCAGCTGCGCATTGTGATACATGAATGAAAAACAAAACATACAAAAGTCTGATGACTTGAAAACAATTATATTTTTCAAAGCGCCATTTTAACGAAATCAACAACAATTTTATGCAAATAAAATATTTAAAAAAATCCGCTGAAAATTTAACAACCTTTTTTAAAGGATTCAACTGACAAAAAATTGAAAGAAACAAAAAAAATTGGAAAAAGGCGATAAAAATCTTGCCTTTTTAACAAATAACAAAACACCTTTCAACGTATTTTTTTGTTTCTTTCACTTTTTGTCAGTTGAATCCTTTAAAAAAGGTTGTTAAATTTCCAGGGGATTTTTTTAAATGTTTTATTTGCATCAAATTGTTGTTGATTTCGTTAAAATGGTGATTACAAAGTTTTGTTTTGTATACTTACTATTTAAAGATGTAAGCGTTAATTCGAACGACCTTTGGTCTGATTATGGGGTTCTTTAACATTTTTTATATTTGTTACTCTAAATAGAAATCTTGCCACTCCTAAAAAATACCAAACCAAAAAAAGGAAGGCATACTTTTCAGTGCATTTTTTCGTGATAACAAAAAATGGGAGTTTTTTCGACAAGCATTTTTTTGGTAAATTTTTTTAAGATCACTTTCACACAAAAATTATGAGCATTTGAACTCTTTATGTTTTTTTGAATGAAATTTTTGAGATAAGAAATGATTGTTAGCATATTTGGAATGACACTATAAAAGTAAAATTTGTGTTTGTGAAAAATATGCTTGTTTTCTGCTCAAATGACTTCAAAGTATTGTGTTGCTTCGTTTTTTCTTGTGTTTGTGTTTAACTATTACGGTATTCATGGAGCTGAATTAGGTAAAAAATTAGATTTAAGGAGGAGACCCATTTCAGACAAATTTTTGTGCCTTTCATTCATTGGAGGTCCCGACACGAAACTTGTAAAAACTCCGAATCGAAAAATTCTGATGATATTATCTTTCATAACTATTTTTTCTAATTCCAAAAAGGTATGAACTTTAAAAAACGGATAAATATAAGTCGAGTTCAGTGTTTTCCCGATTCCACCTTTTTCCGATTCCGATTAGAATCGATTCTTTTTGCATTTTCCGATTTCCGATTCCGATCGATTCCATCGATTCTTTTTCCGATTCCGATTCTTTCCGATTCCGATTCCTATCCCTTGCGATTCAGATTCCACTGAATTTTTTCAGCAATATTCTTTTATTGAACTTTTTTTTTTTTTTCTGTCAAGTCCGCTTTTAAAGCATCACAAAAGGATGAAAACAAAAATTACGTAGTATTTAAATTGGGCATTTTTAACCTTAAAAATGAGTTTTAAGATGCATATGTGTAACATAAAAGTAAAAAATATCATCAGCATTTGGAATCGATTCTTTTTTTCCGATTCCGATCGATTCCATCGATTCTTTTTTCGATTCCGATTCTTTCCGATTCCATTGTTTGGAATCGGAATCGGAATCGATAAGCGGAATCGGAATCGGGATCGGGAAAACACTGGTCGAGTTTCAACATTTTGGTTCGATATCACGAATATCGGAAAATTTAAACAAAAAAGTTGAAACTCGGCTTTTGTTTAACCATTTTTAAAGTTCATACCATTTTGAAATCAGAAAAAAATAGTTATGAAAAGAAATGCCATCAGAATTTTTCAATTTGGAGTTTGTGGAATTTTCGTGTCGGGACCTCCAATGAATGAAAAGGACAAAAATTTTTGTTTGCAATGGGTCTCCTCCTTTAAAATTTGCAAAAGTTCTTTTTCTTTCTAGATTCTCCTCCATGCCTTGACCTAACTGGATTCCTTACATTCCTTGATGAAGAAAGTAATGGCATTGCAGTCATTCAAACGCGATATGTTACAACTTCACTTGGATTAAATTTTACTGGTTCTGGAATTCAAATTGCCGAAGATCGCATCTTTGAATTTGGTGCCGATGGATGGTTTGCTTGTGAAGGATCTGCAAATAAATCATGCAAATTTCTTTGTGCAATTCCAACTGCAGATTTTACACTTTTGGTCGATATTTATAGTTATTATTCGTCAGGATTTCCATGGGCAGCAGGTTTATATGTTCACAAAATTATTCGCCAAAATGGATATTTGATGAAAAATGAAACTCAAGCCTTTACCCCTGATGATCCATGTACATCTTATATGCCGACAGATAACTATTATGGAACACCTTTAATTGTTACACTTTGTTGCACTCGATTTCAGCAACCACTCACAAGTTCAAAATTGCCGAAGCTTCTGCCACGAAGACCACCATTGGCAAAGAACCCTAAACCAGACTATATTATTAGCTAAAAATTGCTATGTAACAATTTTTATAAAATTTTGAAATAAACGAAATAAAGAAAATTTAGCAACAATGTTGTGAGATAAAATATACGCCTTTGAACTAACATTTTACTTCTTTGGGTTGAGTTTTACAAATCAAAGGTGTAATTTTTGTAAAAAAGATTATAATATTTTTCGAACAAAAAAGTATGTAATTTTTATCTTAAAAAAAGTTTGAAGCTTAAAATATTGCTTACAAATGTTTTTAGAAAAATAGACTTCCTTTGATCTTTGATAAACATTGGACAATTTTAATCAAAGATCAAAGTCCAAATGAAGAATTCAAAGCTGAATTTGAAAAAACCTGCAACAAGCCTTTGCACCATGGATCATGGTCACAAGTAAATTAAAAACCCGAGTTACGCATTTTTAGTGCTTGGTAAATTTTATTTTTGAATGCTTTTCTTTGAAATAAATTTTTATTTGAATTTAAAAAAAAAATTTTTCAAAAACAGCAGAACATTTATGCAATTGCATACAGCTGCACGGCATGGTAATATGCAAATTTGTAAAACTTTGACGCGACATGGCTCTTTATGATTAAAAAATTTCTCGAAAAAACTATTAGCGAAATTGTAGAGAATTTTAAGAAAAATCTTTTATCTAAATTTTAAAAACAATTTTTTTAATTGCACAGAGCCATGTCGCGTCAAAGTTTTACAAATTTGCATATTACCACGCCGTGATACAGTACTTTTTTAAATCACAAGCTACTTGGATTGAAATTTCAGAAAATGTAGCCTTTTCTTGCTTATTTACATGAACAAAATATCCATATTAGTAAATAACAATAACTCCAAAAATAATTCGTTTTACTTTTTGTTTTCCCTTTTTATAAGTATTATTGCAAAAGATTTTTTAAAAAGCTTATTAATCTTTAATATTTTAGTCTCTTAATCTTTTTTCTTAACTTTTCATGAGAATTTAACTCATTTAAATTAGTTTAACCTAGAAGTGTTAAAATGCGGAACCCAAATTTAATTACCATAAATTTAATGATTCTGTTTTTTTGACTTTTTTGCACTTTAAAAACCACATTTTTTGTTTTTTTTTTCAATTTGTGTTATGTGGTTGTAGCTTTGAAAACAAAAAATGATAAATGGTAATTTTTTTACTTGTTCAAACAAATATTCAAATTTGTAATTTCAGGTCAAACTCTGCGAGAAATTAATTTTAATGTAAATATTGTTGCAGCAATTTTAGGAATCACTATTAATATTTTCCTTATTTTGCTGCTTTTAAGTATTCGAAAATCTGAACTTAAAAATTATAATAAACTTATTTTACAAATTGCTATTACAGATATTTTTGATTCGATAATTATGGTTATAGTTATGCCTGTAAGGAGGATTGATTACGGTAGTTTAATTTCATCACAAATAAACTTTTTAGGTTGGATGTGTTATTGAAGGTCGAGAATTCTTTTTTCAAAATGGTTTCTTTAAATCTGCACCACAACCATGGAATCATGTATTTATTTTACTTTGGCAATTTGTTCATTTTTTTAGTTTTTCGGTAAACTTCAAAGCTTAGATAAAAACGTTTAAACTTAATTTTAGACAGTTCCCATTCAATTTATTTACAGATTTTTACTGTTATGCAAGTATGTCTAAATCAGGGACATAGAAGTCTTTTGATCTTTTACCGCCATCGGCACAAAATGCCCCCCGATGTCTTTGTTTAAAAATAACAACAGTTAATAAATTTTAGAAACAAAAAAATTACAAACAAACTTTTTGCTTCACTTTTTCTCATTCCATTTTTAATTTCTCTTACTCAAATTGTAATTGCTCATTTCACAACATTTCCAAATTTAAATCTTAAACCTGAAATTATTCAAGAATTATCGCAGTATTTTAACAGTAATAATACTAATGAACTTTTAATTGGCGCCGGAGGTGAACATGTAAGCCATTTTGCACTAACAAGCACTGGTGGCGATATGCAAATTTTCAAAACTTTGGAGCTTATCTATTCCATTGAAAAAATGGAGGAGATAGGCTCCAAAGGTTAGAAAATTTGCATATTACCACACAGAACTAATTAAGATTCCTGTTTTTGCTATGTTGTATTTTAGTCATCTTTCGATATGATCTTCGTAAACACAACTGCAACATTCTTAATCTCAACTTCATATATCGTAATCTTCTATTGCGGCATCAAAATAAATGCATATTTAAAATCTTCATCAAAATTTTATACTCCAAAAACTGCCCAAATGCATCAAAGTTTAATAAAAGTGCTATTTTTTCAAGTAACAAATATTTAATTTTAACACTTCTAATTTTAATATTACAGTATCCATTTTTTAGGCAATCTCACCAATATTCTTTCTTTTTGTACCAACTTTTGCAATTCTTGTTTTTAGTTTCACGAGAGCAACAACACCCCCAGAATTCTTTTTACTTTCTACAGTAGTTGGATGGCCACCATTTATAAATGCTTTATCAGCGCTGAAACCACTTCGAAGAAAGATTTTAAAAATTTTTAGAAAACATGTTGATGCTTCTTTGCCTTCAAATATCCCAAAAATATCCGTAATTAAGAATTTTCAATATGCAGCGACTTTGCGACGATATAGTTGCGTCGGAGTTATGGAACAATTAAATAACTAATTGTTTCTGGTATGCCAAATTTGATACGATTTTGTGGATAAAATTGATACAGTGAATGGAATAATAAATAATTAAAGTTGGATATGACCAAAAGAAAGACATAATAGTAACAAATTTTTATGAAAAAATAAACTTTCACAACATGAAATACAAATCAACAATGAAATTAATAACACAGTAAATATTCAATAGAATTTTATGCTTTGAGTTTAATTGAACGAACAGTTGAAGCACGGATACCACGTCGTTCACCATCATATTTTTTGACTTCACGTTGAACATCAGGAACTTGTGAGCGACGAACATGAATAGCTTTCTTAAATTGATTTCTTTTCTTTGTTCGGGAATGAGTTGGACCTTTCTTTCGATTAACTGTGAGTCCTTTGTTCTTTTGCATCTAAAAATTGGTGAAAATTAGTACTTGAAATTTTGCAAATTACAGTAGGCAATACTTCCCCCTTTTGAAATAATAAAGAGGCATTTAAAGGTACAAAGAGGCTAGGGACGTCAGTAAGGTGTGAGACGGGAGAGATATGTCCCTTTAAAAAAAAAATCCTTTGATCTTTTACCAACATCGGCCAAAGATCAATTCGTCTCAGCTAGCAGGCTCATTGAAATCCCCGAGTTTTGGGTTCCCTTAACCATAATTACCATCTAATCACACATGTAAAAACTATAACGTAAACAAAAACAAAACACCAACCTCATAAGTAATTTTTCTCTTTCGTTCTCCTTCATCACCGAAATCTTCATCACCTAAAGCAGGACCATGAGGTTGAACAGGTTTAGCTTTCTTGCCACCACTACCACGTGCCATTTGAGCAAAAATATTTCCAATATCATCTTCCATTGGTTCTTCTTCAACATTTTCTTCAATTCGGCGCTTCTTCTTTGATGGTTCAGGATATGCAATAACTTCAGCATATGATGGATCAGCTTCTAAACGGTCAGCAACCTTCATTAAACGTCGATAATTGCATTCAATAAAATCATCAATTTGTTTCATGACCTACAACAGACATTAGGGCAATTAACAATACTAAAGAGTAAAACAATGAAAAGTTAAAGGATACGTACCGGATATTGTTTCATAATGTCATCAAGAACGGGATGATTTTCAGTGGATTTAAATTTTTCAACGGGAGTTGAGCTTTTGAGGTAAAAGAACATTAAATAACTTTGCAAATACCTGAAAGATAAATATACAATTATATAAATTACTGTATTCATAATCTTACATTGTATACGCAGCAACAATAGCTTTAATTTGTTGTGTAAATGAGCATTTATGATCCTTCATTGCAGCAAGAATACCATGCAAGATAGGTTTTAATTCATCAAATTGAGCTTTCTAAAATAATCAAGCTGATTAATAAATAAAAGTAGATTACTGTACGACAGTTGAAATAAAACTTACACGTTGATCATACTCTGCTTGTAACTGATCAAAGCTTTGAGAATGTTTAAGCATATAATCAATTTCTTCTTTCTTATTAAGAGATTGAAGAGAGGTTTTAGGCTTTTTATCCTCCGATTTCTTTTGAGCAGGAACAACTTCTTCTTCCTCATCATCACTTGCAAGTAAGCCAGCAAAATCAACAGCTTCAATTCCTTCATCAAGTTTCTTCTGCCGCGCAACTGCATCTTCTTCTTCAAGTTCCAAAGCTTCAGCTTCATCATCATTTATTCCACCATAATCTTTATCAGCATAAGAACCATAAAACTGCGTCTTTTTATTCCCCCATGCATCCTTGGATTTGATAGCTGCAAAGTAAAGGTTAAACAAGCATCTATAAAGTTATAAGGACATACCAGATTCTTGATATTTCTTTTTTCCAAGTCTTTCATCAACCGAATCATCACTGTCATCATCATATTCCTCTTCGCTGTCGTCGTCATCGTCTTCCGAGGAAGCAACAACTCCAAGAACTTCTTCTTGAACATGCTTTCGCTTTTTAGCTTTCAATGAATCACCAAGAATTTGTTTATCACGTTCATGATGAAATTTATCAACTAAAATGTGTGATTTTTAAAAGCAAAGAAGCGCAAGAAGAAACAAACCTTCATCGTAAATCATTGAATCTTCCGAAGGAACTTCATCCTCTTCAACAACAGCTTCTTTTGCAGCTTTCTTTGGAGGACGAGATTTCTGAGGTTTTGGCATTTTAAATTAATATAAAAGCTAAAATTTAATGTAAAAAATTAAGTTGGACAAGTTTAAAAAGTTTGAATTTGGGAAAAAAAGTTTGAGGAAAAAATTGGAGGCAAAAAAATTGTTGTTTGGCAGTGATGAACATTTTGCCAAACTTTTAACAAAGCGTTGAAAAAAGTTTTTCTTGAAAAAATTTTACACAAAACTTTAATATTTTTAAAAATTAATTATTTACCATTACAGTTTTTTTAAAAAATTATATTTAAAAGATCATGTGAACTACTATCTCGAATTATACAATTTAGAAATTGTACATTAGAACATAAAAGCAAAATTTGTTTCAGATTTATGAGCAGCTGCTGCTGCTGCTGCAAACTCTGATCCTGGATTATTGATGTCCATGTTTTTCTAAATTTTATCAATATCTCTTTTACTATTGTGTTTCAGTCTTATGGTAATTTTTGATAATTAAAGTTGAATATACTTTGCTCAAAAATATCAAAAGTTCAATAAAAAAATGGTTTTTGAACAAAAAGTTGGTAGTCCTGTTAAAGTTAATAAACGTAATAAATTTTAAATGTTAATTACTCAGAAAAATTTAACACATGTTTTTCCTTGAAATTTAAAACTGAAATGCGGAACTTAAAATTCTTAAAAATTAATAAGCAAAATTTAAAAACATTCAAATTTATTAAATTTTTTGGTACTACTTCAGTTTTAAAATGTATTCAAATTTAAATATTACTGTCAAAGATTTGGATAGCTTTGGACAAAAACTTCAAATAAATACAATTTTTTGTGTTCTTTTTAATAGTTTAGCAGCATATTTAATTTTGAGACATTCCACTCCTGCAATGGGAGTGTATAAATATTACATTTTGGCTACAGTATTCTTTGCATTTTTAATGGATTTTCATTTAACTTTTATTTTTGGGTTATTTCCATTATTTTCGAATCTTTCAATTTGCACTGCTGGATATGCAAAATATTTGGGACCATTTTGGGGGACTACGGTACAATTTGTGAGTTCTTTTTGGGTTGCCAGGATTACGGTATCTGTCTGCTTTTTTTGATTTCGCAAGAAAGTTCGCCAAGCTGAAAGTTATTGAAAATCAGGGACTTTCGCTTTTTAAATGTTAGAAAAGTTAGAAAAATGCGAAAGTCCCTGATTTTCAATAACTTTCAACTTCGCGAACTTTTTTGCAAAATTAAAAAAAACACCAAATGATAGATCTTCTCAATGCCAAAATTTGCATAACAGGATTACGATATCTGTATATATATTTTTAGGTAATTCTTCATTTTACTTTAAGTTTATGTGGGCTATCAATTTTTATGGGATTAATTTACCAGTATTATTCAATCACAAAAAATGTAAATTTTTTTCAATCTCGTTGTGCAGCTTTTTCATTTTCTTTTTTGGCTTTATTATATCCTTTGCCATGTTTGGTTTTGTATGGATCCATGTACGATTATACTAATTTTTTACATGAAATTAAATTAACTGAACCTAATTTGCATAAATTATTTATGTCCGCAACATGCAGTGGTGATCTTTTGACCCCAAAAGCTGTAATCTATTACTGTGTTTGTATTATTCAAATTATAATTCCACATATTGTTGGATTTATTACTGTTGGAAAAATTTATAATAAATTACAAGGTCTTAAACAGCAGATGTCAACAACAACACTAAAAATGAAGCAACAACTTTTTAAAGTTTTGGTCATTCAATTAATTACTCCATCTTTCTTTATCATGATTCCAACTTCAATTATGCTAATTATGGCAATTTTAGAGGTTGGAAGTGTTAATTGTGAGTTTTTATCCAAAAATATTTGTTATTAAATGTCACAAAAATTTCAGCATTGAGTCAAATTTTCCTTCAAATTTTTACTCTTCATTCTGTTGCAAATGCTTTAACAATTATGTTAATCATAAAATTATATCGACAAGTCCTTCGAAGATGGATTACCAAAATCTTTTGTTTCCGAAAACAAATTACCCAAAAAGTTGTTATTACACCTTTTTAAATTGAATTTTAGCAATTTTTTGTTTGTTTTCTCATTTGAATTAATATGTAAACGTGTAATAATTAAACAAGCCCTCAAGGGATCAATGCCAAAATTTGCATAAATGACTGTTTTTGTGATTTTTCGTGTTTTATGATCAATTTTTTAATGGGGATCTCAATTTTTTTGATTTTCTTGATCTTAGTATCCCTTCAGAGGATTAACATTAAAATTTGCATAAATAATTTTTTTTCACTTTTCTCAAAACATTGAATGCCCAATCTTCAAATAAGCAAGTTCAACCCTAGCTGTCTCGATCCCCTCGGGGGTTTTGGATATGGGGATGTATCTCATGTTAAATTATGCTAATTTTATTGTATACGAAATTAAGAGCTTCTTTAATTTTACTGGTACAATTTCATCACATAATTTGAATAAATATTTTATTCCAATTTACCGAGTTCTATTATTTTGTGACGAAGATGTCACAAAAAGAACACTAGAATTCTGTGATTTGACCAAAAATGTTAATCGATAAAATGATAAAAGATCATATCGAAAATTTTTGGAAACAATAAAAAGGACAACAATATTTGAGTAATGTTGAAACATGAAAGCTATTAACCCGATAATCAGGGTTAAATTTTCTTCAAAAAGTAATGAAATTGGATTTAATAGATAAAAAGTATAAAAAATTAGCTGGAAAATTGTTGAAAGAATTGCTTGAATAATTAATCGTCGTTCAACATTTCCTGTAAGGAATTGTGCCCCGGAGAATTTGGATACTGCATAAGAGGCGATAACAATAAAAAGGGTTAACAGCGAAAGAAAAATATTTGAATAAAATGCAATATTTGTACTTTGAAGGGTTTGTTCAAAGCATTCTGGATCGTAGTAATGGATTTTACAATTTGGATCAGATAAAGTATAGCCATTGATGAGGAAGGGGAATATTAGGGTTACAAGAACGGATGGGAGTTGTTTGTTCTTCCATATCTAAAAATTTGCATAAAGGATTTTCCAGATCTAATGGGTTTTTTCAAAAATTTTCAAATTCGCTCGCCTCAGCCCTTTGCTGCTTTAAGGAGATTTTTCTTTTGATATTTGACGTTTTCGTGGTAAGCGTCTGAGTTTGGCTAATCCTCTCTCATCCGAAAACATCTCATCTAGACAAACCCTAAGGGGATATAGTAAGTACAAATACGATTCATTATCATGCTTCATTGGCATGCCAATTAAAAGAACAAAAAGCAAGGGAATGTCCAGATCTTATGTCAGATTGTTTCCCTTTGATCTTTACCGCTTCTCAGATATTTTATCTTTGATCTTAGGCGTATTTAGGATATTTTTCTTTTGATCTTTGCCGCTTTTAGGATATTTCCTTTTGATCTTTGCCGCTTTTAGGCGAGCATCAAATTTCGGCTAACCCGATCCCATCCGAAACATATCATGTCCGATCAGGACAACCCCTAAGAGGATTCAGTAAAAACAAAAAGTGCCATACTTTATCATGCTTCAATGGCATTCCAATTGCAGTACATCGATAAATTCCAATTACAAAATTCCAAAAACCATTAAAAAATAGAAAATACCAATCACAACAATATGCAAAATATTTAAATCCTGGTGAATAGGAACCAAAAACATCGAAAAGTAAATATGCAAATTGAAAGATAAAAGATATCAAATATCCAACTGTTAAAAGGACATAATAAACTGATGACCAAGCTTGATTTTTTTGATAAAATTGACAAAAATAAAAAATTATAAGTAGCAATTCAAAGATTAAACATGTATCACCAAAGATTGCAACATACCAATAAAGGGCTGATCGTTGAAGGGTTATTTGTGGTTCTTCTTCTTCGCCTGAGGGAGGATTTGTGGGATTTATAAAATCGTCTTTTATTACTTCAATGGTAAAATTCATTGTATGGAAATTTTAGCGCTTATAGGACGTATTTTGTAACAATCGAGAATTTTTGGCGATTTTTGGCACATTCAAAAATTTTTTGTCTCAGAATCGCCTGAAAATTTGTCCCAGGGGCAATCGAGGCCCAGGAATTCGATTTTCGTCATAATATCCGAGGTTTTTCAGGTGGATTCTGAGATTCAGAATCGTTGACCCAGAAGGCGGATTCTGGAGCCGAGGATTCAGAAAATTACAAAAGTGGTACCATTCGAAAGCCCTGAACGTATTTAGTCAGGAAAACACAAAAGTATTCATATTTGACCCTTTTTAAGGGTTTTACGCCCCCGAGAAGTTCAAAAATGGCCTAAAATTACGGTAATTCGGCTCCAGAATCCGCCAAACCCCAAAACTAAAGGGTTTTTGTATTTTCCCATAAACTACAAGTATATTGGAACAAGAAAACTCCATTACTTTGAAATTCTAGGGGGGTTTGTTCTGTAATTCTTTTGCTCAAAAGTCGCTGTCTCAATACCTCCAACATCATTAAAAATTCAGAACTTCTGAAATATGTTAGGAATCAAGTTCCAGCAATTTGCATGATGAAATATATTGTTACTGGAGCATTTTTGGAAAGTTTCAGCCCACCAACATCAAATCTGGAGATTTGGCATCAATCTAAAATACCCATTTTCACCAGCATTAACACCAAAATTCAAAAAATTGCAAAACTGATTTTTTGGTCTAAATTCTTTTTTCCTGTGGTTTATATATTTAAACTACATGTATCTGCAATAGATAAACGCATAAACAATGATATATGAAGCAATATGGAATTTTTACGAATTTTTTAAAATACCTCATTTTTGGTCATTTTTCATGATTTTTAAAGTTCATGAAAAATGTGAGATAACAACTTTTTTGAGAGTTTACCAAAAAAAATAAGCTAAATAAAAATTTTTGGCAAAGTTTCAATCGACTAACATCTCTATTACATATTTGGGATCAAATTTTATTTTAGCAAACTTATCGCAACTTTGTAATTATCACTATGTGGTTCGTTCTGGGTTTTAAGAGTTCAAACTTAGCCCAAAATTTTTATTTAGCATATATTTTATGTTAAACACTCAAAAAAGTTGATATCTTACATTTTTCACGAAATCTGAAAATCATGAAAAATGACCAAAAATGTGATATTTTAAAAAATTCGTAAAAATTCCATATTGCTTCATATATCATTGTTTATGCGTTTATCTATTGCAGATACATGTAGTTTAAATATATAAACCACAGGAAAAAAGAATTTAGACCAAAAAATCAGTTTTGCAATTTTTTGAATTTTGGTGTTAATGCTGGTGAAAATGGGTATTTTAGATTGATGCCAAATCTCCAGATTTGATGTTGGTGGGCTGAAACTTTCCAAAAATGCTCCAGTAACAATTTATTTCATCATGCAAATTGCTGGAACTTGATTCCTAACATATTTCAGAAGTTCTGAATTTTTAATGATGTTGGAGGTATTGAGACAGCGACTTTTGAGCAAAAGAATTACAGAACAAACCCCCCTAGAATTTCAAAGTAATGGAGTTTTCTTGTTCCAATATACTTGTAGTTTATGGGAAAATACAAAAACCCTTTAGTTTTGGGGTTTGGCGGATTCTGGAGCCGAATTACCGTAATTTTAGGCCATTTTTGAACTTCTCGGGGGCGTAAAACCCTTAAAAAGGGTCAAATATGAATACTTTTGTGTTTTCCTGACTAAATACGTTCAGGGCTTTCGAATGGCACCACTTTTGTAATTTTCTGAATCCTCGGCTCCAGAATCCGCCTTCTGGGTCAAGGATTCTGAATCTCAGAATCCACCTGAAAAACCTCGGATATTATGACGAAAATCGAATTCCTGGGCCTCGATTACCCCTGGGACAAATTTTCAGGCGATTCTGAGACAAAAAATTTTTGAATGTGCCAAGAAATTCTCGATTCTTACAAAATACGTCCTTTATTACTTTTTTTGTGTCAACTAAAATAAAAAAAAGTTGTGCAAAAATAGCAAAAAACAAATTTTTAACGTGGGCTAACAAACATCAACAAAACCACCTGTTTTTTCATTATGTTTTACAAATTTAAAATTCATTTTGGATATGGTTGACAGCTGAAATTGGAGGTTTTCGTTTTCAGAAAAGTCTGTTTAAAAACAAAATCGAACTTTTTGCATATAATCGACTTTTTTTCAAAATCGAGTACCCTTGTTCACCGGCACTTTTTTAAAATGATCCTATGGGTCTGTAACTTTGCATATAAGGTCAACATGGTCTAAAAATGATATTGGCAAGGTTTCAAGTCATGAAAATGTCCAGATCCCGAGTTACAGTACCCTACCTACCGTATACCCGGAAAAATCAAAAAACTTAGATATGGTCAAATTTGGCATTGGAATCGATTAAGGGGCTCAAAATTAGTTTAGATTTGAAATTTGGGAATTTTTAGACTACTGGGACTGAAATGGCATCAACTTAAAATCACCAAAAATTTTTATGCCTATGCTAACAAATTTTTTCACATGCATGCCCTACAGGAGACTGTCCTTATAAAATCCGCCATACTTTTGCGGTTTTTTTGGTATATAAATTATACTTGTGGCTAGAGGGGAACCCTGTCATTTCTCAAAAAAACTGCAAAAATCTACATCTCCAGGATCAACCCTGGGGCATAACTCGTCAATGGGGTCAGATATTGACATAAGGTGACTCACATAATGAAATACTATGTTAGTGGACTATGCTGGATTAGTTTCATGACATTTGAACACGATTTCGAAATATGCCATCAATGTGAAATTTTGAAATTTTGCAATATCATGCATTGGGGTATTAAATCAAAAAATGTTAATTTTTTTTAGATTAAAAGAGAGAATGGGTGTTAATAGTAAAATATAGATAATAAATTAGTATTTTAAAGCATTAAACATTAAATTTGGTTAAATCCGGATTTTAGGGGACAACTCGAAAAATAGGTGTATTTTGGTCATTTTTGGAGGTATTCCAAAATAGTAAAAAACATCATATATCAACTTTTTGTGCTTTTTATGATGACATATAGCATGTCTAGAGTATTTATGCAAATTTTCAAGTTTGGGAAATCTCTACTTTCCATTTCGCAGCATTTTGAAAATGATACTATTTTTGACCCACATATATCATGAAAAATCTCGTTTTCTCTACTTATAACTATTTTAGACACATTTTTTATATTATTTAGGCAATATTTAACTTGGTTAAACCAATTGCAACAAAAATTCCAACTTTATCGCGTTTTTAAAATTTTTGATTTTTTCGAAAATTCAAAATTGTTAATTTCATATTGTTTGATGTCAAAGCTTGGCTCAAAATAATGGAATAATCACAAAAAACAAAAAAAAAACAAGTTTTTGAAGACTTTGAAGATGAAAAAAACTGATTTATTGAAGATTTAATTTCTCGAAACTACCTTGATATTCAAAATGCTGCGAAAAGGAAAGTAGAGATTTCCCAAACTTGAAAATTTGCATAAATACTCTAGACATGCTATATGTCATCATAAAAAGCACAAAAAGTTGATATATGATGTTTTTTACTATTTTGGAATACCTCCAAAAATGACCAAAATACACCTATTTTTCGAGTTGTCCCCTAAAATCCGGATTTAACCAAATTTAATGTTTAATGCTTTAAAATACTAATTTATTATCTATATTTTACTATTAACACCCATTCTCTCTTTTAATCTAAAAAAAATTAACATTTTTTGATTTAATACCCCAATGCATGATATTGCAAAATTTCAAAATTTCACATTGATGGCATATTTCGAAATCGTGTTCAAATGTCATGAAACTAATCCAGCATAGTCCACTAACATAGTATTTCATTATGTGAGTCACCTTATGTCAATATCTGACCCCATTGACGAGTTATGCCCCAGGGTTGATCCTGGAGATGTAGATTTTTGCAGTTTTTTTGAGAAATGACAGGGTTCCCCTCTAGCCACAAGTATAATTTATATACCAAAAAAACCGCAAAAGTATGGCGGATTTTATAAGGACAGTCTCCTGTAGGGCATGCATGTGAAAAAATTTGTTAGCATAGGCATAAAAATTTTTGGTGATTTTAAGTTGATGCCATTTCAGTCCCAGTAGTCTAAAAATTCCCAAATTTCAAATCTAAACTAATTTTGAGCCCCTTAATCGATTCCAATGCCAAATTTGACCATATCTAAGTTTTTTGATTTTTCCGGGTATACGGTAGGTAGGGTACTGTAACTCGGGATCTGGACATTTTCATGACTTGAAACCTTGCCAATATCATTTTTAGACCATGTTGACCTTATATGCAAAGTTACAGACCCATAGGATCATTTTAAAAAAGTGCCGGTGAACAAGGGTACTCGATTTTGAAAAAAAGTCGATTTTAAGTTCAAATTTATTATGTTTTTTTTGAAAATTGCTTGTTTATAAAAATATTTTTGCGGAAATTTATGCAAAATTATTGCTTTAAATAATTAATAATGTGTCGATGTGAGACACAATGGAATTATATCTACGTATTATTCTATTCTTGATGCTGAAAAGTTTTACCAGCATTTTTCTTCATCACCTATTATTGTAACCCCTTTTTGATATTCTTTATTGTTCTAATCCAGGTCTTAGGTCGTAAAATCATACTTATGATCCCCATAAATAGTGTTTTGGAGATCTCTCAAGTGTTAAAGGAAAGGGTTACGTGATCAAAGGCGTTATTTAATTATTTTTTTAAAATATACAAAAGATTCAAAAATGAATTAGTCAACTTCTTCATTTTAAGAAAAACACAAACTTTGTGAAAAACCATTTTAGTGGTTGTCAATAAAAGAAGAAAAAGTGTGCTTAAATGATACTGAATAGGCGGGTGACCTTGAACCAGGTCAAATTTTGTTACATTCTTCTTTTTATGAGATAAATTTTTTTGCAACCAAATAAAAAAATTTAAGTTTTGTGTGTTATAATTTGCAACAAGGAAAAATTTTGCATAAATCATGCGAGAGATATTGTTTTGAGTTTTAAAAGAAGTAGGGTAGTTGTTCAGGAAGAACATTAAATATATTAAGATGAAAAATGTGTTATTTAACATATTTTTCATCATCTTTTTATTTATAATAATTGTTTTGCATTTTTTCAAGTTTTTAACCAAATTCAGCTTTCGAAATGACGAAAAATAAAAACAAATTAGGTTGAAGCATCATATTTTAAAATTTATCACATAGAAAAATCTGAATCTGATTCAGACTCAACAATATTTGAACTTTCACTCAGTTCAGAATCTTCAATATTCGAACTTTCATCCAGGTCCATATCCTCGTCATTCGAAGGGTCACTCATTTCAGTATCTTCATCATCAGTATCGTTACTAGAATCATCACTGAATTCCTTTGGTTTTTTGGTTCCCTCAAAATAATACACTTGATTATCTGATTGTCGTTGATAATAAATATTTGCTGGGCATTTGGTTTCCTAAAATTAGGTATAAAGTTTTAATGAAGTTTTTAACTAATGATATGTCAGCCTCATTCTAAATCCCCATAGGGGATTAATAAAAGGCAAAAAATGAACTTTTGTGATTTATGTTGAAAAATCTTACTTCAAGTGTTTTAACAAAAGTTTCAACATTGAAATCATGTTGAAGATCATGGATTCCAAGGTATGAAATTGTTGAACAGGCATGAACAAGTTTTGCATAATCTTTTACGTGATTATTTGAACTTCGATTTCTAAAGCAAAAAAAATACTGTAAACGTTTATAAAAATTAAATTTGCATATTTGTAAAAAGTTAAAGGGGGAGTTGCACTTAGTACAAATTTTCTTGGTCAAGGTCTTGTAAAAAAATTGATTATCTCGACACGAATAAAAAAGGTTGGAGAACGCTGGCATTTGTTTTTGTCAGAGAAAATATTCTTTCAACAAAAAATTGCAACGAGTGTCTTTTCGTGTTAAGATAATAAATTTTTTTTACAAGACCCTGACCAAAAAAAGTTGTACTAAGTGCGACTCCCCCTTTAAGCTAATTTTTATTTTAATCAAGGTCGGATTTAATTAAATTTTTATCCCTAAAAATACCGTACATTGAAAAACTTTCAGCACCAGAAAATCCTTCCAACAGATCTTCAAGTAAAAGAGTTTTGCCATTTTCATCAACTATATTTGCATCAGTTATATGAATTTTCGTAACACATTTCGACATAAACTTCAAATCAGCCAATCCAATTTTAATTGTCATTAAACTTAAATATGTTGCATCACATTGATACAACAATGGATACAATTTTGTGAATCCATCTGTCCGGGCATTAACAACTCTTAAATTTTCAGTGACCCAAAGTTTAGCCATTAAATTTTTAACATTTAATTCTTTAAAATCACAGAATAACCCTTTGTTGCCGGAATAAAACCATTTTTCTCCAGATGTTGCAACTGTGTAATTTAATTCAGTAATAAGCAGGACTGGATTTTTGAGGAAGAAAAGTTTACAACATTTAATTAAATTCCAATAAAGTTTTTGGGATTTTACTGTTGTAAGAATGTAATCAATAATTGGCTTTCGATACGGTAGCAATCGTTGGGGTTGACAGGAATCATAAAATTGTTGTTGAGTTGGAAATGTTAATCCTTCTTTTTTGAATGGAGATGATGCAATAACTTCAGATGACATTTTTGATTTGGTACTAAACATTTTTTTCATAAAAATTAGTCAATTATCTTGAATCCTAGAATTTTTCGAGATTAATAAATTATACAATGTTTTCTTAAAAAATGCATCTCAAAAAAATTTTAAATCAAATTCTTTCAAGAAATCAATCCTTAATGCAAGTCGTGAAAATGTGCAAATTTGCAGAACTTTGAAGTTATTGTCCATGATAAAAATTTTAATTAAAAAATCTTTGGGCTAACAAATTCTCGAGAATATTCTCAAAACTTTGATCGAAAGTTGTACACTGAAAAAAATACGTGCATTTTCTTAAAAAGCCCTGAAGTAATGATAGCAGGATTTGCCCCTATGTAGGGGCTTAAAAGTTTTGCAAAAAGGGCTAATTTCCAAAACACCCTTTCTTTTTGGGGGCTTTTCATTGAAAACATTTTGACAACAGAGAGAGAATATTTCTTTGTTTCTCTGTCTTCTCAAAATAAATTTATGCACCTTGCGTTCGGAGTTTCTTCTATTTTTGATAAAAGCGTTTTCGTTTTCAACCAAAACCAAAATGTGTTTTAACACGTTCCCATAGGAAAACCTTCGGGTATAATAAAAATATGGGAAAAAACGGTGCATTGCACCTATAATTTTTGTGCACTGTTTTTGTGCGCAAAAAAATTTTTGGGAAAAAGTTGTCTTTGGCACTTTTTTGAAAATACAATAAAATAAATGGGGCGAAATTTAAACATACAAGGGTCAAATGTCTGACTACATTTAAGTATGAAAAATGCCCCTATTTTATGTACAAAAATAACCCTTTACTTTGATCTTAAAATGCCCTTACATGGGGGTTTATTTTTTTGCCCCCTCCTTTGGGGGCAAATGCACCTAAAATGCCTAAGTACTGCCTAAAATATGCCCCAACATGGGGGCATTTTTCGATACTCATTTTTTTCAGTGTATCAAGGACAAAATTAATAAATAAGTCTTGCAAATTTGCATATACCATGGGGTGAATTAAAGGAGATGTTTCATTTGCTGCTTTTTTGGATTTTGCAAGAAAGTATTCGAAACTGAAAGTCATTGAAAATCCGGAACTTTCGCTTCTTCCAACTTTCGTAACATTAAAAAGTTCCTGAATATCAATTTCTTCCAGCTTCAAAAATTTTCTTACGAAATCTAAAAAAATCAGCAAATGAAACATCTTCTTTAATGTTAAAGAAACACAAAAAAGTTAAATTTTTACACAAAAAACACTTTCAACAAAGCTTAGACAATTGAAAAAAAACACACCTTTTCCAACCTATTATTTTCTTCAAAGTAGATTAACCAACAACTAAAGGAGTGGAAGAGGAACACCTTTTTTCCGTTTCTTTTTTACCTCAAAAAATGCACCTTTTTATACAAGAATTTATTCTCTTATCAGTTTATCAGTTGGAGTGGACTTTGAACTGATCAGTATAAAAATTTGCCAAAATTCATTTGAATTTATTGTTTTAAAACTTGAACAAAAAAATGCGTTGTTTAACACTTTTTGTTCTTTTTTTATTTTCAACAACATCCGTTTTTGGATCTTGCCCTCAGGGTAGTTATGAATGGCAGACGACATGTTTCTTCTTCCAATCGGCACCAGCTGGATATTCAACAGCTGAAACGAATTGTATTGCCCTTGGGGGACATTTAGCATCAATTCATGATGGCTTTACAAATTCTTTGCTCACTCGTAAGTGTTTACTGTAACTGAAAAATCTAAAAATTTGCATAATCTTTTAGAACAAGCTTTAAACTTCTTCAATGGAAGCACAGATTTTTGGATTGGATTAAATAATCTTCAAACAATGGCAAATAATTGGTACTGGACAGATGGTGGAACCTTTGATTTTTTTGATTGGAGTTCTGGAATGCCAGAAAATTTAAAGACCCAAAATTGTGTGGCGATAACAATGACAGATGGAAGATGGGTAAATGAAAATTGTTTTACTTCAAAGCCATATGTATGTGCCAGAAGTAATGCTGCAACAACCCCTCCACCGACAACTTATCCATGTGATGGAGGATTTGTTTATTTTGCACCTACAAATTCTTGTTATGGAGTTTACACCCATCAAGAAGATCAAAGATGGTCTGATGCTGAAAGTTATTGCACTGAAAAAAATGAGTATCGAAAAATGCCCCCATGTTGGGGCATATTTTAGGCAGTACTTAGGCATTTTAGGTGCATTTGCCCCCAAAGGAGGGGGCAAAAAAATAAACCCCCATGTAAGGGCATTTTAAGATCAAAGTAAAGGGTTATTTTTGTACATAAAATAGGGGCATTTTTCATACTTAAATGTAGTCAGACATTTGACCCTTGTATGTTTAAATTTCGCCCCATTTATTTTATTGTATTTTCAAAAAAGTGCCAAAGACAACTTTTTCCCAAAAATTTTTTTGCGCACAAAAACAGTGCACAAAAATTATAGGTGCAATGCACCGTTTTTTCCCATATTTTTATTATACCCGAAGGTTTTCCTATGGGAACGTGTTAAAACACATTTTGGTTTCGGTTGAAAACGAAAACGCTTTTATCAAAAATAGAAGAAACTCCGAACGCAAGGTGCATAAATTTATTTTGAGAAGACAGAGAAACAAAGAAATATTCTCTCTCTGTTGTCAAAATGTTTTCAATGAAAAGCCCCCAAAAAGAAAGGGTGTTTTGGAAATTAGCCCTTTTTGCAAAACTTTTAAGCCCCTACATAGGGGCAAATCCTGCTATCATTACTTCAGGGCTTTTTAAGAAAATGCACGTATTTTTTTCAGTGTGTGAATCTTTCAAAGGACATTTGGCATCTGTTCATTCATATGCTGAATTTAGGCTTATTGCAGGTAAAGAAATTTTTTAATTAATTTTTGCATCAGTAAAATAGTTGATGGTATTTTGTGCCATCAACAGAAAACTAAATAAACTTGAAAATTAATGTTTTTAAAATATCGCCAACGGCACTTTTTGATCTTCGTTAAATTCTTTTATTTTCGAAATACCGCCTTTGGCTATAAAATTTAAATACATTATTCAAATTTTTGTCTCATCTTAATAATAAATTTTTTCAGCTTTTGCTGCCTACGGCAAATATGCTCCATGGTCCGGTCTTTTTTCAAATGATGGAGGACGAAGTTGGCAATGGTCTGATCGAAGTCCCGTTGATTATCTTCCCTGGCAACCCGGGTATCCCTCAGGTTCTGGGCCGTGTGTTGCTTTAGCCCATAGTGGTTTACTCAATTCTGAATGCAATGGAGAACAACCTATTTTTTGTAAAGTACCTTTATAACTAGAACAAACAAAATAAAAGATTCCTATCAAAACTTTGGAGGTGAACTTTCACAAAACAAATATGAAAAGATTTCAACAGTAAAAACAATAAATAAACTATCTATTACAAATACGGTATCCAACAAAAAATTATTAAACAAAACTTTATTCAATAAAGACAATAAACTAATATAAATGAGTAGCAGATCGATCCAAATAAAAAGAAAAAAATAAACACTTCATTCCTTTGATTTCTTTGTTGGAGATTGACGACTTGGACCATAAATTTCAAAGCTGGTTGGATGAGACTTATCTTCGAAGATACATCCTTCACAGCATTCACGAATTTTGGTAACATCACAATTACCACGAATAACCAAAATATTATTAATTTCATTTCTAAAAAAATTATCTTATCAATTACTGGCAATAATAATAAATAAAAACATACGGATCAGCAGGCTCTTCATCTCCAAAATTACCATAATAAGATAAGAATTGATGAGAATTAATTGGCGTTCTCTTGACCCGGCATACAAAAGTTCTCCAGCATTCACCACATGTAACTGGTGCTAAAAAAGAGTACAGGATATATATCAGTCATATAATAAAAGATAACCCGCTTACATCTTTTCCAACCATTTTCATGAAGGGTACCAAAAAGTTCAGAGCATTGTCGACATTCCAACACTTCGAAAATGAAGTAAGGCCATGGGCCACGCTAAAAATGAAATATAAAAAGAAATACAGTAATCAAAAAGAATAAACTTACACAATGGATTTCAATGGTAAGGGGATCATATGAGATATAGAAGACCCGTAAAGAATATACCCAACCAGTTCTCACCATGGGGACTCTTATTTTTTTACCTTCTTCATTCATTTCAGGACGATATCTAGGAGTCTTCTTTGCACTTTCTTTATCATCATCAACAACTTCAAGCATCCGATTGGAAAGAGAAGTTCGAAGTTCACCATAATCCCGAGAAACCAGATCCCGAACCCAGAAATAAACATCAGAACTCAAGTTATTTTCATCATCATAAACACGGCAATATCGTCCAATGTCTCCTAATTTTTCAAGGCAATCCCAAAAATTATCGAACTTTTGAGAATAATCTGCTGGTGGAACGAAAACGGGAGGAACTTTCGTTGGTTTAAATTCATCAGATTCACCAGCATGAAAATCAAAGCGTTCATCCATTTTTGAGAAGCCATCATCCAAATACATGCATCGATATTTGAGATTATGAGGTGGAAATTTTGGTGCTGGAGTTGAAACTGCCGTATGTGCAGAAACTTCTTTCGGTGGTGGAGCTGGCTTTGAATCTGCTTTTGGAGTTGGTTTTGGAACTGTAGTTGCTTCAGGTGGAGGTTGAACAGCTTTTGGTGGAGGTTCATCAGCTTTAGCTTTTAATGGTTTTTCTTTCTTTGGTTCTGCATGTCCAGAAGGCTTTTCATTCTTTGATGGTGCAAGCTGAGGTTGTGCTTTTCCTTTCTTCTTTTCATTCTTTGGTTTCACATCTTCTTTTGTCTTTTCCTTTTTCAGGACTGAAGCTTGAGATACTGCAGTTTGAACTTCTGTTGTTCTTCTTCGACCATCATCATCTTCATCTTGAACTGATTCAACCGGAGCCTTTGGAATTTTGCTTTGCTTTTGTTTGAGCAACCGACGTCGAAGACAGTATTTGTAGAGGGAAAAAAAAGCGATACCCATTAAAACCACAAACCTGTAAAAAATTTAATTACAACACAAATATATGTCAAGATTAAGTAGGAAAATAAACTTACACTGCAAGACAAATAATAAGAATCCCCCACCATGGCAATGAACTAGTTTCAGATACTGGAGTTGTAGCAGAAGCAGCAATAAAAGTTGTACTTCCAATTGTTTGAGTTGTTCCATTTCCAGCATCATCAAAAAGCTTTCGTCGATCAATCAGAACTTCGATGCCATGTGTAACATCTTCATTTAATAGAGTTACGTCAGCCTTATTACATTGACCAAGACTAGTACTTAATGGAGCAACTTGAAGCACAAACTGATCAAGAAGAACATCAGCAAAATTGGTATAATCACAAGTTTCGAAAGACTTTAGTGCAATTGGCGCATCAAATTTGACAAATACACGACGTTCTCCAATGACCAAAGTTGGAGACCAAGAGAATTTAACAGGATTATCCAAAGCTTTTGCTGAAAGTTTAAATCCGCCTTCTTCCAGTTTGATACGAATATGACAATCTTGTTTTAGATTAATGAAGAGATCAAAGATAGCGCCCATACATTTATCACCAAAACGGAACTTTAAGGATGGAAGAGGTTGCTTTTCACCAACTCGGAAGAAATACGGTACTTCTTTGGTGGACTTCAAAATATCAATTCGGACATCCTTGTTTGGCAAAAAGGAGATTTGATCAGGTAACATGGGATCAGCTTTATTCTTCCACCAAAAACCAGCATCATGTCCAGCAAAAGAGTCATTCAATGGAGTTGTTTTATATTTAGGTAATGAATCATCTTTAAGTTCAACATAAGAAGGCTAAAAGTAGGTCATGCAGGCATGGTTCTTAATAAATAAAGCTTACCAGGATCATAAAAGCTTGACAATCAAAGCTAGAAGAGACAGATAACTTCATAACATTTCTTTTGCCATCAGAAGCATGAAAAGGATTACCAGTTGTAAAACATGTTCGGCCATCAATGAAAAATGAGACAGAATTCTTGTCAATTGGCCGAGATAAAACACTAAGACTTTCATCGCCAAAAATGAGTTAACGTTGTAGTGATATCAATAAAGGTCATTTAATATGATTAATATGTTTTTACTACTTACTTTCACATTTTTCATACAAATAAGCTGTTACAATGTATTTACCACCATAAAGCACAACTTTAATATCACCACGTATATAATTTCCATTGTTAACAAAATCAAGCTTGAACTTCAATGTATTCGATGTATCTTGGCACTTTCCAGCTGAAGTAGATAGCAACTTTATATCAGAAGATAGTTGAGTAAATGATTTATCAATAGGAAAGAAAAGTTCCACGGGATCAGCAAGAGAGTCTTTCAAGACAGGAAGAGCAATGTATCTAAAGAAAAGTAAATAATAACATTATCCACAAAGAAACAAAAAACATACGTTTGACCATTTGTGCCATCAAAAGTCCAATATCGTAGTTTACCATGATACTTCAGAGTTCCAACAGCTTCGACGAAAATAAACAAGAAGAGAAGAAATAAAAACAGTTGCTTCATTTTTTCACTTGTTGAACAGCAAGCAACGTGTCTGAAACAAATGATGATGCGTAAAATGAAACAAAAAAGAAGCGACACGATTAATTTATGCGATTTTGAAGGATAAAAAAATCACAGCAACATTCACAAACTTTAACGCAAATTAAAAAAGTAAAAAGGTAGGCGATGGAAGAGAAAAATTTAATGCTAGTGTTTTACCGTAGTTTGTTCGTGGTAGGAAATTTTGCAAATTGAAAGTACAAACTTTTTTCAAAAAAAAGAAACTTTTTTCAAAAAAAAGAAACTTTTTTTGCGAACTCTTTTTACTTGGTTTTTTACAGAAAATATTTAGTGGTGAAATAAATTAGAATTCGTGGAAAATATATAATTATGTAGTAAAAAAAGTGATAAATATACAAAATAATCATCTGTTAAATATTATAGTTTTGATATGGACCTGTTTTAATCTTGAATTTGATGACAAAATTTCTCGACAAAAAATGACAGAAAATTTTTCTTAAAATTTTTAACTGATATTTTTTAAGATGAGTAAAAAATTATTAGATTATCCTTTTAAATGAGAGAAAAGAAGTCATTCTTCTTGGGAGACAAAAAATATTATCAGATGCATATCCTCCAGGTTTGAGTTTAATATCTAATGTTACGTCCAGATCGTTACACCGTCCAGATCGTAAAACGGACGTCCAGATCGTAAAACGGACGTCCAAATCGTGAAACGGACGTCCAGATAGTAAAACCAAAAATGTAGTAGTTATATGGACGTCCAGGTTACAAAACGGACGTCCAGATCGTAAAACGGACGTCCAGATCACAAAACGGACGTCCAGATCACAAAACGGACGTCCAGATCACAAAACGGACGTCCAGATCTTAAAACCATGCTTTGTTGGTTTTACGATCTGGACGTCCGTTTTGTGATCTGGACGTCCATATAACACTACATTCTGGTTTAAAGATCTGGACGTCCGTTTTACGATCTGGACGTCCGTTTCGTGATCTGGACGTCCGTTTCACGATCTGGACGTCCGTTTTACGATCTGGACGTCCGTTTTACGATTTGGACGGTTTTACGATCTGGACGTAACATATATTCTCCAAAGTTTGCTTATTTCTCTTTTTAAATAAAAAACTGTTTTGAACAAGGAAACAAATGTTCTTCAAATGGCAAAAAAATTCAGCTTAACAATGGAGAAAAACCAAACAACACCCTTTATTCATCTATAAAATTACAGTACAAGATATACAATAAAATACAATATAGTTCAATTATTGAAGGGTAAATATCGTAATAAATGTATTCTTCCAACCATATAAAGATTATCACATCCACCAAGGGCAGCAAAACATGTACAAATAGTAAGTTGTTGGGAAGCATTAAAACCACATCCATGTCTAATATCAATATCTAAAAACATCATTATTAGCAATATAAAATATGAGTGTTAGCAATATATGAAACAATATTTTTACCAACTTACCTCGTTTAAAATCTCTCATTCCAACCATAATCAAATCATGAGTAGTAATTTCACGAAACTCAACTTTATCTGGAACATATTTTCCATTTTCAAATTTTAAACCACGTAAAATTTGTCCACAAAGTATTCCACCTGAACTTTGATATCGCCATTTTGATTCACCAGGTTTCATTGTTGGGCATGCAGTTGAAAGTCGATTCATCAGATCCAATTCTTTTTGATCAATGACATAATGTTCTGGACATGCCAAAAGTACAAACACTGGAGGCATTTCAGCAACATCAGATATTTTCAACGGTTGTGGAGGTTGTACTGCACAAGAAAATAAATGATTTTGTTCCACTTTTACTGTATAATAATAACATTCTTTTCCTTTGAGTACCGTAATCGGCATAAGATTTATTCCCATCATTGGATACATCGGGATACCAGTTAATATGTTATAATATTGATAGCATGGAAATGAGGATGAATTTGCAGCATAAGCAGATGAGAAGAATGGATCAGATAATGTACCTTCAAAAGAGCAGTTTGCACCAACTGGAGAATTTTTATCATTGATAATTTTTGTGTGATCACTTGTTACATTAAGCTAAAATTACAGAAATAAACATATACCATTAGGTCACCTCATATGAGTTTAACAAAGGTTGAACAAATATGCCCATTTACTATGTCATATATTAACGACTGTCCAGACCTGACCCAAACAATTTTGTGCTTAAGAACGAATCAAACAAAATCTCAAGCTTCTCTTAAAAGCGGTAAAGATCAAAGGAAGAAACCTGACGCCATATCTGGACAACCCCTTAGAGCTCTTTACAGAAAAAACTTACAAAAACATATTGAAGATCATTTGCAGTGCTATTGTAATATCGTGTCCGGAGGGGATCAACTTTTTCTTTTGTATAATTTATCAATGGACAATATCCAAATCCTTTAGGTCTAGAAAGCATATAATCATTTTGAATGCCAATAGGTATCGAAGAACTGGTATTGCGAATAAAAAAATCATATAAAGTTTCATGAGTTCGCCAAGCAAAGAAACAATAGTTCTAAAATACTTTATATATAAGTGCAGCATTAAATAAGCAATAACTTACATTATTATAACCATTCTCAAAAAACAATTCATCAGGTTTAACAAAATAAGTAGTTTTAATGACTTCATATTGTTCTTCAGTAGTATCGATTTGTAGAGCAAGTTGGGATGGACAAAAATTTTCTGGATTTCTTGATGTAATATTCAAAGTACAGGAAGGATTATCACAAAGGCAAAAATATCTTATAAATCGTTTCTTGGCATCCAAACTAAATGAAGATTTGCATCGATCAGTAGTACTTTGGAATTCAGGAGGTAAATCTGTTGATGAAGTGATAATGATATCATATGCATATAGATCTGTTGTTGAAAGTGTCAAAGAATAAGTAATTTCACCATTTGTTGTTTGCCATTCAGTAAATTCGTCAGAACCTTGCACGCCTGGTAAATGTTGAACATATTTGTAATCCAAAATACACAAATCTTGCGTTAAAAATGCTGGAATAAAATGTTTTTGAGTCTGAAAAATTAGATTAGTCAATGTTCAAACTTTGTTGAAGCATCTAAAATATTTGGCGTTAAAGAACACATTGCCAAAACGTTTATATTTTCACTACCGTAAACACGTGGCAATTGCCTATTGTTATAAAAAAATTAAAAAAACTCACAAATTCTTGATGTTTATTAGCGCAACTTTGATTAAACATTAATCGATTCTTCCAAAATGGCCGAACAGAAATTTCTGGCATTAATTGTACATCATCTGCAGGATCGGAATAATATTGAAAATCAGATTGAGAATATTTGATATTTAATTTGATTCTTTGATTGTATAAACTGAGTAAAAATACTTTCATCTTTGATATAGAAATGTTGCTTCCAAGGACTTTCAAATCTTCACATTTCCGACAGCCATAATAAAATATTATTTCTGGTTTCTGTAAAAAAAAGTAATAAAATGGATTACTGTAGACATGACCATTTTTTGGGGACAAACATTTATGAAAGAAAAACTCGAAAAATTATCGAATGTCTGTCAAGGGATCATCCAGATATTTCGTCAATGACGCCATATCTGACGTCACGTCATGGCGGAGGGAGGGGGTATTGATCGTGCCGCCTTTGATGTGCGGCAA
Organism: Panagrolaimus sp. LJ2414; assembly: GCA_024447195.1. Lineage (NCBI taxonomy): Eukaryota > Metazoa > Nematoda > Chromadorea > Rhabditida > Panagrolaimidae > Panagrolaimus > Panagrolaimus sp. LJ2414. The sequence goes on along the minus strand of JAMRXY010000073.1, from coordinate 792,625 downwards.
AAAGTGTCTTTGATGTATAGGGGTAAGGCTGATTTTCGGATAACGTCATATCTGGACCATCCTCAACTTTTTTTAAATATGCGGCATAAATAAAAGTATAGATTGTTGACCAGGGGTATACTGTAAGAATCTGTAGATTTAAATCCAAACTCACAAACGTATAACCTCAGATGTCCTACAGTAATCAATTTTTACCAGTTGTTTTCTACCAAAAGTGGAAAAATGATCATGTCTACAAGAAAAAAACAATAAATAAAAACATACCATATTTGGAGAATAAAGATTTACAAGAACATCATCATTTTCATGTCCCATTATTGTACGTTTTATCTCTTCTTTCGTTATCAATGCAATATTTGTAAGATTCATATAATCATTTTTTCCATTGAAATATATTTCTCCTGCATCATTGATTCCATAAACACAATATTCTTGTGAAGTACATTCACTTTCAAATCCCCGCAAACATGGACATTTAACAAGAGATTTTTTTGAACTTGAAAAAGTTGCAACAATTGTTGCAGCAATAAAAAACAAATATAGAAAGAGCTTCATCACTGCACACGAAAAAGTAAAAACTAAAACTCATCGAAGATGAAAAATATAAAAAAAGTATAAATTTTAATGTTTATGCAAATTTTTGCTACTGTATTTTTTGCTGTTAAAAAATGTAGATCTAAAAAATTAATAATACATTTTCAGATCTGCGTGATAAATTTCTATTTATTTTCAAAATCGATTGTACAAATTAAAACAAATATTACCAAAAAAGTTACCCAAATTATTGGAACCCAAAAACCAGTGTTACTGATTTTAGCAAAATGCATTCTTTCGACAGATTTTTTTCCTCAATCTTGGCTAATATTTAGGCTAGCGTCAGATTCTCTGTAAAACTGTAGACGAACCGGAAATCCTTAAAAACTATACCATATTTATTACTGGGTTTTTATTACACTTTTAAAAATAAGCAATTATGTTTAAAAATTAGCATATTTATTCTATCATTTATCAGTTGGATTTGATTTTTTGATGCAAAAGGATTACTGTAATTACAATCGTTTCATTTCATTCCTTTTTCTTGTCATCATTTCTTTCAATCGACGAAAAAATGAAGCAACTGTTTTTATTTCTTCTCTTCTTGTTTATCTTCGTGGAAGCTGTTGGAACTGTGAAGTATCATGGTAAACTACGATATTGGACTTTTGATGGCACAAATGGTCAAACGTATGTTTTTGTTTCTTCTTGGATAATGTTATTATATACTTTACTTTAGATACATTGCTCTTCCAGTCTTGAAAGACTCTGTCGCTGATCCCGTGGAACTTTTCTTTCCTATTGATAAATCATTTGCTCAAGTATTTTCTGACATCAAGTTATTCTCTACTTCTGATGGAAAATGCCAAGATACATCGAATACACTGAAATTCAAGCTTGATTTTGTTAACAATGGAAATTATATTCGTGGTGATGTAAAGGTTGTACAGGAAAATGGAGATCAACACAATGTAAAGGCTTATTTGTATGAAAATTGCGAAAGTTAGTTTTACAATAAAATAATAGCTTTCTCTTGAGTGTATCCACTATATATGTCTGGTTTTTAGATGTAAGAACCCGTGATTATTATGCTACTGCTTTGATAGATAATAATCCTCTACCTGTTTATCAAGAAGAACGAACATGTTTTAAAACTGGTAATCCTTTTCATGCTTCTGATGGCAAAAGAAATGTTATGAAGTTATCTGTCTCTGCTAGCTTTGATTGTCAAGCTTTTATGATCCTGGTAAGCTCTATTTGTTTAGAATCATGCCTACATCACCCAATTTTAGCCTTCATATGTTGAACTAAAAGATGATTTATTACCTAAATATAAAACAACTCCGTTGAATGACTCTTTTGCTGGACATGATGCTGGATTTTGGTGGAAGAATAAAGCTGATCCTCTGCTACCTGATCAAATCTCCTTTTTGCCAAACAAGGATGTCCGAATTGATGTTTTGAAGTCCACCAAAGAAGTACCGTATTTCTTTCGAGTTGGTGAAAAGCAACCTTTTCCATCCTTAAAGTTCCGTTTTGGTGATAAATGTATGGGCACTGTCTTTGATCTCTTCATTAATCTAAAAGAAGATTGTCCTATTCGTATAAAACTGGAAGAAGGCGGATTCAAACTTTCTGCAAAAGCTTTGGATATTCCTGTCAAATTCTCTTGGTCCCCAACTTTGGTCTTTGGAGAACGTCGTGTATTTGTCAAATTTGATGCGCCAATGGCATTGAAGTCTTTCAAAACTTGTGATTTTACCAATGTTGCTGATGTTCCTCTTGATCAGTTTGTGCTTCAAATTGTTCCATTGAATACTAGTCTTGGTCAATGTGATAAGGCTGAAGTAACTCTATCAAGTGAAGATGTTGCACGTGGCATTGAAGTTCTGATTGATCGAAGAAAGCTTATTGATGATGGTGGAAATGGAACAACTCAAACAATTGAAAATACAACATTCATTGCTGCTTTTGCTGCAACTCCAGAATCTGAAACTGGTTCATTTCCATGGTGGTGGGTTCTTATTGGCATTGGTGGGTTCTTAGTATTTTCATTGGGCATTTGTACTGTTATTTATTTAGCAATAATTAAAAAATAAATCATATTTTGTCTATTTATGAATTTTTTTGTAAATAACATATTTAAAAAATCAATAAGTTTATTTATTTTCAAACATTGTTTATTAAGCTTTCAACAATACAGTAATTTTCACCAATAATTTGAAAAATTAAAGTAATAATTTCATAATCGTCACTTTTGTCATTTTCTTTCCTTTGAAAATTCCAATTACCGTATTTTACAAGTTGATCTTCAATAAAAATTCCAATTCTACATTCAAGCATTTTTGCAATCATTTCCCACAATTCTGGGCTTAAAAATTCTGCCGAAATCGATTGCTTAATTATTTCTGATTGATTGGTCAATTTTGTAAAATCAATTCCACCAAAGAATCCTAAAATGTTGAAATTGGTTCTACAAAAATGCAATTATTAATACCTACCCAAAGATTTAAAATTTTGTAAAAAATTTGCATAAATGACAGTTTTAATATTTTCATTTTCTTGTCCGGAAATCAAAAATGACAAAGCTCGAAATCCTGAATCTTTTCCTTCTTTCATCCTTTGAATTTTATTAGGGTTTGAGTTTTCACTGATTTGAGTTATATCAATATTTGCCCAAAATCGATATGCATTTTGATGATAAATTAATTGTAGTTTTTGGCATGCACTTTTTAGCCAAATATTTGATGGATGATTAAAATGATGGAAAAATGGACGGATATTTGCAGTAAAATTACTGTCATGGTTGGAGGTTACGGTGGAATTGTTCCTAAAATTTTAGGTATGTTACAGTACTTTTAATAAACAAATTCATCGCTTACACTTGAAGTATTTCGAATATTTCATCATTTATATCAGAGCTTCTGGATTCATTAATTCTTCCAAGAATTGCCAAATATTCATTTTGAGCTTTTATTCTTTGCAAAATTGGAGATAAATGTTGATCAGTGTTTTCTTCAATAAAAACATCTTCTTCAACTTTTATATGATTTGCATAAATCATTTGTTCATTGTCTGGAGAGTATTCTGTAATGGAACATTCTTCTTCAAATTTTTGATCACTGATAAATTCCTCATCATCATCAGAATCATCAATCGTGATAATTTCTATTGATCTAAAAAGTGTTGTTTCAAAATGTTGTAAATAAATTAATGTAAAACTCTGTGGTTAATTTAATAAATAGAAAGTTGTTATATTAACCAAGATAAGGAAATTAAATTTTTCGAGAAATCCAAATAGGTTTGTAATTTTCAGTTTTTGAAAACTCAGATTCTCGGTTGCTATCGAAAATTTGCATAAACAAGTTTTTTGTAGCTGTATGATGTTTAAAGGAGGTCTTTCATTTGATTCACTTTTAATTATTTCGCAAGAAAGATCGCGAACTGCGAATAACTGATATTCAGGGACTTTGCTTTTTTTCTATTGTTTTTTGAAAGTACTTTCATAATAGAAGATAAGAAATGTTTTAACAAAACTTTTTTCGGTGACAAAATACAAGTTGTTGCTGATATTTGCTCGTATTTTGTCACCTATTTTTTTTTTGCGGTTCTCGAACTTTCTTGAAAAATAAATAAAATGAAACCAATTAGAGATCTCCTTTGATAAACTTAATGAACTTAAAGAATACTGTAACTAAAAAACAAATCTATTTAAATAAAAAACTTACGATTCTCCTGTTTCTCCTTCATTTCTTTGTTGTTTTCTTTTCGTTAAAGTTGAAAATTGCTTCTCAAACTTTTTCTTGAAAATTTTATCGTTGTTATTTTGAAGTCTTTCTTCTGCTTCAGCTCTTGAAATCGGAAAACAGCTTTCAAGATGAAATTCTGGAGCATAAAAAATGCTTCCAATAATTTTTCCTTGAATTCTTTTTTGATTACTTCGACATCGAATACAATCATATTTTGCACGGGTTTTTGTGTATTCTTTTACAAGATTTGGGTCATTTTCTTCAGGAACAATATATCGAGTATTTTGTTTTCCACGACTGTTACATCCAATTTGAATATATTCAAGTGGGACTAATCGAAAGGGATGATTTCGATTTTTTGTTTTGTTAAATAATTTTCGAGATTTTGTCGATGTTGAAGGAGTTGGTAGAGAAGGGGAATGCCTAAAATATAAAAATTTGAATATTTTAAAGGAAATGTTTTATTTGCTGCTTTTTTTGATTTTGCAAGAAAGTTCTCGAAGCTGAAAATTATTCTTTGAAAATCAAGGACTTTAGCTTTTCTCAAATTTTTTTAACATTAGAAAAAGGCAAAAGTCCCTGATTTTCAATTTTTTTCAGCTTCGAGAACTTTTTTGCATAATCAAAAAAGCAGCAAATGATACATCTCCTTAAAAAATATAAATAGATTACTGTAAGTCTTGAATACTCGAAAATGATGAAGTTTGAACTTCATGGTTTCTAAAACAATGTTACATTCAACTCAAAATTAGCATAATAATAAATACCCTTCAATATTACTGTAATATTCGATATTTGATTCATCGTTAATAAAATTATCATCAGCTAAACTGGAATCAATTTCCATCCCAGAAAAATCCCATCCTTCTCTAAAATAAACAATCTTCTTAATAAATATCGAAAAAAATGCTGAAACACTTACTCCATATTTATTTTTAATTTTTTGTTCAACAATTAAATGTTTAAAAATACTGAATTTTTTACACCTTTAATTTCGAGCAGCGCTGCAACATTAAAAAAAATTAAAAACCCGTTGAAAAAGTTAATACTTTTTTAAAAAAAAAACAATCAATGACCAAAAAATTAAGCACACTTTTTTTTGAGAAAAAGAGACGAGACTTTTTTTTTGGGGGAAAAAAGAGAGATATATAAAAAAAAGCTGTCAACGTTGAAAAAAAAGAAAAGAGAGAAACGTGTTTTTTTTTCAAGTCATTGATTTTTCTGTTTTTTTGTTTGCGTTGCTTTTTTTTAGTTTTTTTCTTTGCAAAAAAATTTGTTGCGTTGGTTTTTTTGGGGACAAAGAAACTGAAAAAATTGCAACAAAATAAAAGCAAAAAATAACAAACCTTCTTTTTATCTTGAAAAAGCCATAATATAAAAATTAAATATTGATAAAAATATTGTTAAAATATTTTGTTATTAAAAATGAAAAAATATCGCATTTTTCTTTACAATATGAAGGAAAAAAACTTTGATGTTTTATCAAAATTTATTTAAAATCAACATTTATTGTAAATCAAAAGAGTAATTAAATTTGTATTACAGTATTAATTTTATATTTATTTGTTCAACTAATTTACTACATTTTTGCATCAAGAATCATTGAACACATTGCAAATTTTATCTTTTTTATTCAAATTTTAAGAATTTGTAAAATAAATTTCCAAAAAAATTGCCCCTTGGATGACTACTGATATTAAATATCAGTTGCACATTTGTGCGCATCCGGGATTTTTCTGGACCTGGACCTGACCTTGACCTGACATTGACCTTGATGGCCGTCCTTTGGTCGTGATTCCTTGAAACGAACCACTGCGCCATCGGAACGGCCAAGCAATAGATAAGTTTTTGGGCATTTATATTTTCTGTCTTTGCAAAAGAAAGAAAGCAATGTCAAAAAAAGAGATCGCTTGTTGGTTGATTTTTAAAATGCAAATGGCTGCTTTGGTTTTTCTCCATTGAAAAATTTGTTGTGGCGCTTTTTATTGGTGACAAAGAAACTGAAAATTGCAACAAAATGAAATTTTGGGGTAAAAAGCATAAAATAAAAATTGAATATTAATAATTCTATTGTAAAAATTTTTTTATTAAAAATATGACAATACATATCGCATAAAGTTTTATTCAAAGGTTTTGAACTTAAAAAACCAGTCAAAATTTAAAATCTTGTGATTGCTATGATCGAATATTTTTTAAGCGAACAAACAGTTCTATGAAAACAATCAATCTCTTAAATTTACCTCATTGATATTCAAGAACTTTTGCTTTTTTCTATTGATTTTTTTGCTAACGAAAGAAGTTTTATCAATGAAATAATTAAGAAATATCTAAAAAATACTTTTTTCGTCGACAAAAACAGTAGAAATAAAACAAAGTCTCAGAATATCAGTTATATTTGCAGTTCGCGAACTTTCTTGCGAAATAAAAAAAAGAATCAAATGAAACGTCATTTGTAAAAAAAATTTAATTAGCCACATTTTTTGTAGCATTCATTTATTATTTTAAAATTTTTAAAAAAATCAACCGCAATTTTTTTCGCAGAGCTTTAATTTTCTGTCTTTCTCTTATAAAAAAAGGTAAAAACAAAAACATTGAACAAAGGTCACTCTCATTCTTCCAGGAAATATTTGAGTGTCTTTATTAACAATTTTTAAATTTTCTCCAATCATGGCATTTTCTCTCTTTGCCAATCAGTACCTCAGTGTAAATAAAATTTTGAGTTTTTTTCATATTTTGCTGCAACTCAAAAATTTCTACCATGTTAGTAAATAAAAATCCACGTGCAAAAATGGCTTATTCAAATATTGTGGCATTACTTTCAACTTCACCTTTCACGTTTCAACAACCTCGAAGTCAATATTTTTCTTTTCCAGCTTCAATTATTTTAAAAATTTGTTATCAAAAAGATTCAATTTGGATTTTAATAAAATTGTATCAAACTTGTAAATATTTTTTCAAAAAACTCTCAATTTTACCTATTCATAAACGAGCAAATTATACAGAAATATCCGTTCATACAGATGCAGAACATAATTTTAACAAAAATGTTGTATTTTGGTTTTGTAGTGAATTATATTTGAGTAATATTTGTCAATATTTGCAAAAAAGAATTTATTGCTGCAGCAACCTGAAAAGTTTATATTTCTATCGTTCAAAAATTAATTATGAAAAATTTCAACAAATTATTAACACCTCAAAAATAGAAGATTTTGACATTGGAAAATCAAAAATTATGTTTTCAAATGGTTCAATTGTTCCCTTAAATGTTATTCTAGAAAATCTTCCCTTTTGCTTAAAATTAAGTTTTGAAATTGAACGAGAAAATTGTTCAAACGAAACTCTTAAAGAAATGAATCAACTCATTTTTTCAAATAAATTTGATGTTCTTAGAATTTCATTCTTAACGGTCAACAATGATTTTGATTCAGAAATGCTTTGGAAATTTGCGAAGAAAAATCTTGGTTTTAATTCGTCATGTCAAGTCAGCACTGCATGCATGGCAGAAAACAAGAAAAAGTGTGAACTCATCACAGAAATGGTTAAAAATACATTTAACAATGTTTTTTATGATTGGGATTACGAAAGTCCAAAAATTGCTATTACGGTACCACACTATTAATTTAAATTTCGACTGTCTTTTGTTGGTTTTTGAATAAATGATTTGATAAAAAACGCTTACAGTTAGTTGCTTAAAAAATTATTGACCACTTAAATTGCAAACATCAAAATACTATCAGAATCCCAAACAATTTAGAATTCAAATTATTTTTAATTTACAAAAAAATAAAGTCTTTTGAGATTCTTAGAGAATCACTAAATAGTACCAAGTTGTTCGAATGGCTTCTTCCACAGAATCTTTTCTGAACCTTCTAAGAATAAAAAAACGAAAAAACATGCTGTGGTAAAAAATATTGAAACGGACTAACAAGGGAACCGCCAGAAGTGATTAGCGAGTTATTATACCAAATATGGTTAAAAAGTATCCTTATGGGTCGAAAACAAACATAAAATTTTTTTACGTGCTATCAGCAAGGTTACGGTACTTTTTTGGCTCTTCAAAATTTTGACTATCACCCTGTTTTACGTTTATCATGCATTTTCTCAGAGTGAAAAAACGTGCTTCCGTAGCGCAGTTGATTGTGTGTTTGACTCTTATACAGGAGATGCAGGTTCGAATCCTGCCATTTGTTTTTCCTTTTTCCTGTTTTTTTTAAATAAACTATTTATTTAATAATAACACAATTTTTTTTAAATTATGAAATTGTTAAAATTAATATCATTTTTGAAAGCCAGAAGTTGAACAATCCGCTAATATCAAAATCTGTTGTTTTTTCTTTACATTTTGTATAAAACAGAAAAATGCAATTTTAATTCAGTCTTCGTAAATTATTGCATCATGCTTTTTTATTTAAAAATTGAAAATAAATAAGTTAATTTAACCCTTTCTCTTTATAACATTAAAATTTTTATGAAAGTTTCTTTAACTATCTTAAGATTATGGAAATATTAATGAGGTATATAATTTTAAAAAAAAAATTTGTATTATTTTTATTAACAGAACAATTTGTTAAAACTAAATTTTATTTAAAAAAAAACAGGAAAAACGAAAAACAAATGGCAGGATTCAAACCTGCATCTCCGGTATAAGAGTCAAACACACAATCAACTGCGCTACGGAAGCACGTTTTTTCACTCTGAGAAAATGCATGATAAACGTAAAACAGGGTGATAGTCAAAATTTTGAAGAGCCAAAAAAGTACCGTAACCTTGCTGATAGCACGTAAAAAAATTTTATGTTTGTTTTCGACCCCTAAGGATACTTTTTAACCATATTTGGTATAATAACTCGCTAATCACTTCTGGCGGTTCCCTTGTAAGTTTTTATTTTTTCTTTCAATAAAAACACACATAAAATGGGTGAACGGAGAAAAAAATAAAGGAGAAAAAAATAAGCGGAGAAAAAAATAATTATTTTAAACAGCGGAGAAAAAAATAACGGAGATAAAAATAATGGAGAATAAAATAACCGGAGAATAAAATAAATAGCGAAAAAAATAATCGGAGAAAAAAATAACCAACAACCCACCATGTTTTTGAGGATAAACGAAGAGTTTGATTATGCAAAATTTTTTATGCAAATCAGTTTAAAAGTGCAACCCTTCAAAAATGGATAAATACTCGATTTGTCCATCTCAACAATCGCATTTCGCCACTCATCATCTCGTCGAATCTCTCCGTTTCTCTCTCTCTCTTTTCTCATCTGTTCATCCTGGATCAACCTGGTACCCCGTGCTCTACTCCTCATGATGACTATCAAATTGATGTAAGTTCGGCAGGGCTGGGAGGATGGCTCCCTTTAGGGAGCCATCCTCCCAGCCCTGCCGAGCCTCGCCCTTACTATATTATAATTTTATTAAAAAATAAAATTATTTTATTCTCCTTTATTTATTTCACCGATCATTTTTTCCTCCGGTTATTTTTTTATCCGTTATTTTTTATTTTTATATTTTTCTCCATTATTTTTTTCTCTTTTATTTTTTTCTCCTAGTGCCAACTCTTTGACTTGGTTTTTTAAAAATTTTTGTTAGTGAAATAAATTAGGATCCGTGGAAAATATCATGATTTTGATGTTAAAAGTGATAAATATACAAAATTGCCAACTTTTAAATATTATAGACCTGTTTTTTAATTATATTCCTTGAATTTGATGACAAAATTTCTCGACAAAAAATGACAGAAAATTTTTCTTAAAATTTTTAACTGATATTTTTTAAGATGAGTAAAAAATTATTAGTTTATCCTTTTAAGTGAGAGAAAAGAAGTCATTCTTCTTGGGAGACAAAAAATATTATCAGATGCATATCCTCTAGGTTTGAGTTTAATATCCTAAACTTATATATTCTCCAAAGTTTGCTTATTTCTCTTTTTAAATAAAAAACTGTTTTGAACAAGGAAATAAATGTTCTTCAAATGCCAAAAAAAGAATCAACGTAACAACGTAGAAAAACCAACCACACCCTTTATTCATCTACAAAATTACAGTACAACATATACATTAAAATATAATAGAGTTTAATTATTAAAGGGTAAATATCGTAATAAATGTATTCTTCCAACCATATAGAGATTATCACATCCACCAAGAGCCGCAAAACATGTACAAATTGTAAGTTGTTGGGAAGCATTAAAACCACATCCATGTCTAATATCAATATCTAAAAATATGACTTTTAGCAATATGAAACAATATTTTTACCAACTTACCTCGTTTAAGATCTCTCATTCCAACCATAATCAAATCATGAGTAGTAATTTCACGAAATTCAACTTTATCGGGAACATATTTTCCATTTTCAAATTTTAAACCACGTAAAATTTGTCCACAAAGTATTCCACCTGAACTTTGATATCGCCATTTTGATTCATCAGGTTTCATTGTTGGGCATGCAGTTGAAAGTCGATTCATCAGATGTAATTCTTTTTGATCAATGACATAATGTTCTGGACATGCCGAAAGTACAAAAACCGGAGGCATTTCAGCAACATCAGAAATGCCCAACGGTTGTGGAGGTTGTACTGCACAAGAAAATAAATGATTTTGTTCCACTTTTACCGTATAATAATAACATTCTTTTCCTTTGAGTACTGTAATCGGCATAAGATTTATTCCCATCATTGGATATATTTGGAGACCAGTTAATAAATTATAATATTGATAGCATGGAAATGAGGATGAATTTGCAGCATAAGCAGATGAGAAGAATGGATCAGATAATGTACCTTCAAAAGAGCAGTTTGCACCAATTGGAGAATTTTTATCATTGATAATTTTTGTGTGATCACTTGTTACATTTAGCTAAAATTACAGTAGAAATAATCATATACCATTAGGTCACCTCATGTGAGTTTAGCAAAGGTTGAACAAATATGCCCATCTACTTTGTCATATATTAACGACTGTCCAGACCTAACCGAAACAATTTTGTGCTTAACAAAGGATCAAGCAGAATCTCAAGCTTCTCTTAAAAGCGGCAAAGATCAAAGGAATAAACCTGATGCCTGAATTGGACAACCCCTTGGACCTCATTAGAAAAAACTTACAAAAACATATTGAAGATCATTTGCAGTGTTGTTGTAATATCGTGTTCGAAGAGGATCAACTTTTTCTTTTGTATAATTTATTAATGGACAATATCCAAATCCTTTAGGTCTAGAAAGCATATAATCATTTTGAATGCCAAAAGGTATCGAAGAACTGGTATTGCGAATAAAAAAATCATATACAGTTTCATGAGTTCGCCAAGCAAAGAAACAATAGTTCTAAAATACAGTATATATAAGTGCAGCATTAAATAAGCAATTACTTACATTATTATCACCATTCTCAAAAAACAATTCATCAGGTTTAACAAAATAAGTAGTTTTAAGTACTTTAGGCAGTTGTATAGTAGTATCGATTTGTAGAGCAAGTTGAGAAGGACAAAAATTTTCTGGATTCCTTGATGTAATATTCAAAGTGCAGGTAGGATTATCACAAAGGCAAAAATATCTTATAAATCGTTTCTTGGCATCCAAACTAAATGAAGATTTGCATCGATCAGTAGTACTTTGGAATTCAGGAGGTAAATCTGTTGATGAAGTGATAATAATATCATATGCATACAGATCTGTTGTTGAAAGTGTCAAAGAATATGTAATTTCACCATTTGTTGTTTGCCTTTCAGTAAATTCTGCAGAACCTTGAACGCCTGGTAAATGTTGAACATATTTGTAATCCAAAATACATAAATCTTGAGTTAAAAATGCAGGAATAAAATGTTTTAGAGTCTGAAAAAAAATTAAATTGTTCAATGTTAGAACTTTGTTGAAGCATCTAAAGTATTTGGCGTTAAGGAACACATTGCCAAAATGTTGAATTTTGACACTACCGTAAACACATGGCACGTGCCCATTCTTATTCAAAAAAACAAATAAAAAACTCACAAATTCTTGATGTTTATTAGCGCAACTTTGATTAAACATTAATCGATTCTTCCAAAATGGTCTTACAGAAATTTCTGGCATCAATTGTACATCATCTGCAGGATCAGAATAATATTGAAAATCAGATTGAGAATATTTGATATTTAATTTCATTCTTTGATTGTACAAACTGAGTAAAAATATTTTCATCTTTGATACAGTAATATTCCTTCCAAGGACTTGCAAATCTTTACATTTTCGACATCCATAATAAAATATTATTTCTGGTTTCTATGAAAAATAAGTTGATAACATGGATTACTGTAGACGTAAGGATACTGTAATACACTGTAAATTAACACCGAGGCACACAAATGTACAACCTCGGATATTATACAGTAACCAACTTTTCCCAGTTACCAAAAACTGCTTCATAGAAAAAAATCAATAAAATTAAACATACCATTTTTGGAGAATAAAGATTTACAAGAACATCATCATTTTCATGTCCAATTATTGTACGTTTTATTTCTTCCTTCCTCATCAATGCAACATTTGTAAGATTCATTTCATCATTCTTTCCATTAAAATATATTTCTCCTGCATCATTGATTCCATAAACACAATATTCTCTTGAAATACATTCATTTTCAAATCCATGCAAACATGGACATTTAACAAGAGATTTTTTTGTACTTGAAAAAGTTGTAAAAGTTGTTGCAGCAATGAAAAACGAATATAGAAAGAGCTTCATCACTGCACACGAAAAAAGAAAAACTAAAACTCAGCAAAGATAAAAACTAAAAAAAAGCAAATTTTGTTGTTTATGCAAATTTTTGCTACTGTATTTTTTGCTGTTAAAAAATGTAGATCTAAAAAATTAATAATACATTTTCAGATCTGCGTGATAAATTTCTATTTATTTTCAAAATCGATTGTCCAAATTAAACCAAATATTACCAAAAAAGTAACCCAAATTATTGGAACCCAAAAACCAGTGTTACTGATTTTAGCAAAATGCATTCTTTCGACAGATTTTATTCCTCAATTTTGGCTAATATTAGGCTAGCGTCACATTCTCTGTAAAACTGTAGACGAACCGGAAATCCTTAAAAATAATAACATATTGTTTACTGGGTTTTTATTACAATTTTAAAAATAAGCAATTATGTTTAAAAATTAACATATTTATTCTATCATTTATCAGTTCGAATTGATTTTTTTATGCAATCGAATTACTGTAATTACTATCGTTTCATTTCATTCCTTTTTCTTGTGACAAGAATTTTGTCATCACTTTTTTCGATCGATAAAAAAATGAAGCAATTGTTTTTATTATTTCTCTTTTTCTTCGTCGAAGCTGCTGGAACTGTGAAGTATCATGGTAAACTACGATATTGGACTTTTGATGGCATAAATGGTCAAACGTATGTTTTTTGTTTCTTCTTGGATAATGTTATTATATGTATTTTACTTTAGATACATTGCTCTTCCTGTCTTGAAAGACTCTCTTACTGATCCTTTGGAACTTTTCTTTCCTGTTGATGAATCATTTACTCAAGTATTTTCTGATATCAAGTTATTCTCTACTTCTGATGGAAAATGCCGAGATACATCGAATACATTGAAGTTCAAGCTTGATTTTGTTAACAATGGAAATTCTATTCGTGGTGATATAAAGGTTGTAGTTTATATTGGTAAATACCAAGTGCGGGCTTACTGGTATGAAAAATGCGGTAAATTCTATAAATTTCCACATTTTGAATACGGTTACAACAATTGTCACATTGTTTAGGTGATGAAAATCCAGACGGTTATGCTACGGGTCCTATTGAGGAAAATCCTATATCTTTTTATCAAGACAACAGAATGTGTTTTGAAAATGGTAACCCTTTTCATGCATCTGATGGCAAAAGAAATGTTATGAAGTTATCTGTCTCTACTAGCTTTGATTGTCAAGCTTTTATGATCCTGGTAAGCTCTATTTGTTTAGAATCATGCCTACATCACCCAATTTTAGCCTTCATATGTTGAACTAAAAGATGATTTATTACCTAAATATAAAACAACTCCATTGAATGACTCTTTTGCTGGACATGATTCTGGATTTTGGTGGAAGAATAAAGCTGATCCCATGTTACCTGATCAAATCTCTTTTATGCCTAACAATGATGTCCGAATTGATGTTTTGAAGTCCACCAAAGAAGTACCGTATTTCTTCCGAGTAGGTGAAAAGCAACCTCTTCCATCCTTAAAGTTCCGTTTTGGTGATAAATGCTTGGGTGCTGTCTTTGATCTCTTCATTAATCTAAAACAAGATTGTCCTATTCGTATCAAACTGGAAGAAGGCGGATTTAAACTTTCAGCAAAAGCTTTGGATAATCCTGTTAAATTCTCTTGGTCTCCAACTTTGGTCATTGGAGAACGTCGTGTATTTGTCAAATTTGATGTCCCAATTGCACTAAAGTCTTTCGAAACTTGTGATTTTACCAATTTTGCTGATATTTCTCTTGATCAGTTTGTGCTTCAAATTGCTCCATTAAGTACTAGTCTTGGTCAATGTGATAAGGCTGAAATAACTTTATCAAGTGAAGATGTTGCACATGGCATTGATGTTCTGATTGATCGACGAAAGCTTATTGATGATGGTGGAAATGGAACAACTCAAATAATTGAAAATACGACATTTATTGCTGCTTCTGCTACAACTCCAGAATATGAAACTGGTTCACTTCCATGGTGGTGGGTTCTTATTGGCATTGTTGGGTTCTTTGTATTATTTACTTTGGGCATTTGTATTGTTATTTATTTAGCAGTAATTAAAAAATAAATCATATTTTGTCTATTATTGAATTTTTTTGTAAATAACATATTTAAAAAATCAATAAATTTATTTTCAAACATTGTTTATTAAACTTTTAACAATACAGTAATCTTCACCAATAATTTGAAAAAATAAAGTAATATTTTCAAAATTGTCACTTTTGCTATTTTCTTTCCTTTGAAAATTCCAAGTACCGTATTTTACAAGTTGATCTTTAATAAAAATTCCAATCCGACATTCAAGCAGTTTTGCAATCATTTCCCACAATTCTGGGCTTAAAAATT
Organism: Panagrolaimus sp. LJ2414; assembly: GCA_024447195.1. NCBI lineage: Eukaryota > Metazoa > Nematoda > Chromadorea > Rhabditida > Panagrolaimidae > Panagrolaimus > Panagrolaimus sp. LJ2414. Next base: position 777,272 of record JAMRXY010000073.1, on the reverse strand, counting down.
TTGCCGAAATTGATTGCTTAATTATTTCTGATTGTTTGGTCAATTTTGAAAAGTCGATTCCACCAAAGAATCCTAAAAACTTGAAATTTGTTACAAAAATATAAATATTAATACCTACCCAAAGATTTAAAATTTTGTAAAAAATTTGCATAAATGACAGTTTTAATATTTTCATTTTCTTGTCCGGAAATTAAAAATGATAAAGCTCGAAAACCTGAATCCTTTCCTTCTTTCATTTTTTGAATTTTATTGGGTTTTGAGTTTTCACTGATTTGAGTAATATCAATATTTGCCCAAACTCGATATGCATTTTGATGATAAATTAATTGTAGTTTTTGGCATGCATTTTTTAGCCAAATATTTGAAGGATGATTAAAATGATGAAAAAATGGACGGATATTTGTTGAAAAATTACTGTCATGGTTTGAGGTTACGGCAGAATTGTTTCTAAAATTTCAGGTATTTTACCGTAATTTTGATAAACAAGTTTATCGCTTACACTTGAAGTATTTCAAATATTTCATCATTTATATCAGAGCCTCTTGATTATTGTAAGGCAATCCGATCCGATCCGACGGATTGATCCGTTAATCCGATCCGAAAATCCGATCCGTGATCCGATCCGTAAGATTTCCCAATCCGTTTCAATCCGACAATCCGATCCTTAAAAATTCAGGATCCGTTTATGCAAATTTGTTTAAAACTTTAAAGTAACGTTGAAAGGTTTTTATTTCTTCTTTCATTTTCTTTTTTTTTAAAAATGAGAAATTTGATTTATTTTATTAATATTTCTCATTGATAACTATTGTACAGGGTGATTCAAGAAATTCCCCCGATTTCAAATGGCTGGCAAATTTTTCCTATTCAATTTAAACAAAAACGGATTGCACCATCGAACTCAGCATCTCATGCCATTTAATTTATTTTTTTTCGAAAAAAAAATTTTTTCACAGGGGGGACCACGTCAAATTTGCATAATTTTCGAAAAAATTTTTTTTGCAGAAAACAAAATGGCATAAGATGCTGAGTTCGATGGTGCAATCCGTTTTTGTTTAAATTGAATAGGAAAAATTTGCCAGCCATTTGAAATCGGGGGAATTTCTTGAATCACCCTGTATAACTTCGGTAAAAATGTTTTTGGTCAAATTTACATTTTTTTACTATTGATCCGACGGACCAATCCGTGATCCGATCCGACGGATTGATCCGTTGATCCGATCCGTGTAATTTTCCAATCCGTTTCCAATCCGTCAATCCGATCCGTAATATGTCGGATTGATCCGTGATCCGATATTTTGAGTTTCGGATCGGATTGCCTTACAATACTCTTGATTCATTATTAATTCTTCCAAGAATTGCCAAATACTCATTTTGAGCTTTTATTCTTTGCAAAATTGGAGATAAATGTTGATCATTGTTTTCTTCAAGGTACAGATTGTCCACAACTTTTATTTGGTTTGCATAAATACTTTGAACATTGTCCGGGGAATATTCTGTAATGGAACATTCTTCATCAAATTTTCGATCATTTATGAATTCCTCGTCGTTATCTGAATTATCATTCGTAATAATTTCTATTGGTCTAAAAATATGTTGCTTAAAGATCCATTAAAAATGTTTTGAATGATTTATTTTAAAACTCTGTGGTTAATATGAAAGTTGTTAAATTAACCAAAATATGGTAATATAGTTTTTTGAGAAGTTGAAATCGGTTTACAACTTTCAGTTTTAGAACACTCTAATTGTCGGTTGCTACCATAAATTTGCATAAACAAATTTTTGCAATTGTATGATTTTTAAAGGTGATCTTTCATTTGATTCGCTTTTTCAAGAAAGATCGCGAGCTCCAAATAACTGATATTCAGGGACTTTGCCTTTTTGCTATTGTTTTTTCGCCAACAAAACAGTTTTTTCTTTGAAATGATTGTGAAATATTAAAAAAAACTTTTTTCGTTGACAAAATATAATAGAAAAATGGCAAAGTCCCTGATAATCAGTTATTTGCGGTTCGCGAACTTTCTTGAGAAATAAATAAAATGAATCAAATTAAAGATCTCCTATGAACTTAAAGAATACTGTAACTAAAAGCGAATCCATTAAAATAAAAAAAACTTTCAATTCTCCTGTTTCTCCTTCATTTCTGTGTTGTTTTCTTTTTGTTGAAGTTGAAGCAGAAAATTGCTTCTCAAAATTTTTCTTGAAAACTTTATCATTGTTATTTTGTTGTCTTTCTTCTGCTTCAGCTCTTGAAATCGGAAAACAACTTTCAAGATGAAATTCTGGAGCATAAAAAATGCTTCCAATAATTTTTCCTTGAATTCTTTTTTGATTACTTCGACATCGAATACAATCATATTTTTGACGGGTTTTTGTGTATTCTTTTACAAGATTTGGGTCATTTTCTTCAGGAACAATATATCGAGTATTTTGTTTTCCACGACTGTTACATCCAATTTGGATATATTCAAGTGGGACTAATCGAAAGTGACGAGTTCGATTTTTTGTTTTATTAAATAACTTTCGAGATTTTACAGATGTAGAAGGATTGGGGGGAGGAGGGGAATGCCTAAAAATATAAAAAATTTGAATATTTTTAAGGAGATGTTTTATTTCCTGCTTTTTTAATTTCGCAAGAAAGTTCTCGAAGCAGGAAAGGATTGAAAATCTGGAACTTTCGCATTTTTCTTACTTTTTTAACATTAGAAAAGGGAAAAGTCCCTGATTTTCAATTTCCTTCAGCTTCGAGAACTTTCTTGCGAAATCAAAAAAGCATCAAATAAAACATCTCTTTTAACAATAATTAATAAAAAAAATTACTGTAAGTGTTGAATTCTCGAAAATGATGAAGATTGAACATCATAACTTCTAAAATACAGTTATAACTCAAAATTTGCATAATAAAAAATACCTTTGAATATCATTGTAATATTCGGTATTTGATTCATTTTTAATAAAATTATCATCTGCTAAACTGGAATCAATTTCCATCTCAGAAAAATCCCATCCTTCACTGAAATTAACAATTTTCTCAAAAAAATAACGGAAAAATTCTTAAAAACTTACTCCATATTCATTTTTAATTTTTCAATCAACAATTTAAATGTTTAAAAATACTGAAATTTTTACACCTTTATTTTCGAGCAACGCTGCAACATTTAAAAAAATTAAAAACGCATTTAAAAATTTAATACTTTTTTCAAAAAAAAACAATCAATGACCAAAAAATTGAGCACACTTTTTTGAGAGAAAAAGAGACGAGACTTTTTTTTATGGGAAAAAAGAGAGATATAAAAAAAAGCTGTCAGCGTTGAAAAAAAAGAAAAGAGAGAAACGTGTTTTTTTCAAGTCATTGATTTTTCTATTTTTTGTTTGCGTTGGTTTTTTTAGTTTTTTCTTTGCAAAAATTTGGGGACAAAAAAACTGAAAAAAATTGCAACAAAATGAAAGCCAAATTGAAACCTTTTTTTTATTTTGAAGGGTTAAAATGCGTTAATTAGAAAATGAATATTAATAAAGGTATTGTAAAATTTTATTGGTATTAAAAATAGAAAAAAATTTACGTTTTTCATAATAATATCATGATTCATGATTGAAAAAAAGCTTTGATGCTTTATCAAAATTAATTAAAATCAACATTTATTGTAAAACAAAATAGTAATTAAATTTGTATTACTGTATTTATTTTCTATTTATTTTTTCAACTAAATTACTGTATTTTTTGCACCAAGAATCATTAAAAACAGTGCAAATATAACTTTTTTATTTAAGTTTTAAAGATATGTAAATTAACTATAAAAAAACTACCCCTTGGACGACTACCGATATTAAATATCAGTTGCACATTTGTGCGCATCCGGGATTTTTCTGGACCTGGACTTGACCTTGACCTGACCTTGACCTGACCTTGACCTGACCTTGACCTTGGCCGTCCTTTGGTCGTGATTCCTTGAAACGAACCACTGCGCCATTGGAACGGCCAAGCAATAGATAAGTTTTTGGGCATTTATATTTTGTGTCTTTGCAAAAGAAAGAAAGCAATGTCAAAAAAAGAGATCGCTTGGTTGTTGATTTTTTGAATGCAAATGCCTGCTTTTGTTTTTTTTCCTTTGAAAAATTTGTTGCGGCGCTTTTTATTGGTGACAAAGAAACTGAAAATTACAACAAAATGAAATTTGGGGTAAAAAGCATAAATTAGAAAATGAATATTAATAATTCTATTGTAAAAATTTTTTTTATTACAAATATGACAATACATATCGCATAAAGTTTTATTCAAAGGTTTTGAACTTAAAAAACCAGTCAAAATTTAAAATCTTGTTTTTGCCTTGATCGAATATTTTTTAGCTCAACAAACGATTCAATGAATACAATCAATCTCTTAAATTTCCCTCATTGATATTCAAGAACTTTTGCTTTTTTCTATTGATTTTTTTGCTAACGAAAGAAGTTTTATCAATGAAATATCTAAAAAATACTTCTTTCGTCGACAAAAAACAGTAGAAAGAAGCGAAAGTCTCAGAATATTAGTAATATTTGCAGTTCGCGAACTTTCTTGCGAAATAAAAAAAAGAATCAAATGAAACGTCATTTGTAAAAAAATTTAATTAGCCACATTTTTTGTAGCATTCATTAATTTTTGCAAAAATGAACTGCAGTTTTTTAATATATTTTTCATTTTCTGGCAAACAAAAAAAGGTAAAAACCAAAACATAGACTCTCAATTTTTTGTAAATTATAGGTTTAGAGAAACAAAGGTCACTCTCATTCTTCTAGGATATATTTGAGTGTCTTTATTAGCAATTTTTAAATTTTCTCCAATCATGGTATTCTTTGCCCATCTGTACCTCAGTGTGATTATAAATTTTAGTTTTTTTCATATTTTGCTGAAACTGAAAAAATTTCTGCCATGTTAGTAAATAAAAGTCCACGTGCAAAAATGGCTTATGCAAATATTGTGGCATTACTTTCAACTTCACTTTTCACGTTTCAACATCCTCGAAGCCAATATTTTTCTCTTCCAGCTTCAATTATTTTAAAAATTTGTTATCAAAAAGATTCAATTTGGATTTTAATAAAATTGTATCAAACTTGTAAATATTTTTTCAAAAAACTCTCAATTTTACCTATTCATAAACGAGCAAATTATACAGAAAGATCCGTTCGTACAGATGCAGAACACAATTTTAACAAAAATGTTGTATTTTGGTTTTGTAGTGAATTATATTTGAGTAATATTTGTCAATATTTGCAAAAAAGAATTTATTGCTGCAGCAATCTTAAAAGTTTATATTTCTACCGTTCAAAAATTACTTATGAAAAATTTCAACAAATTATTAAAACCTCATCAATAGAAGATTTTGCCATTGGAAAATCAAAAATCATTTTTTCAAATGGTTCAGTTGTTCCCTTAAATGTTATTCTACAAAATCTTCCGTTTTGTTTAAAATTGAGTTTTAAAATTGAACGAGAAAATTGTTCAAACGAAACTCTTAAGGAAATGAATCAACTCATTTTTTCAAAGAAATTTGATGTTCTTGTAATTTCAATCGTAACAGTCAACAACGATTTTGATGCTGAAATGCTATGGAAATTTGTGAAGAAAAATCTTGGTTTTAATTCGGATTGTAAAGTGAGCACTACATGGATGGCAGGAAAAAAGGAAAAGCGTGACCTCATTACTGAAATGGTTAAAAATGCATTTAACAATGTTTTTTATGATTGGGATAATGAAAATCCAAAAATTGCTATTACGACACCATATTATTAAGTGAAATTTCGATTGTTTTTTGTTGTTTTTTGAATAAATGATTTGATAAAAAACGTCTTTAGTTAGTTGCTTGAAAAAACTTGTGACCACTCAAATCGCAAACATCAAAATACTATCAAAATCCCAAACAATTTGGAATTCGACTTATTTTTAATTTACAAAAGAATAAAGCCCGTAGAGGATCACTAAAGAAAACCAAGTTATTCCAATGGTTTCTTCCACAGCACCTTTTCCGAACCTTCTCGGAATAAAAAAACGAAAAAACATGCTGTGGTAAAAAAAATTGAAACGATTAAGTTTTAATTTTTTTCTTTTAATAAAAACAATCACAGAATAACAGAACAAAATTTTAAACTTTGATAAACTTCAGCTTTTACAAGACGGCGAGGAGGCAAGCCTTTGAAAGAATTGTATGCGTTCAAATGGCAAATTGAGCCATAAATCAAAAAATTTTCGAAATCTCCAGAAGCATTGCCATCAGTTAATTTTGAAATTTTTCGTCGAAGAGTGTTGCTATGGAATCTTTTGATGAGAGAACAAGCATCGATCCTTTTTAGAAATAATATGCATCATCTTGTGAACAAACATAAAACATAGGTTGAACAAACATTCCAGTACATTCATTTAATTTCTCTTGAATAACTTGACTTGGACAAAGCTAAAAATATAAATTAACAGTGTAAATTAATACAACTCATTCCATTCAATACAAAATCAATTTTTTTCTTATCATTCAATATTCTCAGTTTGACTTCAACTACTAAACAGTTTAGTTATTAATTTTACTACGTAAAAAAGCTAAAATTCCAACTGAAATAAATTTCATCAAAAAATAGCAATTTAGAAAACGCTTTTTTCACTGACTGCATGTCATGACTGGGATAGTCTTTTTAATTAGAGTAAAAAAAGATTCAGCGTAACGATGTAGAAAAACAAAATAACACCCGTTACTCATTTATGAAATTAGAGTACAACATATATATTTAAGTATTAGAGAGTTCAACTATTGAAGGGTAACTATCATAATAAATGTATTCTTCCAGCCATATAAAAACATATTGAAGATCATTTGCAGTGTTGTTGTAATATCGTGTTCGGAGGGGATCAACCTTTTCTTTTGTATAATTCATTAATGGACAATATCCAAATCCTTTAGGTCTAGAAAGCATATAATCATTTTGAATGCCAAAAGGTTTCGAAGAACTGGTATTGCGAATATAAATATCATATAATGTTTCATGAGTTCGCCAAACAAAGAAACAATAGTTCTAAAATACGGTATATATAAGTGCAGCATTAAATAAGCAATCAATAACTTAAATGATTATCACCGTTCTCAAAAACCAATTCATCAGGTTCAACAAAATAAGTGATTTTACGTACTTCATATTGTTCTTTAGTAGTATCGATTTGTACAGCTAGTTGAGATGAACAAAAATTTTCTGAATTCCTTGAAGTAATATTCAAAGTGCAAGCAGGATTATCACAAAGGCAAAAATATCTTATGAATCGTTTCTTGGCATCCAGGGTAAATGAAGATTTGCATCGATCTGTAGTACTCTGGAATTCAGGAGGTAAATCTGTTGCTGAAGAGATAATGATATCATATGCATATAGATCTGTTGTTGAAAGTGTCAAAGAATATGTAATTTCACCATTTTTTGTTTGCCATTCAGTAAATTCCGCAGAAGATTGGACGCCTGGTAAATGTTGAACATATTTATAATAGTGAGCTCGGCCACTCTACAGGTGTATAAATATTTTAATATCATATCACTATTTCATCTTAAGCCCTGGGGGCTTAAGATGAAATAGTCGGCTCTAAAAAGCTCGGGTTTAATTCAAGCCCGCGCATTGACAGAAAAGAGAAAATAATTATTTAAAACAATTTGCATAATCATCCTTCATCATCCTTTGAGGGAATTACGGATAAGGGGACCCATTTCATAACGAAATGAAATTTTCATTTCTTCCACCATTATCTTTAAATTAGTTACCTCACCAATTCTGTAAAGTACATCACACTTGCTTTATGTAATCGCCACTACAAATGAATTAAGCTTTCACATACACTTTCTATTTCATCCTAAAACACAAAGTTATGCCGTTAATTACAAACGTAGTTACTTTAAATTTTAAAAAAGGAAAAGGAAAATTTTAATAAATGGAATGGTCTTTGTTTTTTTCACAGGAAATTTTTTACAAATGTATTTCAAAATTAAAAATTTCGTAGTTGGCCTTCTCGAAAAATCTTTATTTGCAATTTTTTGTCGTTTTATAAAATGTCTGTGTTTTTTAAAATACTTTTTATCAATGATATTATTGTTCCGATTGTTGCAATTTTTTGTAATGTCTTACTTTTGTGGTTAATAAAAACAGTAAAAACAAAAAATTTAATTCACATTAATTATTCTTTGGTTCCAAATAGCATAATTGATATAATTATGTCAATTTTAAATTTTATTGTTGCACCAGTAAGTTTTATGCTTTTTTAATTTTACATATACAGGGTGGCCAAAAAAAAAGTGGAATTCAAGTTTTAAACAAAGGCAAGGGGACTTGAATAACTTGTGTTGGGAGGACCTAATACTTGGTGGGGAAGCGCATTTGACCCTACAGTATGACCTCTCTAACATTTTCGTGTCGGGAGTTTCGCCGCCGCCAAGTTTTGAAAAGTACGTTTTTCGACCTTTTCGTAGAACAAAGTTCCTGGGAGAACCAGAGGGGCTGGGGAAAAGGTGATGGTAGATTCGGATAGCCCAGATGTTAGACTCGTAGACGCAGCAAAGTTTGGGTCTATAAATCTTTTGCCCCGAGTTTAATCGCTTCGAGAAAAAAGTGATTTCCGATTTTTTCATTTTTTGGTCAACTTTGACCAATCGCCCTAATTTTTCCTGAAAGAATTGGAAGCTCATATTTGTTGCCAACAAACTTCAGCCTCTTTGTGGTCGATTCCATACCGAAATATTGAAATCTGGAAAAATGACTTTTTAAGCAGCCGTAATTTTCGTATGTAAGTAAGTATACGTAGTATATACCGTAATTCTATTCAATGTTAAAGTATCCACATTGATTATAACCGCTTAAGATGTATTTTAGAGTACTTTTCTGGTCTATTTTCATTGATATATACCAAAAATCAGCATTTAAAAAATTTTATGTAAGTATAGTTACTTGCTATTTATTAGTATACAACTACAAGCAGCCGTTTTGTACTGTTTTTGAGTACCGAAAAAAAATCATTCTTCCAGATTTCAATATTTTGCTATGGAATCGACCACAAAGAGGCTGAAGTTTGTTGGCAACAAATATGAGCCTTCAACTCCTTCTGGAAAAAGTAGGGCAATTGGTCAAAGTTGACCAAAAAATGAAAAAATCGGAAATCACTTTTTTCTCGAAGCGATTAAACTCGGGGCAAAAGATTTATAGACCCAAACTTTGCTGCGTCTACGAGTCTAACATCTGGGCTATCCGAATCTACCATCACCTTTTCCCCAGCCCCTCTGGTTCTCCCAGGAACTTTGTTCTACGAAAAGGTCGAAAAACGTACTTTTCAAAACTTGGCGGCGGCGAAACTCCCGACACGAAAATGTTAGAGAGGTCATACTGTAGGGTCAAATGCCCTTCCCCACCAAGTATTAGGTCCTCCCAACACAAGTTATTCAAGTCCCCTTGCCTTTGTTTAAAACTTGAATTCCACTTTTTTTTTGGCCACCCTGTAATAAGGCTAATTTTAGCATATTTTTCATATCAATGAATGTCTTTATGTTGTTTTTGGAAATCTATTTGGATCGATAAATCCAGATATTGGGTGTCATATTTCGGCAATTTTGGGTGCATTAACATTGGTAAACTCGATATCTGTAATAACATCATTTTATATTCAATATTTAGTTATTTACAAGTAAGTGAAATATAGACTATATTATATAGTATACACGCTGGGAAAACGTGTTTCTTACCGCGAAAATAGTAGAGGAGCTACCGTAATCTTTAAACTTTAAGCTATTTTTTTGAAGCCACTATTAATCTCATACTGTTGAAATTTTTCTGAAATCACTCTTTTACTACAGGTGATGAAATTTACGGCATCTTTTCCCCTAAATCTCGAATTTAAAAAATGACCTTTTTTAAGGTTTTACCCATTTTTTGTCGATTTTGGTCATATTTGGGTCTGTAAAAACAGAACTAATGCATATTTTTTAAAATCCTCCCGTACATGCCTGCTAGATACCTCAAAGAAGTTATGGTGAAAGTTTGGGACAAATCTATGGGAGCATCGCTTCAAAAAAACGTTTTGTCCACACTTTTCCCAGCGTGTAGTATACCGTATGAAAATTTTAAGCTTCCTAAATTTGCATGATATTATTTTTTTCTAAAGTTTGAACTGTAACCCTAAAATATCTAAATATACCAAACATAAAATTGTTGAATCAATTTTGGCAAAATTCCGTAATGTTGAAAAGTGCCAAAACCAGTTTTTTTTGGCATTTGTCACAAAATTTTCTGTTGACAAGAAATCTCTAAATTATGCAAATTTTTCATTATTTAAAGGGAGCGTACCAGATAGAATAAGTTTTATTTTTTTAACACACGTCCTCCCACCCCGAAAGCTCTCTACTAATCGAGTAAAAAATTTTTTTTTCTTCAACATTTTACTCGATTAGTAGAGAGCTTTCGGGGTAGGAGGACGTGTGTTAAAAAAATAAAACTTATTCTATCTGGTACGCTCCCTTTAAATATTTTAGGCATCAAACACTTTTTATTCGAACCATGTTTCTTCCATATTTTTTGTTGTTTTTTGCTTTTATCATTTTTTATATTCTATTTTTGTGGTTCAATTTGTCAGATATGGGATACTTCGACACAAGTATTTTAACAACTTTTTGGATACAAGAATACGGTAGACTGCCATTATTTGTTGCAAATAAAATTGTAATTTCTATTTTTTTAAAGAATGACAGTATAATTTTAATTTTACAGCTTTCCCTGCCATTTCTATGTATTACCGTATTCACTTTGGTCATGTTTAATTCTGCCTATGCTTTAATGTTTTATTACAGTAGAAAAATTTCAAATACATTAAATATTTACATTGATCAAAATAATACTGGCCAAAAATTACTTCATAAACAAATTCAACGAACATTGTTTATTCAGGTAATTGACTTTATGCAAATTAATATGCAAATTTTAGTTTTATGCAAATTAATATTGGATTGCACATTTTAATTTTATGAAAATTAAGATATGAAAATTTTACCTTTATGCAAAGTAATATTAATATGCAAATTTTAGTTTTATGCAAATTTTAATTTTTTGCAATTAATTCTAATATGCAAATTTAAAATTTTTAGGCATTTGTTCCAGCTTTAATTGGAAGTTTTCCTGTAATGATAATTCTGCTAAAAACTTTTTTACAACTTCATAGTACTGAAATTTCTTTAATTTTGTCACTATTTTTTTCCATGGATACCAATTACAAATCCATTAGCAGCTTTTATAATCATAAAACCTTACCGGAATTATTTCAAAAGAAAATACGAAATTGCAGCTTCAATTCAATGGCGTGGAAAAACTTTAAAAATTACTCCAATGGAAAATAGAACTTAAATAATTGTCAATTTGTGTATGCTTTTTGAACAGTTTTAAGCTTTTATTTATGCCTGTTGAAATTGAAATGCTGCAATGCATTGTTATCAGACACTTTCTTCATGCCTATTTTTCAAGTAAATTAGACCCTAAAAACACCATTTCAGAATATTGTCAAATTTGTGAAAGTTTATAAATAATATCGCATTTTTATGTTACGGTTATACCTTAACTTCAAAATTTGGATTGCCAAAATTTTATTAAATTTAGCTTTTTATTACTGCCATTAGTGAAATTAAAAACACAAAAATTCTTATCAAAAAAAATTAAAGAAAAGAATGCTAATTTTGAAGCTTTTAAACAAGCACTTTCATCTGGTTTAAAGGATGGAAAAATTACACCTTTAAGTAAGTTTTTCCTATTGGCTCTAAGAGCAGAAATCTGCAAAATCAAAATCAAAAGCACAAAATTTAAATAATTTTTGATCAAACTTTTCCTCTATCAGATGTTTTTTTCGAGGATAAATTCGCTTTTGATTATCAAAAAACAATTAAAAGTAAATTTGAATAAAAATTTTTTTACAGAAGCGGACTCCTGCGACAATGTCTACACTGATGCTGCCAATAAATGCAACACTGATTTAAACCAAGCATGCGAGTATGAAGTTTAATTAAAATTTTTTAAATATTAAATCAAGAATTTTTAGTGGAGCTCAAAAATCTATTAATTGTGTATATGATGTGGCAGTTAAAGATTGTGGAAAAGATAAAGCTGATCAAGCCTGCGCCGAATATATGAAAACAATTGTAACAAATTGCAAGGGTCTTTATTGTTCTGCAAATTCCCTCTTTATCTCTGGTAGCATTGCAGCAGTTTTATTATACAAAATTATTGTTGAAAAATTATTTTTAACTATTTAATTTTTTTCTTGTTTTTATTAATTAAAATAAGTAATTTTTAAAATATAAATTTTGTTGAATAGATATAACTTGATATTTTGCTTTTATAAAATATGCTTAAAGGAGGTCTTTCATTTGCTGCCTTATTTATTTTTGGTTCATAAAGATGTTTAATTTGCTGCCTTTTTTAAGTTCGCAAGAAAGTTCGCGAAACTGAAAGAAATTGAAAATCAGGGACATTCGCTTTTTCTAATGTTAAAAAGTTAAAAAAAAGCGAACATCCTTGATTTTCGATTTCTTTCAGCTTCGCGAACTTTTTTGTGCAATCAAAAAAAAACAGCAAATGAAACGTCTTCTTTTAAAAACTTTATTATACAACGCTAATCATTGCCATATATTGTTTCTAAACACTAATGAAAAGTTTTTTTCAATAAAAGTTTTTACAGAAAAAAAATAATCCTTAAAGCTTGTCATAATAGAAATTTAATCGCCGTAAAATCAGGTGTGGCACTCAAAAATAATCATATCACATTTTTATCACATACCATTAAAATATTGTATTTCCAATTCACAAAAGTGATTCAACATTTAATGTCTCAAAAATTATTTTTCTTCAAACAAACATTGTCAAGGTTTTAATGGTATATTTTAATACATTAAAATGGATACCAAAGGACATTTACTGAAACGGATTCTTTTATGATAATATTAATTTGCATAAACTTACAATGAAAAGCTTTTCTTTATATTTTTTGCAATGTTTGTACTTTTGTTATTTATATCATAAATAGAACTACTTTTTTTAAAACCAAATAAAGATCATAAACAAGTAAAACGGTCAAACTCTTGCATTTTTTTCTTTGCTAAAAAAGATTTTTATCAAAAAAATGATGTCGTTTTTTTGTTTTTGTTCTTTAATTTCCGTAACGAAACCTGTTTTTTTTTCTGTTAATGAATTAGAGTAACCTAAACTTTTGTTACCGATAAAAAAACTGTATAAAAGAAATTCTTTTTTCACGTCATTTTGTTCATTAATTAATATTAGAAAAAAAGAGGCAAGAGATGAAACTTGGACATTATTTAATTATTTTTGGGTGTGACATTTTTTGGTGTGGTCTTTTCTTTGCAACAGCAGCAACAACAGCAGCAAGAAATATTTGCAGAAGATGAAGGAGCTTTGGTAGAAGAACAAGGACAAGGCAATGGACAGTTAAGGTAAGGCTTTTTTCTAGAGTTATTTATTTCCCGGGAAATTCGAAAAAAGGCTGGAATTTTCCCGGGAAATTTCCCGGAGTTACAGTATTCCAAGCTACAGTAATATTTTACCAAAAATAACGACCTGCAAAAGAACTGTTAAATATTGAATTCAGTTATTTTAGACTATTTTCAGTGTGTTTATAACATTTCTGTCCCTTTTTTATCATTAATGTAAAATTTTTATAAATTACTGTAACATTTCCCGGGAGAGGGAAATGAATAACCCTAGTTTTTTCTCTAAGAGGTTATTTTAAGATTTTGTTGATCTTTAATTTGAATATTGCTTTTTAAAAACTTCATTAAATTATCAATCAGATTACTGTAGAAATAAAAAACAACATTTAAGACACCTAAAAATTGAAAATTTGCATTTTAGTGAAAATCCTCGTGACAAAAGAACAATTGATTTTGGAAGTTCCAATATGGGTGGTGGATACGGTAATCCCAGCTACGGAGGAGGCGGATACAGTAATCCTGGATATGGTGGATATAATTCTGGCGGCATAGATCAAGGCGGATATTATGGTGAAAATCTTAACTATTTTCCATATGGAACTAGAACATACATTATTAAACGGTTTCAAATCAGAAGAAATCAATGGGGTGAAGCACTTGCATATCCAATTTATTATTAAATCAGTTATTTTTGTAAAAAATGGTAGTAAAATTTAAAAATGTTTTTATAAAATATTTATGTCAATGTTTATTAAGTTTTTGTATTTAAAACAATATTTTGTCGATCAAAACATATATAAAGATAGAATATTAAAATCAAAAAGTCGAACAAATTGTTATCACATTTTGCATCTAATTTTATCCATCAAAATGTATCAAAGAATTACTACTTTTATTAATAGTGATGATATAATAACATAAACAACGTATTAATTTCTTTGGTAAAAGTCAAAGATTCAAACATTGAAAAGCGAACAAGTTTTTCAGTAGCTGAATTGTGATGGCATGGTTGTATAAATAAATAATATCTGATATCTGGTGAGATGCATCTGTTCTTTTGCTGTCTATTTTTTACTCAAATATTCAAAAAATTGTTAGTTTTTGTTTTTTAAAACAAAAAAAAATGTGCAAAAAAGAAACATTTTGCTTCATTAAAAAATGAAGCATCAAAAAAATGAATCGTTACTTTTTCCATTTGATTTTTCGGCTGTTTAAAAACATACATTAAAACATTTTTAGAAAACCAAAATATTTTCTTTCGTATAAATTCTTGAAAAATAAATATTACAAACTTTTCTGCCATGACCAAAAAAAACAAAATTTTAAATAGAATCGTATAAAAAATCCGTAAATTAAAGAAAAGAAATTTTGTTAAATTTAAGTCAAATAATATTGAATTTTAAAGTAACCAATTGAACATATCAGTATCTCAATTTTAATCAATTTTTACCCACCGAATGTATCGAAAAATTCCAACATTAAAAAAATAATGATCGATAACAGTAAGAAAATAGATGTTTTTTTTGGTAACACTCCAAGATTCAGATATTGAAAAGCGCAAAAATCGGTTGTGTTTTGACTTTAACTGCTTGAAATGCAATTATTTAAAATTTATAAATATTCAAGATTGAACAGTATATTATTGTTTAATTTTTTCTCAAATATTCAAAGCTTATTAGTCCCTTTTTCAAAAAAGTGCAGTTAAAAAACATTTTCCTTCAATAAAAAATTAAAATGTCGAAAAGAAATGAAACGTTTTTGTTTTCCTTTAATGAATAATTTTTTTGTTGTTAAAAAAACATATAAAAGGAAATTTTGTTTGTGATTAAGAAAATGTGATTTGTATTTAAAGTGGATTAAGTGTTACAAAAAGAAGCTATTTTTTGATCACTTCAGGGCATACCGTCTTGAAACGAACAAGTTCTGGGTATTAAAATTAATGCTTCAAAAATGAAATTAATTAACTTACTAAAATTTAGTGTTTTTTGCAGTTGCATGCTGATATTAATTCTGTTGAATTAATGGACAAGTGCAATTGTTATCACATCTAAAATGTAATAACACCGTTGTATAAATATTCGAGATGGAATAGTTTTTCGTTGTTTATATTTTTCTTAAATATTCAATACTTGTTAATTTTTGTTTTAAAAAAAAGTGTAGTGAAGAAACATTTTGCTTTAATAAAAAACTGAAACATCGAAAAAAATGAATCGTATTTTTTTCATTTGATGAATAATTTTTCGTTTGTTAAAAAAACATGCATTAAAACAATCTTGAATAAATGAAACATTTTCTTTCGTAAAACGCCTTGAAATAAATATTGCAAACATTTATTCGTGATTATGATTTGTATTCCGAAGAGGGATTTATCCTTCATAAAGTATTAACCAAAATAGAAACTTTTATTGATCACTTGTGGGCATATCATCTTGAAACGAGTAAGTTTAGGTTATTAAAATTAATGCAGCAAAACAAAACATTAATTTTTTAAAATAAGGTTTGCGTTGTTTACTTGTGCATGCTGAAATTAATTCTGCTAAAATGAGTCAATTGTAACAAGATCCACTGATATGGGATGATAGGTTTGTAAATTATTGGAGATTGAATAGTTTTTTGTTGTTTATTTTTTCTCAAATATTCAAAACTTCATAATTTTTGTTTAAAAAAATTCTATTGAAAAAATTTTGTTTCATTTAAAAAACTGAAGCATCGAAGAAAATGAATCGTTATTTTTTTATTTAATGAATCAATTTTTTGCTATTAAAAAACACACAAACGGACAGACACAAAATAGAAGTCTTTTTTATCACTTCAGGAAGGATTATACAAATAATATTTGTTAATTAAAATTATTGAAAAAAATGAAATAAATAAATTTATTTGATTTTTTAGCTTTTTACTGCTTCCTTTTTATTTATAAACCATGTTTATTTCCAAAAGTTGAAACATAAAAATGTAATAAAAAATGAGCATAATTTAATTTAACTTTTGCACCTAGCAACAACTAAAGAACCGTACAAGATACTTTTTTAAAAAGCTAATTTTTGCAAATTAGATTCTATGATAATGTTTGTTATATTTGTTTCCTATTGCAGAATTTAATAAGGTATAAAGCTGATTTTAAAAAAACTGCACCGGAAATCCAGCAACAGTGAACAATAAAACCCCAAAAATGTTTTCGTGTCAAGAAATGCAATCGAAATTACAAGTAAAACCCCAAAAATGTTTTCGTGTCAAGAAATGCAATCGAAATTACAATTATACAAATTATTAGCTGCTATTTCCAAATACTGTGGATTTGGCACAACCGAGAAATACCCAAAGTGCCAGGAGATGAACATTTTTGGGTACAAAATAACGCATTTTTTTGCCTTATTTTTGCTTAAATAACATTTAAAATATATTTCTATACTAGAGCAGCTAATTTATACAAAATTTTTTGATCGTTATCAAAAATGGAATATCCGTTTTTCTATTAACTACTACTCAATAGTAGTTAATAGAAAATGTATGTTTCCCAAGGATTTTGAAAAGTTGTTTTAGCAAAAGTTTGGTTTTTATTTTTGGTATCGGTTCTGCCATATCCACAGTTTTGGAAATAGCAGTTAATAATTTGCATAATATATACCCCTAGTCCTAAAGAACATTCACACAAAATATGGTCCTTCAACTCCGACGCATTATGAAAACATCTACGGTCAGACAGAATATTTTTTTGTTGTTTAATTTTTCCTCAAATATTCAAAGCTTATTAGTTCCTGTTTTAAAAAAAATGCAATGAAAAAACATTTTACTTCAATAAAAAAATTTAGGTTTCGACAAGAAATAAATCGTTGTTTTTTTCATTTGATGAATAATTTTTTGGTTGTTAAAAAACATACATTGAAACAGCTAAATAAAAGGAAATGTTTTCTTATATAAAAATGGTGAAATTCTTCCAATTATTGCAAAAAGTGACGTTTATTCATTTATCATCTTTTTGAGTTTTTTACTTTTTGCCTTTTATTTAAATTTACTACAAAAAGTTGAAAAAACATGAAAAAAAGGAAGCAAAATTTAACTTAACTTTTACACCCAGCAACAACCAAAGAACCATAAAAAATACTGTTTTATTAACGAAAAGGTAACCAACTAGTCATATAGGATTCCAAATTAATGTTTTTAACGTTTTCTTTTTTTACAGAATTTAATCATGCTTACAATTTGATTACGAAACATAAAAAACAGCTGCGCCGGAAATAATTACAGATTTTTTGCAAATTATAAAACTTTTTTAAAAAATGCAACAAATTAGCGGAAAAAAAGATATAAAACTGCATTAAAAATGACCAAAAATTAATTAGAATTTACGGTATTTCTTTAATTGGAGCTAAAAAAGTTTTTTTGGGAGTAATAAAAAAGTTTTGTGACACACGACATTTTATTTGTCAGTGTCATTTTCGGCACAAAAACACAATCAGTTCGATTTTTGAGAAGGAAAGGCATTTGGAATTGATTCTGGCAAAAGTGCAGAAACTTTTTACCCAAAAAGTTAGTGCATGTTGCGACTGGTCTCTTTTTATTAAAATACAAACACTTGACAAGTTTTATGTGAAAATGTTTTTAAGGCCTTTTCTCGCATTTCCTGGCATTTTTCCAGAAGAAAGATAATTTGTGGAAAGCAAAAAACTTTATCAACAGCAAAACTGGCTTTTTTGGGTTGTTCGAATTTTTTCTTGTATTTTGATTTTTTCGCGAGCTGATATTTTGTTGATAACAGATTTTTTTAAAAATTACTTAAAAGAACAATTTTTACAAAATAATTATCTGTATTTATAATTTCGTGAACTCAAAATAAAAATGGAAAAATTAAAGAAGCCAAAGCTGCCTTCCTCAAATCCCGTCTTTCTAAAATCAAAACAATTTCGTGAAACAGCAATTGCTCAAGGATTTTCACTTCCAAAGCCAATAATGAAACATATTTGGGAAAATCCATTGTCTTCAAAAGTTTACAAAAAATTTATCAAATGCTGTAAATTATTTTTGATTAAAAATCCTATTTTGGTTTTGTTAAATTTAAATTATTCTCACGATAAAGAATGGACAGGTTGCCCCAAGAATAAATGCTTCACTTTTTGTAGCGAAAACAAAATTGATATGGATAAAATTAAGGATAAAATTTGGGTAACTGGAACATTTCGTGTCTCCACTGACGTTTTGTCAAATCATATTCTTGCTGCTGTTATTCCAAAAATTTTTCGACTTGATATTAAAATCCTTGAACTTCGGAATCAAAGTATTTCTTTCGGTGAATTAAAGTTTCTTTCATTTGGGGTTAAAAAATGTTATCTACTATGGAATCTTATCAAATATGATAATGGGAAAGAAGTCGAATTGGAAGAAATTATCAAATGTTTTCCTGGTGGAAAAAAACGTTTTCATGTAAGAAAATTAGGGCAGTATCTCATTTTAGTTCCGTTCATTTTAGTTCCATTTTCCCAAAAAGTAATTTTTGATAGTAAAATATTACTGATTTGTGATCAAACCTCATCATCACAAAATAACTCGCATCCGCTTGAAAAATAAGCTTTTTGGCAAAGTGGCACTAAAATGAGTTGATACTAAAATCAAACATTTTTGGTACTAAAGTACTAAATTGAGATACCGCATAAATTAGAATTTTTGCTTGGGGATTGTTCAGACGTTACGTAACGGTAAAATCCCAAATCTCGAACCCTCCCCCATTAGGTAACAAAACATCAAAGCGTTTGGCCGACAACATCAAAGCCGCGTAACATGTGGCTTACCCCCACTCATCCATAAAACCCGTTACGTAACGTCTAGACAGTCCCTTGGTTGAATCCTACATATTTTAGGAATTTTTCTTCATTATCTCGAAATACTGCTTGTAAAAGCTATAATAAATTAATTGAAGCTTGTAATACCATTGAAGAAGTTACTTTATATCGTATTCCCGATGAGTTTAATGTACATGAATTCTATCAACAGTTGAAGGTAAATTTTTTAATTATTATTCATTATTAGAGATTTTTCATTGCTCAAAGGGTACTATCGATTCCACACATTTGCTAAAAAATATGGGGATGGCACTAGAAAACGGTCCCCTTTGTAAGTTAAATCAATGCATTTTAGGGGAGCAAAAATCGTGCCTTGATCGAAATATATTCTTCACCTAATACTAATCGTATTGACGAAGTTATTGATGAAATTCTACAAACAAAATATTTCGACTTTGTTCCACCAAGTATTGCCTATCAGGGAAGTAATAGAGAAAAGCATTATAAAATACATGAAATTCAACAAAAAGAAGCTTCA
This sequence comes from Panagrolaimus sp. LJ2414, assembly GCA_024447195.1. Classification (NCBI taxonomy): domain Eukaryota; kingdom Metazoa; phylum Nematoda; class Chromadorea; order Rhabditida; family Panagrolaimidae; genus Panagrolaimus; species Panagrolaimus sp. LJ2414. The sequence continues at coordinate 757,487 of JAMRXY010000073.1, read as the reverse complement.
AAATATCGGTAACTTTTTTTGATACTGTTACTTTCTGTGTAGATTTTCTGTCGAATATTTTTTTCATTTATTTAATGTTTTAGTTTTTTTTACTGTTTGCTTTTTATTTAAAAATTTTTGCTGCAAAAATTGGAACAAAAAAATGAAATAATAAAGGAACAAAATTTAATTTAACTTTTGCACCCAGCAACAAACAAAGAACCATAAAAGATACTTTTTTATTAACGAAAAGGTAACCAGTCAAATGTGATTTCAAATTGATATTTTTAACGTTTCTTTTTTTTGCAGAATTTAATCATTTTTAAAATATGATTACCAAATTTAAAAAACAGCTGCACCGGAAATGATAACAGATTTTTTTCCCAAAATTAAAAAACTCTATTTAAAAATGCAAACAATTTAGAAGAAAAAGAATTATGGTTTCATTAGAAAAAATTGTGATATTTCTCTGATTGAATCTAAAAAAATGTTATTGGTGAGTAACAAGTAAGTATGTTAAAGGCAGCGTCCGGGATAGAAGAAGTTTTTCTGAATTACCGTCGTCCGTCATGCAATGTTGGAGAATGGATACGCTTGTTTTTGTCGCACACACTTTTTCATTTTGTCACTTTCGGTGCAAAAAATATATAGTTGTTTTTTATATCAATATGAAGTACACCAAATTAATAACAAAACAAAGCTTTTTATTTCGACATTTTTCCTAATACACTGCTCCCACTATTTATAAGACCACAATTATGTTAGCTGTTTTGTAAAAAGGGGATATCCGGTCAAAAAGATAGTGTTACCATCTTATTCAGCACCCTCGATAACCTATGTGTGCCAAAAATAACCTTCAGAAACTTTCAAGTTTTCGTTCCAGGACCAAAAATCGAAAAATCGCCTACCACAAATTATAAGACCAGAAACAATTTAATTACAAATTATTATAAAAATTTTCTAAAAAACTAAAATTTGTGTTTGGAGCAATTAATAGCTTTGTTATCTTCTTGAATAACCTCAAAAATTAAGTCTTCTTGCCTTCAATAACTTATTTCATCATAATAAGCTGATACACTTGAAAAATCACGAATTTAAGCAGAAAATTATTTTTTAGGGTCTTTGTTGCAGCCGCCAGTGTTTAAAACTATAAAAATACAATAATTAAATAATATTTGTAAAGGAATCAAGTGGATTTATCAAAAAATGTGCATTTAACATCAAGTTGAATATGGCATTTTTTCACTTTTTTGGCACTTTTTTTCAGTGCCGATAAAACGTGCCATGGTTAGATTAAAGAAATGTCAGATACGTTTTTTGGTAGCCCTACTCATGCTTAACAAGTCCCCCAAGTTTCATAAGTTGGGACCTTCCAGGTCGAATTTGCCATTCAATCAAAGTTCATCAATTTTTGAATTTTTTTGTCATTTTTCCTCTAATTTTTGCTATTTCAGGCTTTTTTTCCCCATTTTCAATCGAATGGCAAATTCGACCTGGAAGGTCCCAACTTATGAAACTTGGGGGACTTGTTAAGCATGAGTAGGGCTACCAAAAAACGTATCTGACATTTCTTTAATCTAACCATGGCACGTTTTATCGGCACTGAAAAAAGTGCCAAAAAAGTGAAAAATGCCATATTCAACTTGATGTTAAATGCACATTTTTTGATAAATCCACTTGATTCCTTTACAAATATTATTTAATTATTGTATTTTTATAGTTTTAAACACTGGCGGCTGCAACAAAGACCCTAAAAAATAATTTTCTGCTTAAATTCGTGATTTTTCAAGTGTATCAGCTTATTATGATGAAATAAGTTATTGAAGGCAAGAAGACTTAATTTTTGAGGTTATTCAAGAAGATAACAAAGCTATTAATTGCTCCAAACACAAATTTTAGTTTTTTAGAAAATTTTTATAATAATTTGTAATTAAATTGTTTCTGGTCTTATAATTTGTGGTAGGCGATTTTTCGATTTTTTGGTCCTGGAACGAAAACTTGAAAGTTTCTGAAGGTTATTTTTGGCACACATAGGTTATCGAGGGTGCTGAATAAGATGGTAACACTATCTTTTTGACCGGATATCCCCTTTTTACAAAACAGCTAACATAATTGTGGTCTTATAAATAGTGGGAGCAGTGTAATTGAAATTGTCATTTTGTAATGTTTTTAAACGTTGAAAAGGTTCTAAAAAATTATCATTAATCGTTCTTGTAATATGCAAATTTTAAGTTGTACTTATCATTAACAATTCATTTGCAAAAAAATTTACATGCTTTAGTATATTTATGAAGAGACTATTTTCTGATTTTGGCTCGGAACAATTTTAAAATTTTGATTTCACAAAATTTCGACTCTTACAGAATATTGGCAAATGAACAGTCACTGTTCAAAAACAGGCTACAAATTATTTTGCAGATTGTGTTTTGCTTTTTTAATACTGTAACAAAACCAAAATTAAATAAAAGTTGTCACTTTCTATCTAAAATATACCATTTTAACCCTTCTAAAACATTAATCAAATAAAACATTTGGTACTTAGAAAATCTTATTCAAACATCAACTACTATTTTAGCTTAAATTTAATTTTTTTTCAAAAAATGCTATGACAAATATTAAATTAATAATATTTTTAAATTAAATTTGAATATGTTTTACCAAGAGTATTAATATATGCAGTTTCCCATTTTTACATTCATTTTTCAAAAAAGTGTTTTGGAACTTCGATGGCGGATTTCAAATTTTTTGCTGTATTTTTAATTATAGTTTTTAAACTATCATTTTTAAAAGCTAATGATTGTGAAAATGATCTTTTATGTAGTAATAATAATATTACCAAGAAGAAAATCTTTGAAATCTTTCATCATTTTGTTGAAATTCCTGCTAAATATGAGCCATATTACAATGACTTAAATCAACAAAATCAAACATTTGACAATGATGGCATTTTTGATTTCAATGGCACAACACTTGAACCTTTAATTGTTGAAAACGTTACATCAATCGATAATAATGCCACACCAAATTCATCTGAACCTGAACCTGAAGAAGAAGAAGTTCCTGAACTTGAATGGTCAATTGCTTATGAATGGATCGATTTGGTTCAACGAATAATGTTTGCGATTATTATAATTTTTCAAGTTTTTACTGTTGGATTTTTCTTTAATCAATTTACTCTAAGAGAAAGTGAATTTAAAGCTTCTTATTATGTTATGTTAACGGTTGGCATGTTAACTGATATTTTGGGACATACCTCTGAACTTGTTCAATATTATTATTTTCCAACTGTTGGTAAGTAATTGATTGTTAAAAAATATGGGATTTTGAAACTGCTTGTTTTGGAAAGGACGTGTGCCCTCTCCGAAATCAAAAAATCGTTTGATCTTTTACCGCCATGATCAAAAACTTGCCCTCCCCCCCCCCAATGGTGTCTGAAAAATCCTTTGATCTTTTACCGCCATCTGCAAAAGATCAAAAGCGGCCTCCTTAAAATTATTTCTAATAGATCCTTTGATCTTCTACCGCCATTGATAAAAGATCAAAGGCGGCCTCTCTAAAATAATTTTTGCTCCCTCCAAAAATAAAGTGCTGCAGATGTCCTTGATTACTGTAGATTATTAAAAAGGACTGATATAATAAAATATATTTTTCCAGTTGGTCAAGAAGGATATGAAGCCTTGACATACTATATGGAATTTCTAATCTATCACGGGGCAACTTTCATGGTCACCATGAATGTCACATTCATTTTTGAAAGAGTCACAGAAATTTGGTATAAACATTTATATCATCGAATTTGGAACATTTGGGGGACCTTCTTAATCCTTGCCATTAATTTGATATTACCATTAATTGTTGGAGGGTATATAATTTTTCAACCTGAATGTGTTTATTATTATACCGGATGTGAAGAACAAATTAAAGTAATTGCACTAATTTTTATTTCATTCACCTTCATCGCTGCTTTCGCCATGTCTGTAATTGTTTGGAAACTTTTTCATCAAAGAAATAAAGGCAAAGAAATTAATGATATTGATCGAGCTTTTATTATTGAGTCTGTGATTGGTTTGATCCTGTTAACAATTTATCAAATTTGCATGACAATATGGACTTATGTTTGGCAATGGGGATACCGAAATTGGGATTTTTATAAGCCTCTTGAAGATTTTGCTATATTTTGTTATCTCACTTTACATGTAATTGAAATATATGTTTTGGTGACATATCCAGCTTTTCGAGATGGTGTCCTTAAATTGTATACTTTTGGATTTTGGAAGAGAAATGAAGTGATAGTTTTAGTTAAAATGTAACAATTTTTTAATGTAACAGTTTCAATCAAATATACCATTCTTTTTATGAGAATTTTATTTGAAGAATAAACATTTTACATTTTCTTTCTTTGATAAACATTTTTCTTTGATAATTGAATAAATCAAAGAACCTAAAACAGATTTGCTTTAATTAAAGAAATTCTGAATTAGAGCTTTTTTAATTCAATTTTTTGAATGAAACGACAAAAATAGAACTTTGAAATTTAGACTTCACAAGGGACATTTCCAACCTTCCACGCCGCTTTTTGAATGAGACATATCCCATTTTGTAGCCCTAGGGCAGTTATGCATAACCCCAAAATATTTCCGGTGAATGGATTTCCTATATGCAAATTTATGGAAATGAAGTTTAAAAAATCGACGACACCCCGGGTCGACGATTTTTTAAAAACCCCTGTTTTACGCACTTTTATCGAACTTCATTTCCATAAATTTGCATATTGGAAATCCATTTACCGGAAATATTTTGGGGTTATGCATAACTGCCCTAGGGCTATATAATGGGATAGATCTCGTTCCAAAAGTGTCGTGGCAGGTTGGGAGTGCCCCTTGTCAGTATTTTTGTAAAAAAAGCGAAAAAAAGCAGAAAAACGATAAAAAACAAGGAACAATCAAGATTTTGCACATTTTTTGGCTTGATTCTATGTTCTTCCAAAGGAGGCGGTACTTTATCGCAAAAGTTTATCACTGAAAAACGAGAAAACATTTCATTATTTTTCTTCCACAAGGTCACATGCTTGATGATATTATTTCCTTTATTTCAAGAAAGATTTTTGAATTATTTTATTCATTCTATCTTTCTGATTCATTAATTAAAATTATTTATAAATTTATCGTGGAACTAAATGGCTCGACTAAAGGTAAAAAATTTAAAGTAATAAAAAATTTTGAGGTTTTTCAAAAATTTAGCCGTTAAGGGATATCTTGAATGGGTAGGAAATAGTAAAACATCCGAAGTAACAAAAGTTTGTGTAATAAGCAATGGGAACAAAAAGATGTGGTTGAAAAATGAAATTCAAGAAGCACTAAGCAGTCGAAACGTCGGATGGAACGAACACCTGGAGCTAAATATTGTTGAAATGTTGTATCCTTCAACAGGATCAAAAAATGTTAGAGAAGTGTTCAACGATTTTTTTGAAAAGATGCAAAATGATGGAATAAATGTTTTTATTATTGCTGTTTCTGAAAATTTATTAAAGGAAGACTGTTATGCTATTTTAGAAGTATTAAAAAGGGATGAGCTTTTTTTTATAATGTCAACTGAAAATTTTGAATCTGATGCGATAGAAACTTTAAACAAATGGGGCTTAAGTTATCATATTTTGACATCAACTACTATAAGAAAATATGTAAAACAAGCACTTATCGAAACTCAGAAATTTTTGTTTTTATTTGATATAATAAATGCATATTTCTATCGCAAAGTAATAAAGGAAATGTCAATTAATGTTACAGAAGAAATAGAAAATTTCATAAAAATAATGGAAATGAAAGAAGAAATAAAAGCTAGAAATGAAAATTTATCATATTTAAGTGTATGTTCCTACATCTTTCCATAAATACTAATCAATAGTTATATTACAGAATAGGCTTAAAAAAGAACTTGAAGAAATAGAAAAGCTTTGGAAGGATGATGAAACAACACATTTTAATGTAATGCTTTTGATCTATAAATATTTCAAAAAAAGTATTTATTTTTCAGGATGGTTTACGATATTATTAATATGCAATCATTTTTTTAAACCACATTCGTTCTTCCAAAAAAACTTTATGGAACTTCGATAGCTCTCATCATTTTTTTTTTGCTTTATTTTTTCATAACTGCTCTCAATAAACGATACCATTTTTTGTATGTTATTAGTATTTGAACAAAAAGTTTACCATATTTTTCAAATTTTCTCTTTTAAATACATTAAATACCAATAATTATAATTTAGTGCAAACTAAAAAAGTACTTAATTTTACCTTTTTTTATACAACCCCTTAGAACAAACTAGAAAAGAATCTTAAATATTCGAAGTTCAATATTTTTGCTGAAATAAGCAAAAAAATGGTAAAAAGATAACGATAGCATGCAATAATCAAATTTCATTTAATTGACAATTACCTTATTAAAATTAACAGAAAAGCATGTTTTTAATGATAGAATTTTTGTTTACTCCAATTCTGACCAAAAATTAAGATTTAAAAAATTGTAGAAAAATGATGAAACACACATCACATACCTCAAAAGATTTTTTAAAATTCAATTAATACTCGACTATATCAATGTCATAAATGGTTATTGTATTTATGAACGTCACTTTTTTTCATATGCAAACAGATTTGAATATTGCAGTCCAAAACGAAGTTTGGAATTAGTTTGATAGGACAAAGGGATAATTAAAAAAAGCAGAATTTTGCATAAAAAAATTAGCTGTGATTTGTAAAATTGAGTAAACTGGAATTTGTTTCTTGCTTTTAAAATCACTTAAAAGTTATATTCCATGTTTTTGAACATGTTTCAAAACAAAATCGAATGAAAACTCTGATGGCCGCCCTGAAGGGGAATAGCACTTCTAATTAAATAAGACACTAATCCAGTTAAATATTTCGGTTAACACATGATATCAAAGAAAGAATATGGGCACTTTAAATCTTTGCTTGAAATATTTATTAAATTTTTTAATTGGGTCCATCGTCCAACTTTTAGCACACCTTTTTCCAAAATTTTTTTATTACAAGTATAAAAAATCTTTCAAAAAATACTGATAAGACACATTAAACATCATGAAAGCAAAACAATCGCATAACAAGCAGCAAAAATGTTGGTCTTAAATGCTTGCGATTACTCAATGGAGACAGAAAGTAATGTACTTTGGTTTGGATCTTGTAACAAAAATAAATTTGACTAGATTAATCTTGTTTCGACAGGACACTCTTATCGTCAGGTCTATTCACGTGAACGTGATAATCACGTATTAAAAATTATGCATTTTTTATGGAATAAAGCAAGATTAATAATTTTGGAATATTATATTGTACTTATTTTACATTTTTATTTAAACAAAGAATAAGATCAATAAACATACGCAAAAAGCCGTTAAACATATTTATGGATAATAAAAATAAATCAAAAATAATAAAATAGAAAATTTATCTTTCAACAATATTACGAGAAAATTTGGAAGTTGATTTAACATACTCCAACAGAAGTTTTTCCTGATACATTTGTTCGGGTTGAATGCCCTGCATAAGTTTGCGAAGGCTATGACTGCTGACAAAAAATACAGGAATTTGCTTCAATTCTTTTTTACCAGTTTTTTTCAATTGTTCAGCAAAAGCATTTGCGCCTAAAAAAATATGTCAGATTACGAAATTTTGGAATGCTTTTTTGAAAATTTTTGGTAGTTTTGCAGATTAAAGTTTTTTTTTAAATATTCGGTTGGGTAGTCGAGTGGTCCAACGCGCTGGCTCAACAGGAGGTAGGTCTCCGGTTCGAGTCCCAGGCTTGGCCACTTTAAGAATGAGTACCCGCGTATATATCCGTCCCTGGTCCACCCGAGTCAACAATAGCCTGTACTCCTGCGGGTTGCAAGAGCCCATACCGTCGGGTTATCAAGGTCCTGGTTCCCTCTAGGTGTAAAAGGGAAAATCAAATTACACCGGCCTCCGTGCAGGTACATCCGTAAGGGTAAATTATAAAAAAGAATATTTTAGATTACTTTTTTACTTACTATTTCGGACTTCATCTCTGATTGTATGTTGATTAATAGCCGAAATTTTTTCGGATAATAATTGATTATTCATAGTTACATCAAATTTAGAACAAACAAATGCAATGGGCTGATTGTATTTCAAAGATTGAAGAGCAAAATCAATTTCCTCCTTGCCTAATGCCGGTTGGGTTACGATTAACAAACAGTCAAATGCGCAAAGATGCTTATCGCTAAAAACAATTAAGATCACTAAACTTTAAGAAAGCTTTAAATTTTTACTTGTAATAACTTTCTGCATTATGCGTTAAAGTCCCAGAACCGGGAACATCATAAATTTTGATATGCTTTAGGTCAGATTGCTCAAAATCATAAGGTTCAACAAAGTGTGTTGTTTCTGTAGTTCCGACCTCAGCAGAACCTGCTTCACCATCTTTAATGCCTCGAATGGCATTTATAAGACTACTTTTTCCCGTTTTCATGTGTCCAACAAAAGCGATATTGTAATAATTTTTGGTATCCAGTTTTAAATACAGTTTTGCATTTTCCATTGCAGTTCTTAAATGCTCCGGAAGTTGGATATCTTTTTGAGGCTTTTCTTTGAAATATGTTACGAAGCTATCTTTAGTAGAATTAAATTGTTGATATAAATCTTTTCGATCTCTGTGGAGATTTTCGATCTCTTGATTTCTGATTGAAAGCTGATTTTTATATAGCTCAGCAACCTGTTCATTCTGTGCATCTTTGACTTCTTTTATCAAATCTATTTGTTCACGATGTTGATCCATCATAAGCTTCATTTCACTTTGCCATTTCTGAAATAAAAATTTATACAAAAATGATAAAATTCTTTTCGCTTACTTCATTACATCGCGTCAAACTCTCTGCTTCACGAACCATTGATGCAGTCCTAAATAATTTTAACAGGTTACTTCAAATAGAATCCGAACACACACACTTACATAACTTTTCTTATTTCAACATTAAGATCATTAATTTGTTTCTGCAATTGTTCTTGCTTACTTTTTGCTTCATTCCGTTCTTTTTGTAGCTGATTTTCCAATCTTTCACATTTATTTTGAGTGGTTTGTTCGGCTAATTTAATTAAAGCGATTTCTTCATTCAATTTAGCAACTTGAAGCTCTGACTCTGCTTTTAATGTGGCAAGGTCCTAAAAAACTTTTCTTATTTCATTTTTTGTCTTTACAATTATTAATGTTATCTAACGCTTTTTTAAACCTACTTTTTTATACTTTTCCAATTCTTTAGCATCTGCATAGCCAAGCCAACTCATTGTTCAATTGTTTATGATAGCCACAAACTTCAGGAGAATGTCAAACAAATAGACGACTTTAATAGTAGCTTTTTTTCATTTTAGATTTTGAAGGCGGTCCTTTTTTATTATCATAAAATTAAATAAGTGTAGTTTTTTTCTTTTAAGATTAAATGTTGAAGGCGGTCCTTTTTATCAAAAAATTAAGCAGCAACAGGAAAAAGCTTTCTGTTTCAACAATCCCTATCACAGAATCACATGCTTTTTATTATTATTTTATTTATTCTTAGAAGTGTTTTACCATTTTTTTATCCTTTTATTCTTCTTTTTTCAGTATTGGAAATTATTTGTAAATATATTCATAAAATGAGTTGTTCGAATTCTGGTAATTGTTTCAAAATAAAAACAATCGTTAAACTTTTTAAATTTCAGTCAATTGGGATTTTTTGAAATGTTTTTTAAACTTACAACACCAACAACAAACAAAAATTTGCTTAATCAGCAATAATTTGCATGAATCAAAAAAAGTTTGGTTTAAAAATGAAGTTCAAAAACAAATAAAATTTCAACAAAAAAATGAAGTGGATGCTTTCTTTGAAGATAACATATTGGAAAAGCAATACCCTTCTTGTGAATCAGAAAACAAAGAACAAATAAAAATCGTTTATCAGGATTATTTCGAAAAAATGAAATCCGATGATGGAATAGATATTTTTATTATTGTTATTTCTGAAGTTCTATCAAAAGATGATTGCTATGCTGTTCAAGCCGCATTAAATTTGCAATTATCGTTTTGTATTATTCCAAATGAAAAGCATAGTTATTCGGAGACGACGGTCAACATTTTAAAAGAGTTTGGGCTGAATCATCATATTATAACTGTGGATCTTTTGAGCACTATCGTCACGGGTATACTTAACATTCTGGAAGGCTACAATTTGACAAAATACAAAGCAGTGCAAACTGTTGTAAAACCATTCTTGGTGAAGATAGAAACGACGCCAACCCCTATCATTCATAATATAGATAAACATATCAAAATTATGGAAATGAAAGAAGAAACACTTTCCAGAAGTAAAAATTTATCTGCTCTGAATGTATGTTCCCATATTAGGCATGGCTTGGTGCTTTGCATGACCTGTGGGCCCTAGAAAGCCAATAAAAATGAATTATAAGATGTCTTGGCTTTCATGGAAAAGTCGAAGGCCCCGCTCCATGCTTAACCCATATTAAAAAAATCAAGCATTTAATTTTAGGACCAGCTTAAAAAGAGCTACGAAAAAAGAAATCAGATTTTGGAATTCGAGAATACAAATATTGAAGTAAATATCAATAGCCCTTCTATCTAATTTAAAAGCGATTTTAGCAAAATGAAACAATCCTTGCAGATGATGCGCTTGATACTCAACAACCAAGCCAACCGTTAGAAGAAGAAGTCAGGGAGTTTACCAGTATAAGGCCGGATAATGAAATAAATAATTTTAAGGTAATGCTCTCTATGTAGAAATATTTCGAATGTATTATTTATTTCCAGATCGATTTTTTACCACACCTGGAAGAAGAAGACCATGAAAAAAGGATTCAAAAAATGAGAGAAGAACATGCAAAGCAAATGCAAAAAATTATAGAAGAACATATAAAAGTGATAAAACAAGCGAATTTACATTTACAATTACAAAACTCAGCAAGTGCAGTGGATAATGAAATGGTGGATGATGAAACATTAGATGATGAAGCATTAGATGATGAAATGGTGGACAATGAACTCGTCGATGAAAATATTCGCATAGAAGAGAAAAACAAATCCAAAAACATTGCCATTCTTGGTGTGACAAATTCAGGGAGATCATCTTTGATTAATGCCCTTGCTGGTGGAATCAGGCCTCATCAGTTATCACAAAATCTAACCGAGACCTCTGATTTTGATATATACAAATTGTCTTATCCTAATGATGGCATTGTTGGATCAACCAGAGAAAAGAATTTAGCTGTTTTTGAAGAATTTTTTGAAATCACAAAAATGCAAAATTTGTCAGTTTTGTTGATAGCCGTTTACGGAACACTTTCTGATAGTGATTATTATGCAATTATGACAGCTCAAAAACTTAAAATCCCTGTTGCAATTATTGTAACAAAACTTGATGAATGGCTAGATAACAGTACCAAAACTCAAAAAGAATATGTGGATGATGAGAAAACATACTTCTGTTTAAAATTGAATGAAGTAAAAATTGCAAATATGGAAGACAAAATTTTTCATATCAGTGCTTTTGCTAATATTCATGTTGCAAAAGGCGGATTAAATTGTCGAATGGCAAAATATAAACAGGATGAAATGCTGCTACAACAATTTTTAGCGAAGCATGGTATAAAATGGCAAAATCCGTTTGAAGATGAGAATGATGAAATGTTTGCAGATGAGAATGATGAAATCATTTGTGAACAACCACCAATAACTCGCCCAACAGTTGATGCAGCAATTATTGGACGTTGTCAAAGAAGTAATAATCTGTTGAAAGAAAAGCTGCGAAAAACACAGTCATCACAAAAAACCTTTGCATGCTTCGACTATAACGATACGGTAGATATTGATGAGTTTGCGGAGTGTGTTTAAGATTTAATAAATTAAACAAATTTTTGAAACTATACAAAACTATTTTTAGAAAGCTTAATGAAACATCAGCAAAATTGTTTATCTTTGTTCTTCAACATCCTGTTGACAGCATTTATGCAAAGCTGATTCAGCATTTCGATAAAAGCAAGAAAGTAGTCATTTTTATCCGGAATAAAAACGATGAAACTGCTGATAATCATCTTGAAATGGAAAAAGGCTTTATTGAAAATAGCATAGAACAAAGTATAAATTTTTTATTTCTTACAAGATAAAAACTAACAAACTTTTTTAAAGGTAAACAATATGCACGTGAAAAACTTGAACAATTTAATGTGACTCAAATTCCAATATTTTGTGTTAGCATTGGTCTTATCAGTTCTGTTGAAGAGGAAACATGGAAAATCGAAGATGAAGATTTTTTAAATTTTGTTAGGGAAAATATTTAAAAAGACTAATAAATAAATTTATTTCTTTTGATTACTGTATTTTATAACCTGGTTAAACCCCTAATATTTTAAAATACTATTATATTACTGTAATATTACATTATCTAATTTTAGCAAATGGGACAAAATATTAGTACCCTTTTAGCCCATCCTTTAACAGGAACAGCTATTCAAATCCTTATCAATTGGATATCATCATTGCCATCAATTCGAGAAAAAGTTATTGGTGAACAACTTTTACTTCAAAAATTAAATGAATTAGGGTATGATCCATCACATATGAAAGCAATTATGCCAGGACAAGAAAATTTTATTGATCGAATTAATGAATTGGAAACAGCATTACAATTGGAGCAAAGGCTTAGCTCTCAATATCGGGAGGCTTATAATGCTGTTAAACGTGAATCTGATCAACAATTACAACAAAACTTGGAAATTGAAAAATATTTTCGAGCTACACCAAATACAGAAGTTAAAATGCCTGAAGAATACAAAAACAAAGCTATTTTGGAAGCGGAAAAAAATAATGTTGATAGGGTAAGACAATTTAAGACATTTGTTTTTTTTAAATAACACCGCCGGCAACGGTATCCTTTGGTCTTCGACAAGCTCCTTTAAAACTTTTAAAATGTCCCAATCGACGGTTAAAAAACTGTTTTAAAGGAGAAGAAGCAAAGCAAATAATTTTTTTTTGCCTTTACTTCAATTGGTTGTCCCGACACGAAAATTTTAAAAACTCTGAATCAATAAATTTTGATGGCATTTTCTTTCATTACTATTTTGTCTGATTCCAAATTGATATTGATAACAAAATGGGTTGGATATAAGCTGAAATTCCGCTTTTTTGTATTAATTCTCTGAAATCCATGTTATGCTACAAAAAACCGAATCACAACTTATATCCAACCAATTTTTTTCGTCAATACGATTTTGGAATCCGAAAAAATAGTTATAAAAGAAAATGTCATCAGAATTTATTGATTCAGAGTTTTTAAATTTTTCGTGTCAAGACCTCCAATCGAAATAAAGGCAAAAAAATTATTTGCGATGCGGGTTCTCCTTTAAAATGTTCAAAATTTTTATCGAAAAAAAAATTGGCATTTTTAGAACAATTTTTACAATTTTGCATTTGTTGGTCATACAAATAATGGAAAATCAAGATTAATCAATGCAATATTAGGGCTTAAGATGAATGATGAAGGTTCAGCTGCTGTAAGCATTTTTGAGACAACTCAAAACATCAAATTTTATTCATACAAAGGAATGCCAAATGTTCGATTTTATGATATTCCGGGTGCCGGTTCAATGACGCATCGATCGAAAACTTATTATGAAGACAAAGCTCTTTGTGGATTTGATTGTTTGATAATCCTTGTTCAACAGGCTCTTATGGAAGAAGAAATTGAATTTGCAAAAGCTGCATTAAAATATGATCAAAAAGTTGTTTTTGTTCGCTCAAAATGTGATCTTGATTTTCATTTAACCAACGAAGGTGGCATAAATTTAGATTCACTTCCATCTGCTGAAGCCGTACAAAATCATATCGAAGATTGTAAGTGAATATTTTAATGCATATATTTTCAATGGCATATAAGGGGATTATCCATCACTAACAAGGGACAATCTTAACATGTGACACCGTTTTTTGAACGACACCTATCTACTGAGATAGCCCCAGGGCAGTTATGTATAACCCCAAAATATTTCCGTCGAATGGCCTTTTATTATGAAAATTTATGTAAAAAGAAGTTTGAATATTTTTCACGCACATTTTTCGAACTTTATTTCTATTAATTTGCATAACAAAAGGTCATTCACCGGAAATATTTTGGTCTTATTCATAACTGCCCTATGGCTATATAATGGGATAGGCCTCGTTCAAAAAGCTGCGGGACATGTTAATAGTGTCCCTGTAAATTTGAAATACATTATTTTTTACAATTCCTTAAATTTTTAGTACGATCCCAGTTTAATCGAGAAGTTGAAAAACATGCTCCTGAATTAAGTACAATTGAATGTTTCTTTGTCTCCGCGAAATCCATGTATGCCATGATTCGAACTGAAAAAGCTGAAATGGTATTTGAAGAAACAAAATTCTTGGAATACCTTCATCAACAATCGAAAACTGCCCGGGGCTTTTAAAATTTTATGCGAAATCTCAAAGAACAAACGCTCGAATATGACATAAAAAAAAGTTATGAAATCTTCTTTCATTCTAATTCGGTTACTGATTTTTTGTCCATCACTATATTGCTGTTAACAAAAAGCTTTATTATAAAATTTTCTAAAAGTTATTATATGTAATTTAATAAATGAACAACAATTTCTTACACTCAGAAATTGATTTTAAGAATTGATTTAAAATTAGCATGTTTTTTCAGTACTTACATATCTAAGACCGTCCTTGTTTGGTATTTTGAGGACAAAATTAATTATATAAATTATATTATAGATTTAACATCCATTATTAGGTATTCGATGTTAAATCTATTACAAAAAATATCAGGGTTTTCCAAATTGATTCAAAACATTAGAATTTATCAAATTTCTAGGGTCTGCCTAAACGGTGGACTGGACTGGCTGGTGGACTGGACTCCTAAACGGTGGACTGAGCCCTAAACGGTGGACTGGGGGTAAAAAATGGTTAAAAATGAATTCTGAGTATTCAGAATTCTTCCAAATTATCAGGGAAACCGATTCCTTTTTTTCAGAATTTTTCGGATTCTGAATCAGAATCCTTAGACTTCAGAATCTTCTGGGATTCTGAAATCTTTCCAAAATTTAAAAAAAAGAGTGCGCAACATTTCACACTCTTTTTTTATTCCAAAAATTATTTCTTTCCAAAAAATTTTTGGAAAGAAAACAAACAAAAAGTTTGTTGGAAAATAAAAATTTTTCCAGCTTTTAATTGTTTTGGCAAAATGTCGTTTGAACAAGGTCTCTCTCGGCGACAGAGAAACAAAGACACGTTCTTTTTCTGTGCAAAAAAAATGCATTTCTTTTCTTCTTTTTTTACAGTAATCTTTTCAAATTTTTTTTCAATGATTTTTTCATTTAATTTTTATGAATAAATTAGTAAAATATTTATTTTTTTGCCAATAAATTAATCTTTGAAACCTTAAACATCTGCAATATTTACAACAACAAAAATATGTGGAAAAAAATCCTTAAATAACAAAATGTAATAGTTGAAAAGAAAATACAACAATTTTGATGCATGAAAACAATTAAATAAAATGAGAAAAGTAAGGATGAAGGATAACAATTGTATTCAAAAATGTTTTTTGTTAATTTTGAAGTTTTAAAAGCAACAATGCTAAGCTTTTGAGAAAGAAATAAAATTACAAAGAAGGTGGAAATAAGAAAGAAAGCAGAAATTTTTATTCATCAGAACACTGGAAGGCTTTCGGAACTTGATTTTTGTAAACTTTTTTGTCTTCATTATCATATACACAAAAAATTATTTCATTTATATAACAACAAGTGCTCATACTATTATGTCTTTGGTAAAAGAGAGAACTACCAACTTTTTGAGGCTCATCATTTAAATAATCTCTGACGGCTTCTGTTGCTATTTTAGCAGCAGCGGCTTTTGGATAATCATAAATTCCTGTTGATATTGCAGGGAAAGCCTTAAAAGAATGTTTTAACAGAGTCTTACTTTAACGAACACTTACAATACTTCGTAATCCATTTTCTGCTGCAAGCGTAAGTGAGCTGTAGTAACAATTATATAAGTCAACTTCATCTTGTTCGGTAACAGCACCAGAAACACGGGGTCCTACTGTATGAATGATTGCTAAAAATAAAAAGTGGAATGAAGTTAGTGAAAAATATTTGAGACTAACCTTGAACATTTTTCATGTTATAAGTTTGAGTTATTTTTGCTTCCCCTGTTTCACATCCACCTAATTTACGACATTCCTCCAATAATTGTGGCCCAGCTGCTTTATGTATTGCAGAAAAAGACTAAAATTCGAATTTTATAAACATTGCTTTCCTTTTTTGCGACTTTCTTTCATCATCTTCCAACGTTTTACGATTGACCTTTTAATCCTAATGAAAAGCGAAAAATACATTTTCTTTTCAACTATTACATTTTGTTATTTAAGGATTTTTTTCCACATATTTTTGTTGTTGTAAATATTGCAGATGTTTAAGGTTTCAAAGATTAATTTATTGGCAAAAAAATAAATATTTTACTAATTTATTCATAAAAATTAAATGAAAAAATCATTGAAAAAAAATTTGAAAAGATTACTGTAAAAAAAGAAGAAAAGAAATGCATTTTTTTGCACAGAAAAAGAACGTGTCTTTGTTTCTCTGTCGCCGAGAGAGACCTTGTTCAAACGACATTTTGCCAAAACAATTAAAAGCTGGAAAAATTTTTATTTTCCAACAAACTTTTTGTTTGTTTTCTTTCCAAAAATTTTTTGGAAAGAAATAATTTTTGGAATAAAAAAAGAGTGTGAAATGTTGCGCACTCTTTTTTTTAAATTTTGGAAAGATTTCAGAATCCCAGAAGATTCTGAAGTCTAATGATTCTGATTCAGAATCCGAAAATTCTGAAAAAAAGGAATCTGTTTCCCTGATAATTTGGAAGAATTCTGAATACTCAGAATTCATTTTTAACCATTTTTTACCCCCAGTCCACCGTTTAGGGCTCAGTCCACCGTTTAGGAGTCCAGTCCACCAGCCAGTCCAGTCCACCGTTTAGGCAGACCCAATTTCTACACAAAATGTGTAAGAAGTTCAAAGAAAGTTGAAAACTTTTAATAAAAGATACAAATTTAAACAAAAACTTTACACTCAAATGATATCACTTTTTGTGTATTCTTTTTTGGTGAAACAGCCCGTATGTTTTGAATTTAAATTGAGCCTTTTAAAAATGTTGCTGATGTCAATTTTATGAGGAGAAAAATGATATCGTGTTAATTGCGACAATAATAATCGTCTTAAAAGGTGTCTCGTTTTTTCTCTTAACATTTTTTCATTGATAGAAATTTATTCTCTCTTTTTTTCTCGACTATCTTTGAATATTTTATTTTTGACTAAAAACTGAAGCACACAAAGAAATAGTGATTTTCATTACCTCAAAAAATTAAAATTTGAAATGATGAAAATCAGTTGTAAGAAGTTGAATTTTCTGCATATGTTCATAATTTAAAAGATTTTATTTCATGAAAAAGACATATATCAGAATAACGTGATTTGCTCATTTAATACATTTATAAAACTAAATGGAATCTTATTTTAAACATGTTTATGAAGAGCACAAAACATGTTTAAATGTAAAGGCTGTCATAAAAAAGCAAAATTTGAATACAATTCCATTACTTTTTAAAACAAAAACAAAAATTTACAGTAACCAAAAGTTATGTTTCTATAAGTGTCAAAAAAATATGCTTATTTTTATTTGATGGAGACAAAAATGGTAAATCAATAAATTTCTTAACAAAAAACGTGCCGAATAAAAAATAAAAAATATTTTTATTGACATGCTTGGCGTTCAATAAATGTAATATTTACCGCAAAAAAAATTTTTTTGTTGTTGTTGAATTTTTGAAATAAATTGTCCTCAATCACCCTCGAAAGTTATCTGCAGAATTTTCATAGAAAAATGTTTTTAGGTTTTTTTGGTTTCTCATGCCTTTCAATGGGAAGAAAACACTTTAAAACTGAAAGGTTATGCTTTAAAGCAATATATTTAGCAGAAGTAGTACCTTTAAGGATGTTCTTGTTTTTGACTTTCTTTTTCTCAACCAATTTGATTTTTCCAAAATCCATTTATTATTAATCAGAGTACTTTATTAAAATATGAAAATAAATCCATTTAAAAGCCTTTGCCAACATGAATCCCGAAATCGCGTTCCACTTAATTTAAAATCATTTGTAATATTTCTACATGGAATTGTTTTATGTTTATACTTAAATTGCATGTTCATACTGTGTTTGAGCTCCTATTTAAGTTTATTACCTGATCAACAACATAAAACATTAAAATTATCATGTGATTACGGAACTGATTTTTCGTTGAAAAACATCTCGTTTCAAGATATAGATGATTTGCATAAAATGTTGGTAGAAACTGAACGTGTGAGTTTTTTTTATCACGTATTAATTTTCAAGAAAAAATAATTAACTATGAATAATGCAGGGAATTCGGCTTGTAGTAAAAGTGATAAATTGATGGAAACAGATCAAATGCGTCTTAAAAATTTAGCTAAAAAATAAAACTTTTAAAACAAAAAATAATTTAACTAAAAAATTTATTTTTTTTTCTTTTGGATAAATACTCATAAACTTGTCTAGTATAAGGAATAATTGTTTAAAGAATTAGCTACCAAATCTGTAACTTTACCATAGACTTAAAGTTACAGTAATATTATGGTAAAATCACATGGTGAATGAGTATTGATTCCATCACGAAACGTTTTGACGAAGGGTTATTAGTTTTAAGGCTTTTAGGATATTGATGAAAATGAATTAAACAAGTTTTAATGTTTGAAAGAATTCAAAAACGCAATGCTGTTACGTACTTATAAATACCAAAAAACGTTAATCGCTTGCTTTTACCATAATACAGGGTGCTTCAAGAAATTCCCCCCGCCGTATTTTAGCTCGCAATTTTTTAATTTTGAGTTTAAACAAAAACGGATTGCAAATTTATTATCAGTATACTTGCGCATTTCGATTTTTAGAAAAAAAATTTTTTCGAAAAAATTGAAATTTTTACGTGGTCCCCCCTGTGCTTCTCGAATGCATAGACAAAGGAGACAAAAAAAGGCACAGGGGGGACCACGTGAAAATTTCAATTTTTTCGAAAAAATTTTTTTTCTAAAAATCGAAATGCGCAAGTATACTGATAATAAATTTGCAATCCGTTTTTGTTTAAACTCAAAATTAAAAATTTGCGAGCTAAAATACGGCGGGGGAATTTCTTGAAGCACCCTGTATTACTGTCACTTTAAGCCTTCGGTAAAGTATCAAAATTTTGATTTTGCAGCTATTTTTTTGCCACAATTATACCTTATACTAGACGAGTTTATTGGCAAAATATGGGGAATCATCTCGTTCATCAGTTGGGTATGTCTACGGTGATAGATTTATTATCAGCATTAATTATTATGAATTTTTGAGAAAAAAAAGAATTTTCTTCAGTTTAGCGGGCAACGATTTTTCTCAAAGTTTTTGACTTTCAAGCAATCAATAAAAAGATGGATCTCGAACTGCAGTTCGAGATCCAAAAGTCAAAAACTTTGAGAAAATCTGTCACAACGAAAGTCAAAGAATGCTCCCCGGTCCTACCGGGTTACCAAGGGATATATTATGTCAAACCGAAGACATTAAAAACGGTTGCTGGAGGGATCCCAGGTTAAACATATCCATCTGTATTACGGCATTACCACACGGAAAGTGAGTGGCATCGCTTAGACATGATAAAAAAAAGCTCGAGAAAACTTTTCATTTATAATGTTTTGTTGAAAATGAACTTACCGTAGACCACTTCAGAGGACGCTGGAGATAGGACCCCATATTTTGCACATATAACTGCTTTGAGTATGGATAGTTTTATGGTAAATATTAGCTGCCGAAGTCCAACCGTTTTTTTAACAACAGTTTGAAAATACCCCTCAAATCATTGTTAAACAAAACCGGTTCGACCTCGGCAGCTTATATTTACCCCATAACTATCCCTACTCAAGGCCATTATATGGGCAAAATATGGGGTCTTTTCTCCGGCGTCCTCTGGGGTGGTCTACGGTTAGATTTGCATAACAGTGATATGCACATTTCTGCCCGCTAATGTGAAGAAGTGCAACAAAAACATTTTTTTAAAATTTGTCAGATTTTATTTCTTTAATTTTTGCCTCATTTCACAGATATTTGTTTTAGGAAATGAAAACAACATACGATCAAAAAGATCGTGGTTTTTTTACAAGTGCCACAAATTTATTCGAAAACATCAAAACTCTTTACGAACAAGAAATAAAAAAACTCCAAAAAGAACTTGAAACAAAAATATTATTTTGGAAGCCATGTTTTGAAAAGAATAAAGCTACATTAATTTCTGCCTTTTACAAACTTGAAAGCTGTTTATTAAATATTATTATTATTGAAATTTTTGTCTTATTCATCATTTTTTTAGGGTTAATTATATTTCGCGAATCAATATTTGTGCGGGGAAGAAAAGGGATGTTGCTCGGTATTCTTTTATGGGCAGTCGCAATGTATGGGTTTTTTCAGGGATGCAAATTTGTGATTAATATTGAGCAAAACATTTGGGAATTTGGTTGTTGTTGTAAATTTTCTGTAAATTTAAAATAAAATTATATCATTCTTTATGCAATGATCGAGATGAAGCTTTAGAAACATTATTTAAATTTATTTCCATTACAGTAACTTCTGTCTTGCTTCTCCCTGAAGCTTTAAATCCAATGAAAGATAAAATAAATTTAAATAATCGAAACATAGCTTCCCGATATCCACTCATAACAAATAAAATAATCAAAGATTCAATAAAAATACGAATTTGAATAAGATTATGAACAAAGGGAGGAAAGCTTAGCCCAAAGTTTTTTGCTGCATACCATGCCGGGAAATTGTCAACATTAAATAAAATGTATGAATCAAACACATCAACAAAAATTACCATAACATCATAGGGTGCCTCAAGGCAAAATATAATCGAATAAAGAATAGTTTGAAATGCAATAACTACAGTAATCCGAAAAGAAATATAAAAATCTTTAATGTTATTTTTTCGTTGAAATTTAAATTGTTTTGAAATTTTAAAAATTATCATAATTGTTGAAAATATTGATAAAGATAAACAAATCGTACAAAAAACTTGCACATATACAAAGCTTATTTAATTTGGGCTGGAGTCAATAAAAGCAGTGAAATCAAAAACTCTGATGCCGATAAAAGTAGGGAAATCAAATAAGAAATTCAACAAATTTTCTAAATTTCAAAAACAGATAATTTTAAAAAAGCAATTTAGAAAATTTGTTGAATTTCTTATTTGATTTCCCTACTTTTATCGGCATCAGAGTTTTTGATTTCACTGCTTTTATTGACTCCAGCCCAAATTAAATAAGCTTTGTATATGTGCAAGTTTTTTGTACGATTTCCCGACTTTTATTGATATCTTTGATATATAGTTAACAATAACATTCAATAATAATACCCCTTTTTTACTGACTCATTTTGTTTGCTCTTTAAATTTTTAAAAGGCGCCACGAATTCTCTTGTGAAAACAGTGACTAAGTTGGTAAAAATCACATCTTTGTTATATAAAACTGAGATAAAGTCTGAGATAAAATCTTAGGTCTAAGATAAGCTCATAAAGCCGCGTAATGGAAAGAAAATAGAGGCTGAGAGTTGAAAAGCTTGTCTGAGCTGTGAGATACAGCGTATATTTATATATTACGTAAAATAAAACAACAAATACTAAGCGATCAATAATTTACATAATTAAAATTCAGAGCTAACAAAATTAGAAAGTATTACATTTTTGCTTGCAAGGAAAACATTATGGTTAAAAATATTTTTTACAGCAAAAAGAACCAAAAAATAATTTTTTGAACATTAAAAAACACATCATCAACTTTCTTTACATAAAAAAATAACTTTATGCTAGATTTATGTTCAGTATTCAAAAATGTATAATTAGTGCTGTGGGCCACAAATGCAACCCAACCCATTTTACTGCGGGCTTTTTAATCTGTATTTATTTTAAAATAATTAACGGGAACAAAAAAATTAATTTAAAATTTAGCGGTCAAATTTTAATTTTTTGCGGGCCGGATTTTACCTGACCCGGTCCATAAAAAGTGAACCCAACGTTTTACACATTGTCAACTTTGCAAAAAAAGAAAAAAAATTCACTTCTAAAAAATTCTGAAAAATTTTGTGGGACCTAAAAATTTTTTTGGGCCGGAAATTTTATGGCCCGGGCTAAAAAATGTTATAGAAAAATAATTTTTATTATTAATTTAAAAGATAAACAAAAAAAACTTTTTTAAATCTCAGCAACAAAAAAAGAAATCAAAAGCTTTCTTTTGGGCGCCAAAAAAACTCCCACCACGAAAAAAAAATGAATTTTTCTTGTGACATACAAGCAAACCAACGAAGAGACATCAGCATCATTTTTTGTGACAAAACTTTCTAAACCACGTTGTAGTGGTCCGATTTTTTTAATTTTTTTTTTATTTTTCGACATTAATAGACGCCCGGAAAGGTAGTCCAAACATAAAAATAGTAAAAAAGTAAAGGAGACGCCGCAAAGTAGGGGTTTTACGTTTTCGGGTCTGTGGCAGTTAGGGAAGTGAACCCAAATTGCCCCAGACTCCCCTTCGGGTCGTCCTGGGGCCAATTGGAGGTTTAATAACAGCTAAAAAGGTTTCAATTTTCGTT
Organism: Panagrolaimus sp. LJ2414; assembly: GCA_024447195.1. NCBI lineage: Eukaryota > Metazoa > Nematoda > Chromadorea > Rhabditida > Panagrolaimidae > Panagrolaimus > Panagrolaimus sp. LJ2414. The sequence continues at coordinate 734,730 of JAMRXY010000073.1, read as the reverse complement.
GCGAGATTTAACAAAATCGAAATGGCATCTGGCGAAATGTCCTTCGAGCAGCCAAGTTTGTCATCTGATTTTTCACAATTAAAATCTGTCACTTTTTTGTTTTGAAAACTTAATAATATCCCTGGAAGGCTTGTAAAAATGACTATAAAATTGTAAATTAAAATTGTTACAAAAATTCGTGAATTTTTTGTCAGTTTTTCATAAAAACTTTTATAATATAAACACAAAAATCGACTAAAGGAAATCAATAACAATGCAGAATATGAAGCATGTGGAAGATCACCTAATAAATTTCCAATGAAAGAATTTGCATGACAAGATTTTCGAAAATAAAAAAATCTTGCAATATAATTATCACATACAAATCGATATGAAAGTAATAAATCCCAAAAAACTTGATTCAAAATAAACCATCGATAATTCTCTTTTATTCCACCAAAAATTGAAATAAGTGCAATTAAAAATAATAAAGCAACACAAATATGCCCAAAATTTATGTTATACAAAACCAATGCAATTGTTGCAAGTCCACATCGAAATTTGTCAAGGTCTTCTTTGACAAAGTTGTCCTTGAATGAAACGTTTCGATTGTATTTACAAGTAAAATTTGGGTCCATTTTTAACTTTTTCAGTTTTTCAAAAATCTGGCAATTTTTTTAAAAAAAACAAAAGTATGTTGTTGAAAATGATACCATTTTTCATAAAAATACAATTATATTTAAAGTACAGTAATCATATTTAATGCCTTTTAAATGTTTTCTACTTTTATTTAACATATATTTAAAATGCAATTATTACTTGTTTTTTGCCATGGCAAAAACATTAACACTGAAAAAGTTAAAAATAAGCAATTTCTACATGGTAATTATTTCACCAAAAACATTAAAATTTAATTTATTTTTTCATTATATTTATGTAAATTCTGAGTAGGCACTTATTATCAATGTTATTAATCACATTATACTTTAAAAAAGGCATGTTGCGAATAATTCAATAACGATCTAATATGAAAGTTTTTTAAAAGTGCCTCTGTATAATTTTTGTTATGTAGTAAATATTCATATTTGTGAACCGGGAAAAGTGAATTCCAAAAATTAAAAAGCTTCTGTGAAACATGTTTCAGTAACTTAACTTATTTTTACTTAAGTGTCAAATTTGTAACAATAAAAATGCAACATTTGTTTGAGTAGATTCTCTTTTCTGTAGCTAAAAGTTGAGCATAATTTTACAATATTTTTGATTTTTATTGCTGCATGTGTGTATATAACACTGTTTTGAGCAAAGTTGGTAAAAACATGAAATTGTCAAGATAAAAATATATAAAAATGAAATTCATTGCTGATTATTTTTACAATTTTTTGTTGCAAGAAATTTATTAAAAATTCAAATGACAATTGATTTCTATTAAAATTGTACAACTGTTGGAAATGCGTTCTCTCAAATCAAAGAAAAAAAAATTAATATTGAAAACTATTGAATGACCTTGTCATCGCTTTTTATTATTGAAAAATAAAAAAGGGAGAAAAGGAAGGATCACTGCTGTTTTGTAAGTTAACACATTCTTAATATTTTAAAGCACTGTTAAACGCTGTCATTAAATTTTAAGTGCCTTTTTAGGAAAAAAAAATATTTAAAAATAATTCTTTCTTTTTTCAATACAATAAAGTCAATTTTTTGTCGCTGTAATGATTTTAGTCATTGTTTAAACAAACGTTTGATAAAATAAATGACTTGTATTTGAATTTTTGATATTTTTAAAAAAATAAATATGAAAGCATAACAGTACCATTCTTTCTTTAAATTTGAAAGTGAAACAAAATTTTAATGCAAATTTTTTAAAATACATCCACTGCCAGTGGATTCAAAACGCAACCTTAAAAACCGAAAACACAGACCAATGCCGCTTTATTAATTTTTTAAAAAAACATGGGAAACTATCTTTCAATAAAATGCATTTATTTTTGCCTGCGTTTTTGTTATTTGTTACATTCTTTTTTATAAACTTGTCCCTTATTCTTTTAGTTACATTTCAATAATTCATTAAAGAAAATGGCATACTTTTGTAAATCATAGTTACAGTGCATTATTGTCAATAAACATTTGGTAATGTTTAACCAGAATCATCAAATTTTGCTTGTGTTTACCGTAAAAAAATCTTTATAATTGTATTATTTAAATGTTGCTTTATATTAGTTTTAATAAAATTTAATAACAATTTTTTTTTGTTCACAGCAGAACAATGTTTATCAGTATCACAAATATTTAACGGTTACAAACAATGCAACATCTATGTGTTTTTTTTGTTTCTTTTTTCACGAAAATTTTTCAACAGTGCGACAATTTAAAAAGAAGAAAGACATCGGTCGAAGGAATTTTAATGATAGCACAGCAACAGTGCGAAGACTTTTTTGTTTAGAAAAATAAATGAAAAGATCAATTTTAACGGGGAAAAACTGCGTATGTGCGTATTTTTGAGCGTAGAAATACGCACACAGAAAGTTGTTTTTCCACTTTGATCCAGGAAAGAAAAGAAATTTCATTTTACTTTTTTTCGTCAGAAAAAAAACATGATTTTTGAATATTTTATTTCTTTATTTGCAAAACGAAACATCTGAAACATAATCATTAGCTTTTAAGAAAAAGAATCAAGCTATAATTAATTACTGGGATTTCTATGAATGAAGACAAATTAAGTCTTAATCCCATTAAAAATGTTAAACAAAGAAAAATCTTTACAGAAACATCAAAAAATTAGTTTTTAATTATGTACAAAAAGTCAACCATTTCAGACCACTTAAAAAAATTGATTTTGGACACGTTGCTCAAAGTTGAAAAAAGAAATGGGTAATGTCAACAACATTTCGTAGCACACAAAAAAACGGAGAACGAGTTTTTTAAAAAAAATGTCACCGATTTTACTTTTCGCAGTTGAAAAGAAAAAAATGGTCACAAAAAAGAATCATTTTCAATTATTTTATGTCAAAAAAATTCAGTCAGTTTTTGAATTTTTTAGAAATATTTAAAAAAATTAATGCTATCATAATAACTAAAATATTTGTTTATATTTTGGTTATTACGATATACTCATTTCTTTATTTGTTGTCATTTTAATCAGTAAAGAAATGAGTATAGCAGCACATCTACATTTTCAATTAAAAATTTTTAATGAAGAAAAGATTTTTTAGATGAATCGGAAAAACGATGTTTACTGCAGATGAACTTTTAACAGTATCACAAATAGCTTGTTTTATCAACCAATAATTAATGAAAGTAGAAAAAAGAGTTGATCAAAAAATTGAACAAGTAAGGGTTGGCCATAACATACTTTTTAATGTAATTATAAAAGTCACCAAAATCCAGTTACTGGAATGCAACGAAATCTTTCTTTTATTTAAAAAAATCAATAAAAATCGGGGAAATGCGCATTTACTTTTTTTTAACCAAAACACTTACTTTTTTTCAGCCAAAGAAAACACAGCAGTTTTGAATATTTTGTTTCTCTATTTACACAATTAAAAATTAAAAGCATAATTGTTAGCTTCTAGGAAAAGTTTTTTTATAGAGCTATAAAAGTAAGAATTGTTTAGCAGACATCCGGTCATTATATCCCATTAAAAATGTAAAACAAAGAAAAGGCTTCACAGAAGTGTTAGTTATGAATGAAGTTAAATTAATTACAAACTGTTGGGTGTACGGAAAACCTGGACTGGACCAACTTCTGGACTGGACTGGGGTTTCCTGGACTGGAATAGTGTTCTTCAAAAAACTGTTATTAAATTGTTAAAAATAGATAAAATAAGTTGTTTTTAATTTCCCCGATGGGTTATTTAAAAAAATCGGATATTTGAAGAATCTGAAGCCTTCAAATGCCATCAAGTCTAGAATTTTCGATTTTTCAAACCTTAAATATTGCCCCAAGGTAAAAAATGATTTTGAAACTTGTAGTATCTTAGGAACCCATAAAATATATCATATATAACAACTCGAAATTGCTTATTTTATCAATTTTAAACATAAAACATAAAGTTTACACTTATAAGATAGAATTAAAGGTTGAGTCCATGTTTGAAAAATCGAAAATTCTGGACTTCACGGCATTTGAAGGCTTCAGATTCTTCAGATATCCGATTTTTTTAAATAACCCATCGGGGACATTAAAACCAACTTGTTTTATCTATTTTTAACAATTTAATATCAGTTTTTTTGAAGAACACTAGTCCAGTCCAGGAAATCGCAGTTCAGTCCAGAAGTTGGTCCAGTCCAGGTTTTCCGTACACTCCAAAATATTTTACTGTATTGGAAAGAAATCTTTTTAGGTTGAGCAAAATTTATACAAAATTTTTGATTATTATTGTTACATGTGTGTATATAGCACTGTTTTTAGCAATACCACTGAAACATGAAACTGCCAAGATAAAAATATATAAAAGTGAATTTTATTGCTGATTATTTTTACATTCTTTTTTATTTGCAAAAAATTTATTAAAAATTCAAATGATAATTGATTTCTATTAAAATTGTACAACTGTTAAAAACGCGTTCTCTCAAATTAAAGAAAGAAAGAAAAAAAATCAATGTTGAAAACTTTTGAAAAACCTTGTCATCCCTTTTTTTATTGAAAAATGAAAAACATGAGAAAAGAAAGGATCGAAGAATTGAAAAAGAAATGAAATATTATTTTCATCTTTTATGACATGATTTTTTTCATGCATGGATAGCGACAAAATGCCAAGCAAAAACTTTATCAAATTAATTATTGTTTCTAGGTCTGGGTAAGCTTCACGTTGTTTGTTATCATTTTGAAAAGTCAATGCTTTATAGAAATATACGTTAATTTATTACATAATTTATTTTGTGATTTTTTGTAAAAAAATATAAAATATTCAAAGGGCTGCTTTTGATGGTGTATAACACAGAAAAGATTTTAAAAAATATTAAACGAAAGGAAGGTTTTTTGGATCGCCGATCTGTTGCTAGTTTTAAAAAATTGTTTTCCTTTTTTTTCTACGAAAGAAAGAAAGAAAGGAAAACAATAACGTTTTTGTTTAACAAAAGCTTTAGTTTATTTTGTTTGGGTTTGTTTTTTTTTTGCTTTTGTATAAGGAAAATAAAAAAGCTGTTAAATGTTTTTGGTATTTGAAAAATTAAAAAATGCTTTTAAGTGAGAAATTTTTTTTTACAGCCTTCGAAAATGTTTTGAGAAAGTATTATTTTTGTATAAAAATTCATAAGCAATCATGTACAAATTCATCAACAAATGAGGTCAATTTCAAAAATTGCAGCTTTATATCGCAGCATTATGCAAAAGTATTACAAAAATCCGTACAATGGACACCTTTATATACTTTTTAAACATTACTTTTTTGTTTGAACAGCAAAAATATAACTCAAAGAATACAGTGAAAATAAAAATGTGTGCCATTTACCTTAGGTTCTTTATTTGTGTGTACCTTGGGGGGCCAAAGTACATCGGGTCCTAAAAATGTTCCATGGATTTTTTGTTGGGTGTAATTCACATTCCGATAATTTACACAGGAATTTCTAGTTTTTTAACTTAATTTTGGTGTCATTGAATAGTTTTTATCATAATGAAATGGGTGTTATACACTGGGTCAGTTGGGCATAATTAAAAGCATACTTTTATTATCGGTTGAGCCGAGTCAGAAAAGGAGACAATCACCAGCTCCCCCTTCTTGCTTTATAAATGCTGCGGCCGTGAGCGGTGCTACTGTTAGGACACCAAACATCAAAGGCGGGTTACAATAAAAAAATGTTTTTTTCATTCGTTTCAAAATTTATCAAAAATTCAAATGACAATTGATCAAATATAAAAATAGTACAATTATTAGAAATGCGTTCTCTTTAATTAAAGAATGAAAAAACCCAGCGTCAAAATTTTATGAATGACCTTGTCATCGTTTTTGCATTGAAAAATAAAAAGTAGGAGAAAGGAAAGGATAAATATCGTTCACTTCTTTTTTAGAACGACAGAATGCAAAACAATAATTCTGCAAAAAATCATTATGGTTTTTGTGAAATTTCTATTATTTTAATCGCTCTTGTTGAGTAGCAAACATTAGTCTTTCATTTCAAAATCCTTAAATTGGTTATCAAAGCCATCAGTCACCTTTATAAATTATTTTGGGATTTTTTTGCAAAAAATTTATTAAAAATTCAAAGAGCTTTTGATTGTGGAAAACACAAAAAAAACATTTTAAAACGTGAAAGAATGGTTTCAAATCTTCGATCTTGTTAGATTAAACTCAAAAAAAAAAATAAAAAATGGAAAACAAATAAAATTGAGCTTTTTTATTGATAAATTTAATGCATTGGTCTTTTTTATTTGTGTTTTTGATATTTTTGAAAAGCAAAATAAAAAAACTATCTCACATTTTCAAACATTTAAAAAGGTCAAAAGTGTTTTGCGGTGGGAAAAGATTTTGATAGCTTTCAAGCCCATTAAATATATTTTTAAGATGTCTTATTTTCGTACAATTAAAGCATACATAATTGATATAACATTGCCTTAAAAAAAATGTCAATCCCAAAATTTAAGCTTATTTACATTGCAAAATCTTAAAAATACTGTTGTTACGGTAAACGTCGATACGGTTGTAACAATTACGGCTTGTACACCATTTCGCTTTCTAATACAAATGATCCTTTAAATAATACATTAAAAATAAAATTGTGAATCATTGTTGTAACGGTTACGGTACAAGTGATCTATTTTTTTGATAATTTATGGTTTATGCTCATAAATTAGCTAAATAAGTTCATTAACAATAAAAATTAAGATAAAGTTAAAAAGTGTAGATGGTAATAATTTGTTAGACAAATTTGTAGTTGTTGTTGAATCTAAAGTTGAAGGTTTTGTTGGTTGTAAAGAAGTGGTTGTAAGTATAGTCGACAATTGAACAGTCGTTAATTCACCAGCATTAGGATTTAATTTAATATTATTGCACCGATCTGTATTGCAACAATAATATTGTCCTGATAAACCTGGGTAATTGAAATTTTGTGCACCAACTTTCTTAAAATTTTTTATCATTGAGTTTATAAAACCACGAAACCGAAACAAAAACTAATATTAACTTACAGTACAATTTTTTAGTGGTTTTACACCATCAACTTCAAGTGTAATTTGATTATCACAACCTTGAAATTGAAATAATCCCCCATGAATCATACATTCAATTTGAACACAAAATTCAACACTTTCATCACATACCATATCCGTTGACAATATATTTGTCAAACAGACTAGGCCATTAATAGCTGTTGCAAAAATGACAACAATACAAATTTGAATCAGAAATTTCATATTTGACCCGTTATTCAAATTTTAATTTAATCTTTTTGTCGAATGCTTCCAAAATCAAAAATTTGGTCTTTTCTTATCAAAGAAATACATAAAAATACTCAAAAACTTGAAATGATGTGAGAAAAAACGTTGACAAATCATCACTAATAAATAATAAAAAAGTAATAATATCTTTTTAATAGAGTTAAAAGGTGTGGTTCAAAAAATTGACCAAACTAAACATTTAAATTCCCTTATTGCTACAGAATCATTATATCTTTATCAGACTTGAGATACAACTGGATAGCCAAAATTACAACTTTAATTCTTTGAAAAGAGTTGGAATTTCATATTATCATAACTATTGTGATTCTATTCTTTTTCCATGACTCAAATGCTCCCATCTTTTTTCATACCCAAAAAATCAAAAAATGGAAACCTTTTTTTTAGAAAGAAATTTCATGTTTTAAAACTTAAAAATTTCTTTCTAAAGACGCTTTTCTGTGGAAAGGACAGATGACTGAAATATTTGTTTATGTGAGAATGACCAAAAACAATGATTAGAGCTTGTTTGACATTTAAAAATTTTTTAAACAAGCTGAAAACTTTGGATAAAAATACAAAGTATAAGAATTGCTTCATTTTTTTGCAGTTTTTGAACATGATTGATTGAAAGACTTTTTAATTTTCATTTTTCTTCAAAAAAACTTGAAGACGTGCAAAAAATTTCTTCTCCTTTATCTTCCTTTTGAAGGGCGTGAAAAAAAAGAAAAACAGCAAAAAAAGTTGTTGGAAAAGTGTGATTAATGATGGTTAAGGCGACTAAGTTATATTTACACACGTCAACATTTTTTGGGACATGTATGTATACATTTGTTTTAGAGTGAAGAAAAAGTAGTTTTTTGTTGCTGCTATATTTTTGAATGTTTAAGAAATTTTAAATAAAAAATACCAACGAAAGTTTTTTGTTGAAGGAAGTTTAATCTATTTGAAAATATTGCTTGTTAATAAAAGCACGCATTTTTTCAGACACCACATTATCCAGAACTCCATAATGCAATAATAATTATTTTCAACAATGCCACTAAAAACATTAGATCGCATGTTTTGAAGATAAAATTATATCAGTAAAATTTAATTGTTGATTGTTTCCAAAATCGTTTTGTATTCTTTAATATTTCTCAAAAATTTAAATAACACTCGACTCAAATTAAATAAACTTTTTATCACTACTAAGATGTGTTCTTTAATTAAAGAAAGAAATAAAACATAACAGATTGTTTAAATAAAAAAAAAACATATTTTTAATCCGATTCTTCCTATTTGCTAAATTGTCTTTTACAAAAATTTTGGTGATGGTTACATGGATAATGAGCTTAAAACACCGTAATTTTAATCTTCAACATTGATTAGATGTATGTAAAACCATATAAACATGATAATTGATTCAAATGATATGTAAAAGTTGGATTCGAATCTTCTTATTCCGATTCCGATTCCGATTCCATCGATTCTTACATAAGAATCGGAATCGAGAATCGAGAGAACTGGAATCGGAATCAGGAAAACACTGTGAAATACACTTATGTTTATGACGATGAAATACAGAATAAAAAGTTTATCAAAAATCATTATTGTTTTGTATGTATTTGTCGATGAAATTCAATATTATTTTGAAGTCAGAGATTCATCAAAATCAAAACATTCAATGCATTAATTTTGATATAATTTGTTTTGTGCATTTAGCAAAAATATAAAAAATTCAAAAACTTTTTTGTGTATGAAAGCACAAAAAACATTTCAAAAAAAATGAAGAAAAAATGATTTCAAATCTTTGATCTTGCTCGATTTAATGCAGAAAGGAGCAAAAAATGAAAGACAAATTTATAACAAAAAATATTGTTTTTGTTGAAAAATATCTAAAGACTTTAGTTTTTAGGTGTATTTTTTTGATAAAGGAAAAATAAAGAAATGTCATTCATTTTTTAACATTTCAACAGATTAAACGTGTTGAGGTGAGAAAAAAAATTTTAAACCGCAAAAATTTATTCAAGAAGTCTTCTTTTTGTATCATAGTAGTATGAATAAGCATGCAAAAATGTTGATAACAAACATTTGCTTCACAAAACAGTAATCAGCTGCAAAATCGAACAAAAAATATTTATGTAATTTTCAAAATAATTTTAACATTTTTTCTGTTATAATTAGAGATGTGCATGGCGTTATGCGACGCGAGTGTTCCCCTTCACTTTTTTTCAGTCAAAGAAAAATGCAAGAGAGATATACTGTAGAAATTGAAACTTTTTTTTTAACTTTCAATTTTTATCCTACTATATGTAAAATTTTACGAGGATTCCGAAAATCCAACTTTTGGACATCATTTCCATGCAAAAAATCTGAAAAAAAGTCAAAAAACTGCTTTTTTTAACGTTTTTCAGAAAATGATATACTACACTCCGAGCCCTTCCAGCTTGTAACCATATCAGTTCGATAGAGCTTTTAATGCCCCAGAAGTGCTATTTTTTAGAAATCACGCACAATCAAGCACAAAGACATGATCCATGTTTTTCTTATTTTCCTCTTCTTTTTTTCTCAAAAAGTGCATGAGTGCGAATTCTCGACTAAAGTTGTTTGTATGTTTGTCCGAGTGGAAGACGGTGTTCGGGTAACAAGCATGCAGTCGATGGTTCAATTTTTTTTTCATTTTTTAGAAATATTTTTATTTATTTTATAATACAATGGGTTGCGAAAACTTCAACTAATTTTTGTCATTTTTTGTCACCTTTTATCACCTTTTGTCACCTTTTGGCACCTTTTTTAATTAAACGATTTCTACAGCATATAAAGTCATGAAACTTTTTTAAATTTGTTTACTGATATCTTAGGAAGAGATTGGTACAACTTATTGCCCTCCCCGACCCCTGTATCCCCCAGGGGGCCCCGTTTGTCCCCGTCATTTTTAAAAAACAGGAAATTAGCATAAATATTTTTTTCTAATTTTTTACAATTTTTTAAAACCTGTTATTCCTGTTTTTTAAAAATGACGGGGACAAACGGGGCCCCCCTGGGGGATACAGGGGTCGGGGAGGGCAAAAAGTTGTACCAATCTCTTCCTAAGATATCAATAAACAAATTTAAAAAAGTTTCATGACTTTATATGCTGTAGAAATCGTTTAATTAAAAAAGGTGCCAAAAGGTGACAAAAGGTGATAAAAGGTGACAAAAAATGACAAAAATTAGTTGAAGTTTTCGCAACCCATTGTATTTAGAATAAACCAATTAAAAAAACTAAATTTAATTGAAGATTTTAAGTTGATAATTGTATAAAAAAGCCAACGGAGAATCAAACAAAAAAATTGCTGCAAAAAAGTGTGTTTTTTGCAACCCACACGAAAATATTTAAGAAGAAAAAGTGTTCCCCGACTGAATAAAAATTGGTTTTTGATATTTTTCTTTATCAATTATCTTTTTTATCAGTATTATTCCTTTTAGTTATTTTTATCAATTATTAATCAGAAAAAAATTCTGCATTTATTGTTACCAAAATTATATTTATAGCTAAACTTTGAAAAAACACTGCACATCTCTAGTTATAATATAACAAAAAAAAATGTTAAAAAAAACAATATTATTGAAAAGTTTTAACTCCATTATTAATGATTTTAACAGATCCTTTTGAAAATAATTTCATCGTTTTTAATCTCAAGCAATTTTTATTTATTTATATTAGCCTTTGAACGAATTAATTACCAGTTTTTTGGGTGTGTTTAAAAAATGTATAAAAATATTCAAAGAAAGGAAGAAAATGCATTTTTTTGCAAAGAAACTACGTCAATTTTTTTTTTCTTTTTTCTTCCTTTTTTGTGTTACCACGAGCAAAAACGCTGAAAATATTTGTTCTCAACATAAACACAGAAAAAAGCAACACATGTGTGACACAAGCTGTTTTTTTTTTCTTTTTTCGTCTTTTTTTGTCTGAAAAAAAGGCATCATCCAACCCATCTTTTTCTCTTTTTCAAACTAAAAAAACAAAAATAATTGTTTTTCTTGAATAAAAGAAATTCTTCATTATTTTTTGCACTTTATGTTTTTGAATATTTAAAAATTTAAAAATACTGAAAACAAACGAATATTATGTTATTACAAAAATATATACTGTTTGTAATGTTTCAAAATAGGATATTAATAGGTGCAACATGTAGTATGTTTCCAATAAATAAATGTTGAAGATTTTAACAAAAAGATTACATTATATTTTAAATAAATGTAATAAATTTTTTTAACCCCTAAAAGTCTTAACTTTTTAACCGTCAACAAATACTTATAAAGTTTTCCTTTTTTCCTAATAACAATAATTTCAGCTTTTCTAATGTGCTTGTTAAAACAAAAAACAATGTATTGCAAAAAACATAGCTTTTTGTAGAAAAAAAGCAAATATTTATCTATTTTGATTATATTTTTTGCTTTAAAAAAGAAAAAAAATACGATTCCTGCCCTTTTTTGGAAAAATATTTGAATGCTGACGCAACTTTTAAATGGTCTTTCTTCCATCTTTTTTTACACCAAAAAGTTGGAAAAATCATTTTTTGACTTTTTTGATTTGAACAAACACGTTGTTCTCTCTCTTTTTTTGAATATTTTAATCAATATTTAAAACTGACAGAATGAATGAAAACGTAATAATCTTGATCTTGACTACAGTCAAACTTTATTATTATATTTCTTAAAGGACCAAGAAACAAGGCGTAATAACGTGGAGAAAATGAGTATTTTGCCGGACATTATTAAAAAAAATCCGATTATGCGGAATAATTTTCTTTTTATTAATAAAAAAGATTTAAAACAACCAGGAACATCGAAGTCATAAAATTTCTGCCGTTTTTGAAAACTATTGCTTATTGTGTTTAATGTTTTTGAACAGTAAACAATTATTTTAAGCAAATGTCATTGTCATGATACATTAATAAGAAAAAAACTTTTAACAAAATAATTTGAAATTGGTTTTCTCCAACAGTCTCACTATTCACTGAAATTCAGGGCTTTTAACAATAAAACATTGGATTCAAAAATGAAGCTTTTTGTAGAAAAAAACATGATTTCATTTTTTTCTTTAAAAAAAAAGAAAAAAATACGATTGTTGTCCTTTTTTAAACACATTTTTGTTTGTTGACTCAACTTTAAAATGGTCTTTCTTTCACTTTTTTACAATACCTTACAAGCAAACTGTCGCAAAAAAAGCGGTAAACAGCGGTAAAAAGCGGTAAACAGCGGTACACATTTTGCCAAAAGCGGTCCGCGAAATTCAAATATTGAATATTTTGAGTTTATTAATTCTACAATAAAAAAGCGTTGTTTTTATTAATTTTTGGCATATTTTTGCATTATTTTTTATGCAAATTAATAAAATAATATATTTTTTATGAATTTTTGACATAATAACCTGATAAAAGTTGTTTTTTCTCTATTTTTCAGATTTTTTTCAGTTTTTATGACAAAATATAATCTTAACGTTAATAATTAAAATCTTTGCCAATTTTCTATTTAATTTGTTTATTTTCACATCCATTTTTGCAATAATTAATTAAGAGGACAAATAAATTTATGTTTACAAGGGAACGTTCAGATATGATAATTAAGTTTTGGCTCCAGAAATAGCTTTTCGTCATTGTCGAGGCTTAAACACTAATATTACGGGCTGATATTACGGACTGATATTACGCCGTTTTAAATATAACTTCAATTTAAAGTTTCCCTTGAACACCCTCTTTTCTTTAACTGTCTTTCGGTCGCAACACAGCTGTTGGTCTGGATGGTGTAGTGGTTAACGTTTTTGGTTATGAACCAAACTATGGGGGTTCGAATCCCCGCATACTTTTTTTAAATTTTTCAGGTAAATAATTGATGGAAATGTTGTTGTTTTTTATTTAAACAATTTTTTAACACCAATTATCATGATTTTTAAAGGGATTTGTTGTACATAAAACATTTTCCTAATCTTTTGAAATTTGTAGGTTTTTGCAGGTTTTGATTGAGTGTAAATATTAAAATAGTTTTATCGCATTTTTTAAACAGTAATAAGTAACATTACGGTAATATTTGTGGTAAATTTGACTTTTGGGTCAAAAAAGGTCAAAAGCAGATGGCTCACTGATCGTCGGCGTCTCCATTTTGGGAAAATCGGTAACACTGGTAGTTGTTGAACCCTCCCTATCCGTCATAGAACTGCTTTGATCTTTGCCGCAACTTCAAAGCGGCGGCATACAGGGCAGACCCCCTCCCTGGAGTGATTTTTCTTTTAACCATACAGAAGATCATGACCGTAATAAAAAACGCTAAGCAAAATTATAAAAATAAGTCCAGTGAAAAAATTCTTCGAAATGATAGCCAAATTTGCGGGACAAAATTTTGAGATTTCTTTTAATTTCTTTAATCTTTGGATCAGGGATAACAATTTATGGACAACATCGCCATTTAAATCTTGTAAAACCATCAAGAGATTTCATAACAATCATGACCAGCTGCGCAGTGACAAAGAAACGACCTGATGGATCTCGTTCCCCATAATTCATTGACGGATGTTCAATAAAATGAGTCCGTACAACTTCAATGTCACTAGTATCGATGAAATGAGCTTGCCCAGCAGGAGAATTTTCTGAATAAACAACTAGCCGTCCCCCTTGAGGAGCCCATTTGCAAAAATGGATGTGAAAATAAACAAATTAAATAGAAAATTGGCAAAGATTTTAATTATTAACGTTAAGATTATATTTTGTCATAAAAACTGAAAAAAATCTGAAAAATAGAGAAAAAACAACTTTTATCAGGTTATTATGTCAAAAATTCATAAAAAATATATTATTTTATTAATTTGCATAAAAAATAATGCAAAAATATGCCAAAAATTAATAAAAACAACGCTTTTTTATTGTAGAATTAATAAACTCAAAATATTCAATATTTGAATTTCGCGGACCGCTTTTGGCAAAATGTGTACCGCTGTTTACCGCTTTTTACCGCTGTTTACCGCTTTTTTTGCGACAGTTTGCTTGTAAGGTATTGTATTTATCAAAAACATGGAAAAATTATTCTTTCCCTATATTGAGTTGAACAACCACGTCGTTCTCTCTCTTTTTTTAAATATTTAAATCAATATTTAAAACTGACAGAATCAATGAAAAAAAAAGATTTTAATTATATTCTGTTGCAGATTATAAAATAATCATTAGGCTAATAACAAACGTTTATTTGCATTTTAAATGTAAAGGAGTTTAAACAATCTTACCCATTTTAATTATTGATACTTTTATAAAATCACAAAGCAATCCACAATATTGTTTGAAATATTATACAAATGTCATTTAATTTAATAGGTCTGCTTATTAATGTTAAAAAAGTCTTCGCAAAATTAATATTTTGAGCTACTTGTAACGAGTAAACATAAGTGTAGCATTTAAGTTAACATCATTTTTTTACGGAAAAGTTTGACACTGTTATTTGATAAAAAAAAACTTTTTAAGATTAATAGGTTTTACTAATTAATCCACAAATATTTTTTAACAATTTTTTGCGTGAAAAAGTTAGAGAATATTTGATTTATTAATTAATAATGTGTATGATAGCATTAAATATCTATCAGCTAAACATCGTAAAATCAAGATTAATTTGTATTCGATCAACATTATCATAGTTTAAAAAATCTATCAGGTTCTTTGCTAAATGAAATATTAAAAAAAGGATTTTAAAAAATTGACTTTTCTTTCTCCAATCGATAGAGAAAAACACCACAAAATCGCCAAAACACATTTTATTGTTGTTTGTCTTTCTTTGTCAAAAAGTGATGACAGAAGGAGCAGAGAGTATGCCATATATTAGTCCGAATCAATCGACGAACGAATTTTTTTTAAAATAAAAATCGTCAGATTTTTTGCAGCAAAAAATTTTTATTCAAACAGATCCATTTTTCTAGCATGACCCAAAAAAAGTAGGTAAACTGATGCCACATTTAAAAAAGATAGCAAAAACTTTTTACAAACCAATGCAAAATTATCTGATAATAATGCTGGCATTTGGAATTTTACAGAATAAGAAGCAATGTTTTCTAACCGTAGACCACCCCAGAGGACGCCAGAGATAAGACCCCATATTCTGCTCATATAATGGCCTTGAGTAAGGATAGTTATGGGGTAAATAATAGCAGCGGAGGTCCAACCGTTTTTGTTTAACAACAGTTTGAAAATATTGAAAATACCCCTGCACTTTTTCCCATTTTCATGAGTGAATTCGGCAATTGTCCAAATTTCAACATTATTTCACGGATATATAGGTTTTCGAACATGCTGAATCCGAATCTAAAACGCTTGAGCAAATTCGACCTCTTCAAGTTCCATTATCACATAAATATTTGGTATCCGTAAACGTTTTTGGGAGTATTTTCAGTATTTTCAAATTGATGTTTTAAAAAAACGGTTGGACCTCGGCAGCTAACATTTACCATAAAACTATCCATACTCAAAGCCGTTATATGGGCAAAATATGGGGTCTTATCTCCGGCGCCCTCTGGAGTGGTCTACGGTAAGGTCTAAAAAAACAGCAACAATTTTTTTAAAGGTCACATATTTAAATAAATAATTGTGACCTTTAAAATCATGATGCTCTAACTTTATCAACACGAAAGAATAAGAAATTTACATTTCTGAAACTAAAATGTTTACATTATTTAATGATAAAAGAAAATAAATTTCTAATAGCAAATATATTGATGTTTAGCTTTTTACGTTGATTAATTGTTAATATTTTTTGTTAAAAGAAAAAAAAGCATTAAATTTATTTTATTGAAAAAAATTTATTTATCAAAGTCAAAAATTAAGATACTTGATTTTCCCATATTTATTTTTAAATGAATCTTCTGACGTTGCATTGAAAATAAAGGTATCTATTTTAAATTACGTTTGAAGTTATTTTTACAAATTAGAATAATTTATTTGTGGGAAGAATTTTTTAAAATTGCAATAAAATATTAAAAACCAAAACGAGACTTTTTCTCTTTTGACTCATTCAAGAAACAAAAAATTATTCATTTTATGTGTTCCATTCCAACAAGGACTTTTTTGCTGTTTAGAAATGTCTGTCAAAAAAGGCGCCAAAGGATGACTTTGTTTTTGTTGCTGTTTTTTTTTGTGAAAGCATTAAATGAACTTTTTTTGATCAAAAAGGTTTTCCTATTCTGATTTATTTCTCACTCGAACAATGTTTGTCCAGGAAACGACGAACGTCATCTCTTCTTTGGGTTATAAAACGTTTTCTATCTTGAAATTTGAATATTTTATATAATTTTTGGGGAGAAAGTAAGACAACAGATTTACATATTTGAACACAGGTACAGCAAATATTGTTTGAGAAACAAAATTTAAAAGATGCCATAGCCTTCATTTCAATTTTAAATAATTTTTTTGAGTATTTATTATCAAATAATTTGTTTTTTACGGGGGAATTTCCCAATGCCAACTTTTTTTAAAAATTAAATTTTATTTATAAATCCATCCATAATCATATATATATAAACAATCATAAGTTTAGGAATATTTTATTTATTTATTTATTAATGATCTGTTCATGAATTTGTAATCAAATTTATTTATCTTTAAAATAAAAAAAATAAATTTCATCGATATGGTCAATGTTAAAAACCTATCAGTGTTTTCTCTGTGAAAAATAAAATATTCAAAATAAATTTCAATTAAAAAAAGTCAACGTTTTTTGCTTCATCAAGAATCGAAAGAGAGAAAAACACCAAAAATTCGATCCTGCTCGTTTTCCACTTTTTTGTTGTTGTCGATCTTTCTTTGCCAAAAAATGATGACTGACGGACAAATATCAGGCGATATTGATACAAAAATCAAAAAATAAAAACCTAAGATGACTTCAGAATTTTTTATGGAAGCAGCGCAATTCTTGACTGAACGCTTGATTCCAACGTGTTATATGAAACTTTTCAATTTTCATAATTTTCTTACTGTCATATTTTTTAGAAGTTCTACAGCAAACATGAAATAAAACTGAATTAGAATATGATAATATCACACTAACAGTTCTGTTAATGTATGTTTCGCGATTTTTTAAATAGTTTTTAACATTAAAATCAAATATTCAAAAGCTGATGGTGATTTTAGTCACAAAATGTATTGTTTTTTTTGTTAGAGAGAGAAGGAAGAAGTATTCGCGAGTCGCGACCCATGATTATTTGTTAAACAATTTTTTACACACTTTCTTTCTTCTTTTGAAATAAAAATAGTTCGAAGTAGTCTCCTCCTTTTATTATGTTGATTTTCCTCAAACACCCCTTTTTCCATTTTTGTTGTTGTCTGTCTTTCTTTGTCAAACAGTGATGACTGACAGAAGGACAAATATCAGGCGATATTATGTGCGAACATAAACCAAAAAGCATAACATGCATTTTTTAATAAACTGAACCTCAAGTCTGTGCAAAACAAGTTTAAAAAAATTTTTATTTATTTGCTTTATTTATTTAAGTTTTCGAAATGGTACCAAAAAAGTATAAAATGGTCATTCAATAATGTCAAAATAAAAAACAAGAAATTTAATTTGATTCATTGCAAATTTATTTTTTTCATAAACCCGAATTGGGGAGAACCAAAAATTTATTTAATCGATACTCAAAGTAATAAATGTATTTAATAAAATCAAAAATTAAGATACTTAATTTTCCCATATTTGTTTTTAAATGATGATTTCTAAGTTGAAGAATTAAATATTTTCTTTTTTACATTACTTCAAAAATCGATTCAACAAAATTGAAAAAAATTATTTGTGGGAAGAATTTATTTTTAAAGCTGTAATAAAATATTCAAAACCAAACGAGACTTTTTCTCCTTTGATTTTTTTCAAACAACACAGACTCATTTATTTTGTTTTTTTTTATTTCAACAGTGAATATTTTTTGTTTGAAAATGTCCAACAGAAAAAGGCGCCAAAAATGGCTTTGTTTTTGTTGCAGTTTTTTATCTTTGACAGCATTAAGTAAAACAAGAAACATCTTTGTTTTGTTGAAAAAAGGGGGTCAGACGTTTGTTTTCTTTTTCTCAGAAAAACAGATGGTTTTTCCAAGAAGACAGTCGTTTTCCCTTTTTTTAGAAGAAGAACCAAACTGGGTTTTTTTGTGGTTAAAAAACAATTTCTGCTATTTTTGAATATTTTGGATCATATTTGGGGAAAAAAGAGGAACAACAGATTTACCTTAGATATTTGAATATAGCTACAATAACAAATTTCGTTTCACATTTTTCTAAAAATGATGTACCCTAATGAACCAATTTTTAGGATTTTTTACTATCAGGTCGTTCCAAAAGTTTTGAGCCTTTTTTCATTGGCAGAACACTTCACCAAGTGTAAAAAAGGCTCAAAATTTTTGGAACGACCTGATATCTTATAGTCAATTTGTTAAGCATTAAAAATCAAACATTTTAAAAACATGGAAACAAAAAATTCAACAAAGCAACAAAACAAATTTCTAAGCAGATTTTTTCGACTTCGGATTCGACTTCAGATATCCGTTCTACCTCCAATATGTTAAACATCTGCCACAAACTCAGTAAGTAAGCTAATAAAGTAAACTTTGAGTTGCATTTTTTTTAAATATTTTTTTGAAGTTGCCTTATTCAACAGCATCTTTTGCCTTAACAGAAACACCATCTTCGGGCCATTTTTGCTACCCGATATTCTCAATCAAAAAAACAAAAGATAGAATAAAAACAAAAAATGAGTGAAAAAGTTTCCTTTTTTACATTGCCTGATTTTGAAAATTTGGTCATATCGTAGTTTTTTTATGTTCGACAGTAACGGTTTTGTATTTTAATATGCAAAATTTATATTGTTTTGTACGTCCAAATTGATCAACAATTCTAAAAACAAATTGTGATTAATTAATCAGAGAAGGTTTTTATCATCTTTGACAAACCAACCTCATTGATGATGCCGAAAAATGCTTAACAATGTTTTTTAATGTGAAACATTTATTTTGTCAAAAATTATTTATTTTACACATTACGATATCACATTCTGCACTTATTACAAGAGTGAAAAATAATGATCAATATGCAAAAAATAAGTGCGTTTTAAGGATGTTCTTTATCTTTTTTCATTTCACATCTGCCATTGATACATCGAAGCATCCATGGACAATCAGAATCCTTGACACATTCCGGTGGAGGCAATTTTCCATGACGTTCAGGTTCTTTGTCTTTCTTCATTTCACATCTACCATTGATGCATCGAAGCATCCATGGACAATCAGAATCCTTCACACATTCCGGGGGAGGCAATTTTCCATGAATGTCAGCTTTTTTGTCACTCGCATAACTTTCTTTAATAACAAAAACACAAACAACGATTCCGAGGAAGAAAGCAAAAATTCATTTTCTCTGAAATGTTAGTTTTTATTGTTTATAAATTAGAAGGGTTATAATTTGTTTAAAACAATTGGGCTTTGTTTATTTTACTGCCCAAAATATTTTGATAAAGATCACGCGGATTTAAGCCGGGCTATAATTAACTAATAATTGATCGAGAACATATAAGTAAATTTTTTTCTTATCTTGTCCCATGGCACTTTATTGTTCGATCCCTTTAATCTCCAAGGTATTCAAAAAAAAAATCATCCCCCGTATTTTTCCAGGCTATTTGAGATGTTTAAAATCTGACATATGGGGGGTCAATACTTGGCAACGATAATTTATATTCTTTCAACCATATTTAGACCATACATTTTTAACTGTAGAAAAGAAAAGATGAAACAGTTTAATATTTTGTCAAATAATATATGAACGCTACAGAAAGAAGAGGAGTGGCTTTCAATGAGTTGATAAAAAATGTTGTAAAAATGATGTCAACATTAAACCTTATAAAAAATAAAAATCGCTTTAATTTTTTGTCTGAAAGCATTTTGAAAAAGAAGTTTAATAGATTATCTTCGTAAAAAGTAGAAACTTAACGTTCACACATGGCTTTTAAAAATGTTTAAAAAAATAAAAGCAATAGTGCAAAGTTTATAATAATGACGATATTTTTAATTTTTTTCTTTAGATGTCTCAGTTTTTTGTTAATGGATTTCATATGAACTGACGTGTGATAACAATTTTTTATTTTATGCAATGCTTACACAATAAAGTATTGTTATGTTGGCTTTAAAGAGAATTGTAGAATTTTATTGTATATTAGTATAGTAGTTTGAATAAGAAAGAAAATATGACAGAAAAGGATAAGATAAGATTATATTATACGTTCCCGACAACAGAAGTAATAGCAAAAAATAAATATTTTCAAATTAAAAAATACATTAAAAAATACATGGAAAAAAACATACAATTTCAAAAGAATAAAAAACAAAGAATTTTAAGAACAGTAAAATTCAATTTCAGTATTCATTAAACAATGTTTGGGTAATTTTTAAAATTGAAAACTATTTTAAGAAATTTTTTTACAAAAGAATTTGTTTCTCAAAATAAATTATAAGCAGATAAAATGGCAGAGAAAGGGCAAGATTTTATAATCTTTAGAAGGACGGAGATGGAGACAAGTTTAAAACCAAATGGGGGGGGATCGGGGATCAATACTCCTAAATCTCATCTGTGCTTGGCAATTGACATTCAGACTTTAATTTTTTGTCTCGGCTGTCTGATCATCACGCTTTTTCATGTTTTTGTCCTTGCGGTTATCAGGATTGCTGTTGACGCTTGTGGCCGCCGTTCTAGGTGCACCACCTGAAAGAAAAGAAATTTTTACACACTGACTAAAAAGAATTTCATAAGTCCAAAAAGTTTTTTAAAAATATACAGGTTGTTTAAACATAATTGCTGGTTTTGTTTTTTTATAATATTTTTAAAGTTGATTTTTCCAAAAACGCATTTCACACTTAACTTCAGAATCCTATCAGAATTTTTTGGACATCAACATTTTTTCGATCGCAGATATGCAAATTTTGATGGAAGAGAGTAGTAGAAACAATTTGTTTTTGTTCGTTTTGGTTACTAGCATCGCCTTTATTGGAGCTGTTTTTTGAAAAGTGAGAAAACTCAAAATTAATATTCCTCTCATCACTTTTACTGGAGGATATGCAAATTTTCGGATACAGAAAAAAATTATGTCAAAAAATTCTCATAGGATTCTGAGCATAACTGCGTAATTCGTTTTAATTAACTTTAGAAAAAGTTATATAAAAAAACAATTATGTTTGAACACTCTGTAGATTCGAACGTTACCCTGAATTCCAAACATTGTAAGCGCTGATTTTTGAATCTAAAAATTATGGATACTTCCATTGAATGAGTATTAGTAATTACCTGAACATCGATAAAAAAAGTAATTATCATATCTGCGGTAATTCTTGCAACTTGTAAAAGACGTGCAACACTCCACATAATTCTTTCAAAAGTGTAATTTTTAAATCGATCACAATCATTCATGAAGAATACAAAATAGATAGAAGTGATATGAGAAAAGAAATTGAAGATTGCAAACGTTGAAACATTGGATGCAAGTTTCCAAGTTGGAAATCCTTTGTTTGGATCTCCCGAACGATGAATTGATTTTCTTGCTCGATAAAGATAAAAAGCTGTAAAAACAAAACTCATAATCGTTACAATATAACCAGTCATTTGAAGGATATTTAACATTCTTTCAATTTCTAATAAACATTGATAATGATCACATCCAGACCATTTTGCAATAGTTCCAACATTGATAAAGACGTCTTTGATTGTTAACAAAATAAAGAAGATCCAAGAAGTAATAATAAAAATGATGCATCGTGGCAAAGTTATATTATTACGGTATTTGAAGGGTTGAGCTACGGCATAAAGTTTTAAGATGGAAAGGGTAATGTATGAAACTTCACCTGCCCAAACTGATGCATTAATAAGATTGTTACCAAATATGTACAAATGAAATCTAAAATACATCACAGCTTTTTATATAAGTGGACTATCTCAAGAAAGTAGTTTTTGTGCTGTTTTCTTGGGTCATGTAATTATTAAAATATGTTTTTGGATTAATTAAGTCAAAATAATAACAAAAAAAATTTCATCTCGAAATAAACCATCCTTACTGCCACATGAATGATAATTGCCTTGAGACATGTGATACGTCTTACGGTAATCAACATTGACTAAAAACCTATTTTGCTAAAAATAGGTTTTTATGCCATGGCATTTTTATTCAGGTTCAACTCAAAGTTGGACAATATCCGAAGTTTTTTTATTATCAGTTTTTCTTCTTTTATTTATTATTCTAACCATAAAAATGCCAAAAAAATGTTGTTTTAGCTATAAAATATAAAAACAGCTAGTCATCCTTTTTAATTTTGAGTTGAAGTTAAACAAAAATGCCGTTTGGCATGGGCCGCTAATTTTTTTTGCAAATAATGTTTTTAATCACTGCTGCTGATAATCGTAAGACATATCTCAAAAATAGGGAGACAAGTGCCAATCTCTGAGGATCGAAGCGGCTAAATGAAAAAAACGCTTACTCTGGTTGACCAACAAACATCAAATATAGTGCATATCCCAGTGCAATAAAACATGCAAAAATATCACCAATTGATCGATTGATAATTAAAGAGTAACATTTTCTGCTAATCTTTTTCTCCTTCATTGCTCGTAAAACAGCAACAATAAATATTATGGAAAATACCAATCCGAATATGGCAAAAGGTAAAGTGAGGTATCCTTTATATAATAATTCAACGGGATATACAACATTCTCCAAATTTGCCTGAAAATTTTTTATTATGAATAGTGAAAAAGATTTCTAACAATTTACCTTCAATTCTTTTTCATCTTCTGCAGAAGTACTGTTTACAAAACAAGATATTACATATTCTGTGGTATTTTGACGAACCATGTTTTCTTAAAAAGTTGGAGTTTTGTGAGGGGAGAAAGAAAAAGTGTATATTTATTTAACAACTTTTACAACAAAAATAGAACAAAATTTCCGATAATCCGATACAATTCCCTGATGAATTTTTTTTTAATTAGTCAGAAATCTCTCAATTTTAAAGATCATTGTTCAATTTAAAGGGGGAGAACCATCTATTTTTAAAGATCTTAAATTGACAACTTTGTTTCAAGTTTTCTTTTTTTCGATCGATGATAAGTATCTTCATCAAATTAATGTTAAAAGTTCATTTAAAGGGGGAACCCCGCTCGAAAGAATTTTTTTGCAAATGGTATATGAGGGTCTTAAAATCAATTGATACCAAATTCTTGAAACTTCAAATCATATAAATTTTGATGATATTTTCTTTCATTATTTTGTTGACCAAAAAATTGGTATTTATAAAGATAAAAAAAATTAGATATTAGCTGATTTTCAGCGTTTCCAGGGTATCCATGGATTAGTCATGAATATGCTGAAATTCAGCTTCTCCAACCAATTGATTATGTTCATACCATTTTTGGAATCAGAAGAAACAATAATGAAAGAAATTATCATCAAAATTTTATGATTCAAAATTTTAAGAATTTTCGTATCGGGACCATCAATACTCGTTCGTCAAAAAAATTTCCTCTTTAAATGAGCGTTTTAACATAAATTTGATGAAGGTAAAATCGATGTCCGATACCTCTAAAAAATCGATTGATACCGTGTTATATCCGTGCACCGACGCGATATACAAATAATAAACAATATTTATTCCACACCGAATACAATACAGCTTGAGCCAAGACAACTCAAAGAATGAATCGAACGTCTCTTGATTTAGGCGAGAACGTTCGAGAATACAAACGAAGAACAACGAAACAGTACGAACAGTACACGAAACGTAACACTCAGTCTACGAAGTGTTTGAGAGACACAACGCCAAACTAGTATTAGCACAATACAATAGAAATGAACCGACAGTATACTGTTAGATATAGAATACTCTGACAGTATACTGTTACGTATACAACATACCGACATGGCCATATTTTTTCTGTCACAAATGCCCGAGAAAAAATATAAAAATTAAAACAAAAAATTATAAAATTTTGAAAGTTCCGTTTTCGCCCATCAAAAATATTCTCATGTGTTTTGACATTGAAAGATTCAATTTTTTGCTCCTTTTCATCGCAGGAAAAACATGATCATTATCGTGTTTGTTTTTGAAAAACAAAATAAATTTAAAATTATCTATTAAATTGATCTTTTAGAAAATACATACTTCAAATGATTCTCCTTTTTTTTAATGATTCAAAATAAAATGGCTTCCCCCAAACAGACAAATGAATAATGACTCTTTTAAGATAGGATTATTTGTAAAAGACGTTTTGGTTTTGTTTGTTTCAAAAGGCGGCACTTTCTTTTTTCTCGGAAGGTTTTTTAAAAAAATACCACACAATCTCATTAAAAATCCCCAAATAATATTATTTTCCTTTTCAACAGAAAATAAAAAATTTATTCATTAGTCGAAAAGTAAAATAGAGTCACAACAGAAACAAAAAATAAGAAGAAAAGTTTAATTAAAATTTTAATAGAAAATAACTTATCTTTCCATGAATTTTTGAATTGGAGCTTTTAAAGATTTCATAACTTCTGCAGAATTTACACCGTCAACGTAAAAATGAGATACAATTGTGAAACGCCTTTAGCATGTTTTTCGATGAATTGGCAAAGAAACAATGGATCAATCTGAATTGACAAACAGAACAAAAAAATAAAGTCGACAGAGTTGGAGTTTTTGATTAAATTCAATTTTATTCAATTTAAGCAAATTTTCAGCAGAAATATTTTCTTTATTATTATTGTTTCTTCCAGATTTAAAATTCTTTTTAATTATTTTAGTATTAAAAAATAGAATATGTTTTTATAAATTTCATTAAGAGTATTTTTTTTAATGCATTTATTACTCGATTAAAAACAACAAAAAACAAAATTTTCAAAAATATATTCAAAGAAGCTAAAAAACATTTATTTCGTTTTAATGCGAACGGGCAAATTTTGAAATTTTTTATCGATATTTTTTTTGAGAAGAGAATAAAAAAAATGTTGAAATTGTATGTTGAAATATAAATCGGCGCCAGTCACAAAAAATGTGTTTGTCTTTTTCCAGCAAACAAAAGCTATAGACATTTGCTGGGTGATTTAAAAAACCTTTTCAGTCGTGCTGATTCTTTGCAAAAATATATGTTTTAAAAAGCGTTTTTTGAATTTTTTTTATTTCAATAATAAAAATTTCATTTTTTTTGTTCTTCATAAAAACCCAAAAATTATAAACTGGAACATTATTTCTTATGAAATCAAAAATTATGAAATAATTCGTCATTATTAATTGTGACAAAATACAGTTTACTCACAGTAACATTTAAAAAAAAATTGATTCATTTTATAAATATTACGACTATTTTTGAAATACTCATCCTTAATTTTTCCTTCATTTTGTCAATTTCCTTTACTTTGTTTCAACAGACAAGAAATTACCAAATTTTTTAAGAACAGAAAAATTAGGGTTTTCTTAAAGAATCATTGATGAAGAACTGATTTTTCACATTTTTGTATGAAAGAAGGAATTATATTACTTTTTTTCTTTGCAATATTATTTGAAAAAACATATTAATATTCAACGAAAACACAGTTGACTTTTTTCGGTCATGCTGCAT
This sequence comes from Panagrolaimus sp. LJ2414, assembly GCA_024447195.1. Taxonomy (NCBI): domain Eukaryota; kingdom Metazoa; phylum Nematoda; class Chromadorea; order Rhabditida; family Panagrolaimidae; genus Panagrolaimus; species Panagrolaimus sp. LJ2414. The sequence continues at coordinate 708,777 of JAMRXY010000073.1, read as the reverse complement.
CCAGGTTGTACGAAAAAATATCAAAATGTTTGTGTTTGTCAAGTACTATCAAAAACATGACTCAATTTTTTTAATTTTTGACTTTTTCTATCAGTTTCATCTCACATCAAAAATTTACTAACATTAACTTTTGAGCTTTTAGATGCCTATAAATCTTCAAGCTTTGATGAATGTTTAAAATTTCGGTTTTTTTAATATTTTTATGTTAATTTTAGAATTTAAAAAAATATAGGACAATTTTCATCAAGAAAAAAAGGAAAAAGCTTCTGTTCCCTTGTAAAATGCTAAAAAGAGAAAAGAACATGTATGATCCTTTCAAGTACAATAAAATGCAGAAGTAATTTGTTATACCATTGCAAAAGTATCTTTAAATGTATATTGGGTTGTTGCAGGATCGCATGTTAGAGTAATTGATGGACCCGGCACAAATGTTCCACTATTGAACTATAAAAGATACGGAAAAACTATTAATTCATATTCTTCTCTCAAAACAATTGCAAAGTACTAACATTAAAATTACCAGAATCACAAGTTGCTACTATAGTGTATACACAACTGGCATCAACCATTGCAGGAGCTAAAGTTAGGAACGAATACGATAAAGCACTCGGATCACACGGATTTGGATCGCAAACTGAAAAGTTATATAGAAACAGCACTCCCTGGAGGAGAAGTATTTTGTAACTGACAAACCTGGTCCCATCATTTCACCAATTATTATTACAGGAGATGATCCCCCTGCTGGACTTGGTAAACTGGTATCACAAAATGATAAAAATAGATTTGTAAAAATAAATAAGTAATCAAAACAATTATTCATCACGTCAAAGAAGTTCAAAGTATTCTACAGGATGTTGGATTTTTGTTGTTAAACAAATTCATAAAAATGAAAATTGGCTTTTTCTCGATTTCTCGAGTGAAAGTTCATATTATGGAACGTCAACGAATTGGGTTCATGGTCTTTCAAAATGCAACAACTCGTTTGCATGTACTGACCCGGGGTCCTGGGAAAGGGGATATCCCTTCTTGGATCTTTTTTGAATTTTTTTTTTGAATATTTAAAAAAGATCCCAAAAAGCGGTGTTTTCAAAACTTCGAACACCAGGATCTCCAAAATACAGTGTCCAAGGTACGGTATCTTCTGAATACGTCTTCCATCCAAGTATCCATCCACCCAACCCTTTGACCCTTTGGAGACACTTCCCTTTGGAGGCATTCTCACGTAAATAGTAAATTACCAAAAAATTATTTTTACATTTAACAGGAAAAAATACCAAAAATTTTATCATACTTTTACAGTGCCTTTTTGTGACTCTTCCCTTTACATTACACAATTTCAGTTCGATTTCTTGTGACTGAAAAATTTAGTAACTATGAAAAAAACGATAAATATCATATGACTCAAAAATACTGATGTTCAAACATTTGTGAGTGATAAATTTTTTATTCTTTCATCCTGCAATAGCTCAAACGTTCTAAAAAAGTGTGTTAATATTTTTTTAATGATTTCAGAGCTAATTATTACTTATAAAATATGTATTTTAGTCACAATCTGAATAAAGAATTTTTATACACCCCACGGGGCTCGAACCAGTTCCATTGATTTTGTGTCGAAGTCAAGCGCATTAACAACTGGGCTAATCATGCTGTTCAAAACGCTGCTGCCTGTTAAAAAAAAGTTCGCGAACGCCTAAACAACAAGGAAAAGGCGTTCTTTTTTTGTCAGCGGACAAATTTTGTAAACAACGGAACGCGTGTCGATACTTTTTTCCTATCAAAATTTAATCAAATATTTTTAGATATTAATTATCTATATTGTTTTTGCTGTATTTATTGCTTGCTTCCTGTTTTATCATAAAAATGAATATTGATTTAAATGGGTAAACATTAACTTCAAAACAAAATATACAATATTATATATTACATTTTTTCCAGGCTTCTCAATCATGTTCGACTTAAAGAATTACTTGCAAGAGGTCAAAGAAGACTTCAAGAAATATTTCGTCAGCGTTGGAAGAATTATAAAGGTGCTGATTGGAAAAATGGAGATGGAAAAGAACTTCTTCCTTTGTGTGTCACAGCTATGAAAGGAGTTAAAGATGCTTTAACAGATGAAAGTATTGATAAGTGGGATATTACTGCTGCAAGTTTTGCGATTAAAGTTGTTTCGATCGAAATTCAAAAAAATGGAGCTACTGCTAATTCTAAAGAAGACAAGAACATTGCTTTGTTGAGAAATTTTAGGAATGATTTTTCACATGGAAGTAAGTCTTTTTGTTGGAGTATAAAGTAGTAATCATTTCATTACAGAAAGCGGTTACTCAAATGATGAATTTAATAAGAAATGGAATGAACTAGCTGCATATTTGGTTAATCTTGGAGATCATCATGCTGATATAAAGAAGTTAAAAGTTGATTTAATGGAACTTGGTAAACAAAAAGTTGAAGATGTTGTGGACTTGGTTGACGCTAAAAATGAAACTTCTAAGAAGTCAGATGAATCAGATTCTCTTGAAGCTGTAAATGTCGAAGAAAGTGATCAACGCAAAACTGATACAAAAAGTGAAACGAGTATTAGTAAAAATGATGAAAGAATGGAATCTGTAAGCAGTAAATTGCGTATTGAAAAGTCTGAAGGTGTTATATTTCTTGAGAAAGGTGATAAATTGTTTAAAGTATGTTTTTCTTATATTACAACTATTCTAATTAAGATTGCAATTTTTTAGGCAAACGAATACAAGAATGCCATTGAAGCTTACTCTGAATCACTTCAATTTCCTGGATTAAGCACAGAAGAAAAAGCTCATGTTTTTGCAAATCGATCGGCAGCTTATTTAATGTTAAACACCAAAGAATCTTGTCAGCTTGCAAAGAAAGATGCGGAATGGACAATACAGTTTTGGCCATCTTGGTGGAAGGGTCATTACCAGCTTGGAAAAGCTAATTGTAAACTTGAAGAAGTTCGTGAAGCTGAAAAAGCATTGAATAATGCGTATGCTTTGAATCCAGGTTCCAAAGATGTTCGAGATGAACTTAATGTTGTTAAGCATAAGGTAAGTTCTCATTATTATTTCATTATTTAATCTATTTTTTACAGATTGGTGTTATTATTCGAGCAGATCACCTTAAACCTGAAAACCAAATGTCAACGGATGTTAATCGTGTTGAAGAACTTCAAACAAATCTTGGTATTAGCAAGAAGCAAGCAAATAAGATGTCAAATAAAGCAGTAAATTTGCAAAATAACGATTTTGTCAAAGCCGTGTATTATCACACTGGAACTGCAGGTTATCAACAAAATTATACAAAAGCTGCAAATTTTTATGAGAGAGCTGCTATCACTGGACATACGGAATCTATGTACAATTTGGCATTACTGTATCAAGAAGGAAATGGTGTCAAACAGAATTTTGATAAATCAATGGAATGGTTAATGAAAGCTGCGAAAACTGATCCAAATGGACGAGTATGTTTTAAATTAAAAAATATTTTTAAATTAAAAACTACTCTATATTTATTCAGGATGGGAGAGGAATTGCTGAAGCTCAACATACTGTTGCCATGAATTATCGTCAGGGAATCGGTGTTCCAAAGGATTACAAAAAAGCAATTGAATGGTGTGAAAAGTCGATGTTAAATGGATGTAATGCATCAGCAAGCAGCTTGGGAATGATGTACATGGATGGTAATGGAGTTCCACGAAATTCCAAAAAAGCTTTTGAACTTTTTAAAATTGCTGCCAAGAATGGTGACACACAGGCAATGGTAAATTTGGGTATATGTTATTTGAATGGAGAAGGAACTGATTCAGGTACTACAACGGATGAAAATATTGCTGAAGGTACATATTTTTTTAAACTATTATGGACAATAATATTAAAATCTTTTAGGCAAGAAATGGTATAAAACTGCTGCTGATAAAGGCAATCTTCAAGCTGTACAAAACTTAAAGATTGTTGAAAATTATACGAAAGAAGATGCTAAATTTCATGCATTTAAAAAATTTATGGATGCAAAAGATGTAAATACGAATAATCCACTGAATAGACTAGAAAATAAGAAAGATGTCAAGGTATACTGTAAGATTATTGAAACACAATAATTGAAATGTTTTTTAGGAAGCAGCAAGGAAAGGATCAGTAACAGCTCAACGATTAGTGGATATTTGGAAAAATTTGGATGTTGCAACGGAAGCTTTCAAAAGTAATGATTCGGATAAACTTGTGGAGGCATTATCAAAAGCAATTCAAATTGAACCAAAAATTGTTGAAATTCCTGAATTATTAAAAGCTGTTATTGAGGTAAACTGCACAATTAACTTCACTTATACAAATATCTTTTAGTCAAAATTTAAAGAATCTCCAAATGATTTGAATACAATTATTTGCTATGTTCATTTTGATCGTTGCAGACCAGAATTACCTAAAATCATTGAAAAATATCTTACAATGTTCCCAGAAAATGAATACCTTCTTGAAATGCGAATTACATGTTTTATTGGAAAGTCAATGATTGAAGAGGCTTTGGTATTTACAAATTCAGCTTTAGAGGTAAGAATATATCATTTTATTTTTTTAGAACTAAAAATAATGTTTAGCTTCATCCAAAATCTGTTCTATTCTTGTATAATCGTGCTATGATATTATCCATTTTGAATGATCCTGAAGCTTTGAAAGCTGAAGAAAAGTTTCTTGCATCTGTTCCAGAAGATAATGATAAAGTTCCTGGGTGTCGTTACCGAATGGCAATGTATTATTACTCGATTGGAAACACTTCGAAATTTATGCAATCTTACGAAGCTGCAATTTCTGCTGAAGCAAAACAATTGCCATGTTTTTTGCCATATGATTGCCCCAACAAATATTTATTGGATCCAGCTTATGAACAACTTAAAAAACAACGTGAAAGTAAAAAACATGGTTCAACGGGTAATTTAAAATACGGTACTGAGATCATAAATTATATCGAAATTATGTTTTAGGCAAAACTCCATTCACTCATAAATTGGAAGAAATCAAAGAGAATGTAGAGCGAAAACTTTTGTTTAATCAACGTCGACAAATGATCTCCCAGCATAAACTTCTCAATCCAATTTCAAGATTTGTGAAACCATTACAAACTGCAAATGCACCAAGTTTTCTTTCATTGAAAAAGATTACATTAAAAGATATGAAACAAGAAAAACCATATAATGGATTTGTGCTTGAAGCAAAAATTATTGATTGGCCAATGTTTGTGAATGGTATCTTAACGATTATTGAAGATGAAAATGGTGATCTTCAAAGGTTGGCTTCTATTTATATATACGTTTTTCTTACCAGACATATTTTTACTGTAGATTATGTGTTGATAATTGGCCCAAAAAAGCTAATCAAACCATGGATATCGTTGAAGCATTGAAATCCTTCCGACCGAATACCCTTGTTTCAATTATTAATCCCCATCTTCGGCCATCTTTTGAACATACAAATTCAATTCATGTTGATCATCCTGCTCAAATTCAAATTAGTAAGTATCTTTTAAATAATAAATTATCGGTTATAAAAAACATTGTTATTTTTTAGATAACTGCATGGCTGTGAACAAATGTTGCTGTTGTGGAAAAGAAGGAAAATCTATGCCGTCATGTTCGAAATGTTTAATGTCTCGTTATTGTTCAACAGAATGTCAAAGATTTGATTGGAAGGAATTGTGTCACAGTAAAGTTTGTGAAGAATTGAAAAAATATTCAAAATATATGTCTTTGTAAACAGTATTAATTTCTTTGAATCTCGTTTTGCTAAATAAAATGTTGTTTTATTGATGTTTCAATAAATTTATGTTACCGTATTTATCCATTAACACAAAAATGAGTATATCTTTTTTTAATTTTGAGGTATAACTAGCCAGAGAAGAAATAAAAAAGATGTCATAATTAAAAAATAACTTGTAATCAAATATACAAACAAAAGCAAAATTATTTAATTTCGAAAGCAAAGGAAAGTATTTTTTGCATTTCATATTGTTGATGATGGATCACTGAAATCTTTTGTTTTGTTCGTTGAAAAAAACTAAAGTGTGATAAGTGTTTATTGTTTTGATGCAATCACAAAAATAGAGTTTGCTTAAACAAATCAGGAGTATCTTTCCCTTCTCCGTGTTCATATAAAATAACTTCTGTTTTTTGACAATACAATATTTTATCTTTTATTTGAATATTTAATTATTATTATTCAAGTAAAAGATAAAATATTTTTGCCAAAAAACAAGATTGTTACGCTATATCAAATGCTTGAAAAATGTGCAGTAAATGGGTTTAAAAAAACAACAGTAAAAAGAACAAAATTTTTTGTTCATTTCTAATAAAATAAATGAAAGAATGTTTTGTTTAAAATTAGAAAAATAAAATTGGGCTGTTGGAATATTCATTTTTACTTTTTTAACAAAAAATTTTTTAGAATTTTTTATTTCATTACTTTTCCAAGAAATTTTAGTAGGCCATGCATTTTAAAGTTTGTTTCAAAAACATGGTACTGAAAAGCGACGATTTAAAAAGTTCTGCAAAAAAGTAAAACAAATAATTATATTTCGATAAATATTTTTTTGTGATTAATTTTAATAAAAGTTTTATTTAATTGTTTATTTTATTTTTTATTCTTTTTGCAGTATTGCTGCTTTGGTTTATATCCATTTTATCTTATTATATTGTTGCTCATTCTTATATCTTTTTCAGATTGAACAAACAACAAACTTTTTGAGTATGACTCAATCTGACGGATCTCTGATTGGTGGGTGGGCTTGAAAAATTACAAAAAAAGTGATAATATGAGATTTGGATAATCCTTAATTTTTAATACTGTTTTTTTATTATCTTTCTCGCCTTTCGTCTTAAACACACGTATTGCAGTTAATTATTTCAAATTACATAAGTAAAATTTTATTTTGCATTGCAACATATTTTAATGTTTACAAAAAAAGATGTAAACATTATTGCACATTACAGTTACAGTAACTTAAATTGAATTAAGTTTACTTAATTATTTTAAAGTGTTTAAACACGACGACGATATCCGTTGGAAGCGGCTTGTCCGCCATGTTGTTGTCCACCGCGACCACCAGAAGGAGATCCACCAGCAGCTGAGCCATATCCATCTTGGTGACCACCAGATCCACCAATTTGGCTGTCATTGCTGCGAGCAGGACATGGACAATATTCTGCATCAACCCCGGGTTCACCAGATTCACCACCTTCTCCAGCGTCACCATTATCTCCATTTTGTCCTGGTGCACCACGTCCACCAGCAGGTCCCTCTTCGCCAGGTTGACCCACTGGGCCTTCCTCTCCTGGGGCACCGATATCTCCAACAGGGCCGGGAGGTCCTTGTTCACCCTTGATACCAGGTAATCCAACGAGTTTGGTAGCATCTAAAAGAATTTGATCACTTTTATAAACTTTTTGATCATGTAGTTACCTTCACCAGCAGCTCCAGTAGGTCCTTTCTCTCCTGTTGGGCCAACGGGTCCTTCGGGGCCAAGAGATCCTGGGAATCCTGGATTTCCATCACGGCCAGGGGTTCCAGGTTGTCCTCGAGATCCACGCATTCCACGTCCACCAGCTCTACCAGGGGGTCCTTGTGGGCCGGGGGCACCAGCAGGGCAAGTGAAGCATTCACCGTACTCTTGTCGTTGAGCTTGAGCATGTTCACCATCAATGCCATCTTTGCCGTCAATACCAGGAAGGCCATCAAGACCATCGTGGCCAGGGAAACCTTTTTCGCCAGGAGGTCCAGCAGGGCAGGTGTTTTCAGTTTCAGCACAATTGCATTTTCCACCATTTGGTGATTGTCCGCCTGAGGGACCTTGTGGGCCTCCACTACCACCTTGTGGGGGAGCAGATTGTGAACCGAATTGAGGTGGAACACCAACGCCAGGCTGGGCTGGACCATTGTTATTTGGACCAGATGGGAATTGTGGGGATCCACCATTTCCACCACCAGTATTTCCGCCATATGGTTGAGGAGCAGATGCACCATATCCACCATAAGATTGACGACGGATACGATTGTTACCGTTGAGTTTAACCATGTCATTCCAGAGAGCATCTGATTCAGCCTTAAATGGAGATATATAAGTTTTGGGAGATTTTAAATATCCAAGAAATGCCGTTTCGGTGATAAGCCCTTTGATCTTTTGTTACATCGAAAAAGATGAAAGACATATAATTTCAAAAGAATTATCCCAAGTAGAGAAGAAAAATTAACCTACTCGGAAGACGCTCATTTCTTCGTAAAGAGTTTCACGAGTATCTTGAATTGTTTCGGCAATCATTTTTCCAAAAACAATGATTGTGAAGAAAGTTCCAACCGCAAGGGTCCCCGCGGTGAAAGCGGCAACTTTTGTCATGGCTTCCTAAAAAACCCCTCAAACTTTAGTTATCTTCCAAATAATCAAATTAAATCTAAGGAGAAAAAAACAATGTTAAAATCTCTCAAATCCCATACCCCTTTTATATCCATCATTTGTTATTTCAACGTCACAAATTTTGATTCCTTCACTTTTTAAAAAATCTCCGCCTTTTTTCCTTTGTTTCATTTCATTTTAAATATTTTAAATGTAACCTGTTTTTCACCTAAATTCTTTTATGTCGAAGAAATATGAATAATAAATATATATCCATTTTCTTGGGAAAGAAAAAAGAAAATCATAACTTTTGATGGATCTCTCTTTTTGTTAGAAATGTCCCACTTTTTTTTTTAACGGGAACAAGTTATCTTCTTTTTTGATGATATTTCTTTCACGGGTTATATCTTTTTTGGTAAAACTTTTAAATTCACAAAGTTTGATAAATTAAACTTTTACAAAAATCAAGTTATTGAAAGCAGCATAATAAAATACAGGGTGGGCCAAAAAAAAGTGGAATTCAGTTTTTTAACAAAGGCAAGAGGACTTGAATAACTTGTGTTAGGGGGACCTAATACTTGGTTGGGAAGCGCATTTGACCCTACAATATGACCTCTTCAACATTTTCGTGTCGGGAGTTTCGCCGCCGCCAAGTTTTGAAAAGTACGTTTTTCGACCTTTTCGTAGAATGAGTTAGTTGGGAGAACCAGAAGGGCTGGGGAAAAGGTGATGGTATATTCGGATAGCTCATATGTTAGACTCGTAGACGCAGCAAAGTTTCGGTCTATATACTTTATGCCCCGATTTTAATCGCTTCGAGAAAAAAGTGATTTCCGATTTTTTCAATTTTTGGTCAACTTTGACGTATTGGTGTAGTCCACCCAGGAGGAGTTGGAGGCTAATATTTGTTGCCAACAAACTTCAGCTTCTTTGTGGTTGATTCCATACCAAAATATTGAAATCTAGAAAATTGACCTTTTTTGATACCCAAAAATGTTCAAAAATAGCTGCTTGTAGTTGTATACTAATAAATAGCAAGTAACTATGCTGACACGAAATTTTTTAAATGTTATGTCATGCTATAAATTAATTAAAATAGACCAGAAAAATACTCCAAAATACATATAAAGCGCTTATAACTAATTTGGATACTTTAACATTGAATAGAATTACGGTATATACTACATATACTTACTTACATACAAAAATTATGGCTGCTTAAAAAGTCCATTTTCTAGATTTAAATATTTTGGTATGGAATCAACCACAAACAAGCTGAAGTTTATTGGCAACAAATATTAGCCTCTAACTCCTCCTGGGTGGACTACACCAATACGTCAAAGTTGACCAAAAAATGAAAAAATCGGAAATCGCTTTTTTCTCGAAGCGATTATACCCGGGACAAAAGATATATAGACCGAAACTTTGCTGCGTCTACGAGTCTAACATATGGGCTATCCGAATATACCATCACCTTTTCCCCAGCCCTTCTGGTTCTCCCAACTAACTCATTCTACGAAAAGGTCGAAAAACGTACTTTTCAAAACTTGGCGGCGGCGAAACTCCCGACACGAAAATGTTGAAGAGGTCATATTGTAGGGTCAAATGCGCTTCCCAACCAAGTATTAATCCCACCCAACACATGTTATTCAAATCCCCTTGCCTTTGTTAAAAAACTGAATTCCACTTTTTTTTGGCCCACCCTGTAGCATTAAATGATCACAATCACTGTTACGATAATAGAATTCAATGAGTAATTAATAAAAAATATTTATTTACGCTTTTATACTGTAGGTATAACTATTATTTGTAAAAATAAAAATAATAAAGTAGTTATACTATATTGTACTAATCATAATCACTATGTTTTTTTTATATCTCCCGCCTGCGGCTATTAGATATAGATACTTATTTAATTAATTTTTCATCTTTAGTTTGATCTTAAAAAATTTGTTAAAAATCAATTGTTATATACGATTTTTTTATAACTAAATTAACCTTTTCCAACTTAAAAAAAATTACAAGATTTAAATTTTAAAAAAATTCTCCAAACGAGTTTAGAAGTTGAAATAAACTTTTGTTTACAGTATTTAAAAACCTTAGATGCCAAAAAATCATCAGTATATTCTCCGGCTTCTTTATTGAATTCCTTGGCATTGTTATATATTGGTTCAAGGGGGAAACTGCAGAAGAATTATTAAAAGTTGTTGAAAAAGGTTAATTTTGTTAAAAAAATTTGTATTTAACAAGTGATTTTTAACAAATTTTAAAGATCAAACAACAGTCGAACCTCGTTATAACGTTTATCAAGGGACCGTGAAAAGAAGACGTTATATCGAGGGACGTTATAACAAGGTTCGACTGTAAAACTAAAATAATTAAATATTATTCAAATGTGTTTTAAAAATAGATTTGAGGGTGGCCAATTTCATTTTAACAGAAGCAATTATGTGTTCATTTTCAGTTTCTCAAATATTCAATAACAAATATGTACAACTCGGATAATTAAAACAATCAATTGTAAAATTTTGTTTTTGTCTGTGAGACATTACATTTTAAAAGCACTGTTAATCGACGTCTTTAAATTTTAAGTGATGTTTTTCAAGAAAAAAAATTAATTTTGTACATATTTTTTATGCAATATAAAAATACACTTTATGTTTGCCGCAATGGTTTTAGTCAATGTTTGACAAAATCAATGACTTGTATTTGAATTTTTGATATTTTTTTAAAAATAAAAACGAAAACAAAATCTGATCCTTCTTTCACTGAAATTAGAGGTGAAATAAAATTTTTATGCAATTTTTGAAAAAGCAAATCTACTGTAAATGGATTCATAAAATTACCTTTAAAATTGAAAGTGATGAATAGTATCAACTCTATTTATCTAAAAAATACATGGAAAACTATCTTTCATAAATTTGCATACCTTTTTGTTAATTGTTATATTTTATTTCTAAATTTTTTCAGTCATCTTTCGACAATCAAATAAAGTAAAATTTATGGCACCAATCATATGATACATCAAATTGCTTAAAATTATAATATTTTTCAAGTTTTAAGTCTAAAAAATTTTAGAAACCAAAAGTTACAACTATAAATTTTTTTTGAATTTATTTATATATCGAAGTTACATTATTAACCAATAAACTTTTTGGTAAGGTTTAACAAGAATCGTCAAATTTTGTTTGCGTTTACCGTTAAAAAAATTTTTATAATTTTTACTTAAAGGACGAGACCCATCGTGAATAAACTTTTTACACGCAACTTTGATTGCATTTCTCGACGCGAAAGCGCCTTCATTGGAGCTTGTTTTTTTCTTCACTGCAGCTGCAAAAAAAGAAAGAAAAAAGCAGCTCCAATGAGTCCCTGATTTTTGTAAAAAAAAGTTTATTCATGATGGATCTCCTCCTTTAACAAAATTTTTTGTTTTATTTCCGTTTTTATTAAATTTAAGAGAGATAAAACATGAAAATTTTTATTATTTTTTTATTTTTAATGGACAATAAGATATCTTTTTTTACAATTTTTTTGCTTCATTTTTTGAATAATATTTATCAATAAAATTTCATGTATTTATTTGATTTTAATATCCAACTTTTTTACATGTGAAAAATCTTAAACATTCAAAAACATATTTTTTGCTTAAAAATAAAAGAAAACTTCAAGTAAGAAAGTTTTCTCTTGATTTTTTTATGTTTTAAAAAAATAATAAAAGAGAAGGACAGTGATTGTTTACATTGACAAACTTTGTTTTTTTGTAGTATTGTTTTTTCTCTACCAGTGTCTTTTTGACGAAAAAAAACATTACCAACCAAGCAGCCGTTCCTTTCTTTTGTGTTGACCTGTCAGCAAAAAAAACCAATGGTGATGTGAATCACACAAAAATCAATTATTAATTTTTATGATTGAAAATTGGTGTCAAAAAGAAACACACTTTTTTTCAAATGTCAGGTTTTGAATATTTTATCACAACAAAAACCATTAAATGTAATAAATTATTTTTTTCAGAAATAATTTATTACATTTTGCATGCATTCTAAAAAACGGAGTCGCTCTTGATATTTTCATTTTTTCCCCAAAAAAATTATTCAAAATCAAAAACTAATTGTGCCAATTTAGGGTGCAAAAAATGCGAGAAAATGAGTTTTTGATTTTCAAAAACAATTTTAAAAAAAGTTTCAAATGTGACTCTTTTTTTTGATGCAATAAGTACTATAAAAGCTATATAGATATTGAGTAAAAACAATGTGGATGATATAGCAAACATGGAATTAAACAGTATTGAAGATATTTTTATCATAAAGTTCTACAAATTAACTAAAAGTTGTTGTAAGGTTTCCAAAAAAATTTGGAAAGTTGTATTTGTATTTTAATTTGAGGAAGGAGATTCTTCCCAATTCTTGTGTTAGTTCTTTCCAAGTTTTTGCTTCTTCCGTCTCCCGTTGAGCGCTATTACTGAATTGTCGATGTGATTCTCATGAACAAAAAATCTCTCGTATTTCCGGGCAAAGCATAAATTTTCCGTTTTTAAAGTCCTCATTTCTCTGCTTTAAAGAATCAATTTTTAGATGTTTTTTAATTTCAAACGCATCCATTTCTTTTTCATCCTGCAGATCATTAATTTATCGTTGGAGAGCTTTCACTTGCTCTTTTAATTCTCTCACCAGTTTTTTTGCCATTTCTTTAAAGTGTGTTGCCGATATTCTTCATTTTGGTCGCCGTTAAATAACGTCCAACTTTTTTACATGCAAAAAATCTTAAACATTCAAAAAAGTTTTTTCTACATTAAAAAATAAAAGAAAACTTCGCGTAAAAAAGTTTTCTCTTGATTTTTTTACGTTTTGAAAAAAAAATAACAAAAGAGAAGGGGAATTTCTTTTTTTAAAAAGAGGTCAGTGATTTTAGTTTTCTCAATTGAAAAGAAAAAAGATCACAAAAAAAGAATCATTTTCGATTATTTTACGTCAAAAAAAACTCCGTCAGTTTTTGAATTTTTTATAAATTTAAAAAAAAGTAATGCTCTTGCAATAACTAAAATATTTATTAATATTTTAGTTATTTAAAGTTGTAATCAGTGAAGAAATGAATACAAAGATGCACTGAAATGTTTTTGCACTATATAAAGCAACGTTTTTCAGCAACTCACATATACAGGCACTCAAATGAGACTTGTCGCATATTGCCAAAAAGAGGTGAAAAAACCAAAAAAACATCAGATTTCTTTAGAATCCGATTTTCTGAAGCATTATATCAAAAATGTAACCCGTAGCTTAACATTACCTTTGAGGGAAGAAATAAACTTTTTGAGGAAACGCCGGAGCGTAAAAATCTCGCGACGACTTTTCAACACTGCCGCAGTTTAAAAAACCATCTATGATGAAAATGTTCAAATAAGTGTTGGTCGGTTAATTAACCCGTTAATTAACCGAGGATTAATTTACCATTGAATTATAAAAAATTTTGTATATGACAAATGGTTTAATAGCATTTTACCCTTTCATTTTTTGTAATAAACTATGTCGTTTTCGGATTTTTGGTACTTTCGGTTAATTAACCAAATCATAATTTACCGGTAAATTACATAATACTAGTTCAAATACAGCAGTTGGGTCACCAAATTCGGTTAACAACAATGCAATGAAGACTTTTTATTTTAAAAAAATAAATAAAAAGATCAATATAACCTGTAGAAAAACAGTGTGTTTGCGTATTTCTCAGCGAAGAAATACGCACATAAAAAGTTTTTTTCCACTTAGATCCGGGAAGAGAAAGAAATTTTATTTTACTTTTTCAACAAAAGAAAACACACGTCATGTTTTTTTTAAACTCCGCGCGTGTAGAAATTGCTAGAAAAAATAGCAATCAATCGCTGCGAGACCAAAAAATCTTCAAATTTTTGCTGCGTTTTTGTAATTAATACATCGAAAAAATGATTTTAAACGTTATTTTAGTGTTATGTCATCATCTACAGGTAATATAGAGTACAATCGTACTAAAATTGATATGTTAAACTTGTCTGTGGAAGGTCTACTGTTGAGTTTAAGAAACGCATTCCAGCAATCAAAAGGCGATTTTTATATATTACTTTTAATACTGTGGTACTATAAATAATGATAGGATACAGAAATAACATTAAAAATCATTTTTTAGATATATTAATCACAAAACATTGGGAAAATTTGAACGTTTCTTGGTCTCGAAGCGATTGATTGCAATTTTTTCTAGCAATTTCTACACGCGCGGAGTTTAAAAAAAACATGACGTGAACAGCATTTTTGAATATTTTGTTTCTCTATTTACACAATCAAAAATTTGAAGTTTAATCGCTTGCTTTTGAGAAAAGAAACAAAACTTTATTTAATAACTGGGATTTTTATGAACAAAGAAATTGCATGAGTTTAGCCCATTAAAAATGTGAAACGAAAAAACTTTACAGAAGCGTCAGAAAAAATTAATTTTATTTGTGTATAAAAAATCCGTCTTTTTAAACCACTTTAAAAAAAAAGACTTTGGACAAGTTGCTCGAATTTGAAAAATGAAACGTGTTATGTCAACAACATTTCGTAGCACACAAAAAACGTGGAAGTCATTTTTAAAAAGAGGTCATCGATTTTAGTTTTCGCAAGTGAAAAGAAAAAAATGGTCACAAAAAAATAATCTTTTTTTTTATTTTACGTTAAAAAAATTCCGTCAGTTTTTGAATTTTTTATAAATATTTAAAAAAAGTAATGCTGTTGCAATAACTAAAATATTTATTTATGTTTTAGTTATTACGGTATACTCATTTCTTCATTTGTTAACAATGTAATCAGTAAAGAAATGAGTATAGCAGCTCATTTCCAATTAAAAGTTTTTAATGAAGAAAAGATTTCATAGATGAACAGGAAAACCTATGTTCACTACAGACCGATTTTCAGTCTCACAAATAGCTTCATTCATAAACCAATAATTAAAAAAAGTGAAAAAAGAGTTGATCAGACATGCCATATTTTTCTTTTTAAAAAATACAATCTTTTTTAATTAAAAAAAAATAAATAAAAAAGATCAATGTAAAATGGAAAAAATTGGCATGCCAATTATTAATACTAAATGATACATTAAGGCCATATTTTGTTACACCAAAAAAGCAGAAAGGAGGCAATTTTGTGTTTTTTCCGCATTATATCTGCCTATAGTTTTTTTTGTCGTGGTCGTTTTGTCATAAAAACAACATTTTTTTCTTGATCATCTGAATCAGCAAGCAGTATTATCTCTGATTTGAATCTTCTCTGACGCAGTAAAATTTATCTTTTTTTTTTCCTTTCCATCTTTAAAGCGCAGAAAAAGGGTTGACATTTTATTTGATTAATAGGTTATTGGGTTTTGTTGAAACAAATTAAAAGAAAATGAATACGCAAAAAAATCACTTAAAAAATTTCTTGGTCTAAAAATCCGCTAGTTTTTGAATTTTTTATAAATTTTTAAAAAACTTGAAAAAACAACTCAAATAATTATAGTTAAAGCTTTTTAAATTTCTTAGATTATTGAATGTAGTAAGTATTATTCCCTGGTTTGCAAGACGACATAATAGCTTTTTTAACAATATATTTTTGCTTTACAAATAATATTTTTGTTTTCTGTTTTCTTTCAGACACAACCACTTTTTTGTTCATTTTCAGCTGCCAAAATATTCATTAAAAAATATGTACGATTCAGATAATTGTAAGAATTAATTGAACAGTTTATTTTTGTCTGTGAAAAAATTTTAAAAGCACTTTTAAACACTGTGTTAAAGTCATAAGTGGTTTTCTAAGGAAATAATGAATTTTAAACATACTTTTTCCGTCTTTTGTGCAAAACGAATAACAATAAAGTCACTTTATGTTTGCCGCAATACCTTTAGTCTATATTTGACGAAATCAATGACTTGTATTTGAATTTTTGATACTTCTTTAAAATAATACTTTGAGCAGAATTTGATCTTTCTTTCATTAATATTGTTCATGAGAAATATTTCATGTGCAAATTAAAAACGTATCCATGGATGGAACTAATTTTCTTTCTTTTTAGTATTTTTTTACATTCAAAAAATCTTAAAAATTCCAAGAAAGCCTTTCGTACATTAAAAAACAAAAGAAAACTTTAAGAAAGTTTTCTCTATTTTTTTACGTTCAAAAAATAACTGACAAACAAACGATAGTCATTTTCATGGACAACCTTTGTTTCTTTGGTAGTAAAACAACAGAACATGCTGCTCGCTGGGTAGTGACAAAAAAAAAACAACCAGACGAGTTGTTGCTTTCATTTTTCTGTTTAACTCTTTTTATCAGCAAAAAAACCATTACTGACGAAAACACAAAAATGATTGAACGCTTTTTAGGACTGAAAATCGCATTTACAGAGAATACTTTTTTTTAAATTTTCTTGTATAACAGAACTCATCAAATTTCATATTTGGGGTTCATCTTCCACAATTAACTTCAAATTATTTTTTATACATGTTTTTTTGGCTAAATGAATTAAATAAAAATAAAATATTGGTTTCAACAATAGGATTTTCGATGAACAGTTACTTAAACTGACCTTTTTACTGATTTTTTTAAACTTTGTTTTTGAATAACGAAAATGTTTGACTTTGACATCAAACTTTTTTACATGCAAAAAATCTAAAAATATTAAAAAAAAAGCTTTTTCTACAAAGAAACAAAAAAAGTTGGAATAAAAAGGTTTTTTCTAGATTCTGTTATATGGTTAGAAAATAATAAAGTTTAAGAACAACAGATGTCGTTGGCATGGACAACCTTTAATTCTATGTTGGTAAAAAAAGGGCAAAATGTTGTCATAGTTTTTTCTGTCAGTGTCTATTGGACTAAAAATTTTATGTTTTTATTTCGGATATTTAACTTTTTACATGCAAAACAATCTTAAACATTCAAACAGGCTTTTTTACTTTAAAAAAGGAAGTTCATTTTTGATTTGATATGTTCAAAAACATCACAATTTTTAAACCGAACAAACAAACACAACAACGTCGACTTTAATTTTTTAAACCATGAAAGCAGAACCCAGCCTTTCTTTTATTAAACTTGGAAATGAAATAAATTTTATATGCAAGTTTAAAATGTATCCACTGAGATTGGATTGACAAGATGATCTTTAACATCAACGAAACACATTCACATCAACTTTATTAACTTGAATAAACATAAAAAAGAATCTTTGACTAATTTGCATTTATTTTTGCAAATTTTTTTTGGTATTTATTTTTTATCCTTTTTCTAAATTTTAGTGTTATTTATTTAGTCATATTTTTGTTATCCAAAAAGCATCATTTGTGAAAACAGTCATGCATTTTTATTTGCATAAATCTTTGGGTGTCTTTTCTTCATGTTAATTATCGTAACTTTTAAGCACTGAAATGACATCTTCATTTTGTTAGAAAACAAATGACTTTAAACCAGTTCTGTATAACTTTTATTTTGACAATGTTTCACTTTTTAAAGATAAATATTAGAAAATTTTGTTTATGTTTGTCCTTAACAATAGGCTTTATTTTGTTCTTATTTCGTGTTTTATTTTAATTTAAACGACACTTAAAAAGATATAAAAAATGAATGCTTTTAATTATTGTGATATAGGCATACCGGATTTTTTGATTGATTTATGATAATTAATTTTTCAAAAATATTAAATGTATGATTTTCAAGTATGTGTTTACTTTAGATATCCAACTTTTTTCATGCAAAAAAATATCTTAAACATTCAAAAAGGGCTTTTTTACATTAAAAATATATATGAAAAATACTCATAAAAAGTTATTTCTTTATTTTTACGCTTAAAAAATAACAGATAAACGGTTGTTGGGTTTCCATGTACAACCATTGTCTCTTTGGTAATAAAAATTGCAAAATATTGTCTTGTTTTTTGACAAAAAAAAATATCAAACAAGCAACGATTATTTCTTTTTTGTTGCCAGGCACTCTTTTTTATATTTTTTGCTATTGTTGTTCAAAAAATTGCAGTTTTATTCCCATTTTTACAGCAATTGTTTGACAAAGACAAAGACAATGACTTATATTTGAATTTTTGAGATTTTAAAAAAAACAGCTGTAAGATCCAGCTCATACCTTCTTTCATTCAAATTGAAGGAACTAAATTATATATGCAATTTTAAAAAAGCTGAATCTAACAAGCATGTATACATCAAATTACCTTAAACAACCGGTAAAAGCACTGCAACAATTTTTATTAATTAAATAAAATATGGAAAACTATCTTTTAATAAGAATTTAAATTTATTTTTGCAAAATCTTGATATTATTTCTTCAATCCTTTTTCTAAACTTTACTGTTATCAAGATTTCATAATCTAAAAAGGCATCATTTTTGACACCACTCAAATCAATTATTTTTATTTGCATAAATCCTTTAGGATTTTTTTTCATATTATGCATTATCGTAACTTTTACGCACTGAAATGACATCTTCATTTTAATAGAATACAAATAATTTCAAAATAAGTTAGTAATACAATTTTCATTTTTGTAATGTTTCACTTTAATTATTAAATTTTATTTATGCTTTTCCTTAACAATGTGCTTTATTTTGTTCCTATTTAGTGTTTTTAAAATTTAAAAGACATTTAAAAAGATAATAAAAATTTATATTTTTAATTATTGTTATATTTGATGTTTGCTTGGTAAATTTTTTTGATCATTAATTTTTCAAAAATATTTACTTCATGAATTTCAAGTATGTGTTTACTTTAGTTATCCAATTTTTTACATGCAAAAAAAATTTTAAACATTCAAAAAAGCTTTCTTTATTTTTTACATCTAAAAAACAGAGAAGTGATCAATAACGGTTGTTTCCGTAAACAACCCTTGACTCTTTGGTAGTAAAAAAAGCAAAATGTTGTCCTGTTTTTTACAACAAAAAAACAATACCAACCGAACCGCTGCTAATTTCTTTTATGTTGATGTACACTTTTTTAACAACAAAAATCGATGTCAAACATACAAAAAATGATTGAATGCTTTGCATGCTTAAAAATTGCAGTCAAAAAGAAACACTTTTATTCCTATTTTTATTGTAATGGTTTTGGTCATTGTTTGACAGCATCAATGATTTGTATTTGAATTTTTGATACTTTTTTTTCAACAATTTCATTTCATTTGAAATGAAATGAATTTTACACGGAATTCTAAAAAAAGTAAAATCCATTGAAGTTGAATATATAAAAAAAATTTAAAATAGCTCAACAACGAGACATTTTTAATTTAATTAAATATGGAAATCCAGCATTTAATAATTATTAACATTTATTTTTGCAAACGTTTGCAGTTATAAGTGTATACTTTTTCTAGTTTCTTCGTTTTTTATTTTAATCATTTTTCAATAATCAAATATAATGTAAAATTTATGACAAAAATTAAACATTTTTGTTTGCAAAAAATTCACATTTTGTTTTTCTGTGAAGTAGGTACTGTAATCGTTTCTCAATTTTGATAGAATTTCAAAAAAGATTGAAATATTTATTTCATTCTAAATAAAACAAAAAGTGCAGTGTTCTACATACTAATTTTTTGAATTTTTTTAAAAATCAATTTTTTAAAGCAAAACAAAAATCTTTATTCGCTTTAATATTCCAGGTTAAAAAGATGAAATAATTTTTTGTAATTTTTAATCGAAATCAGGGCTCTGAGAAATCGAAATATCGATTTCGATTTCGACGATTATTTCGATTTCGAACAAACTGGAAATTATTTCGATTTCGATTTTTCGATTTCGACTTTTCAAATTTCGATTTCGCAGAGCCCTGATCGAAATCAACGAATTTTATTCACGTTGTTTTTTTTAATGTTTTTTTACCACTTTAATGACATTTAAAGAGACAAAAATGGAACATTTGTGTTTACTGTACAAATTTATGGGGGTTTAATTTAAATATCTAACTTTTTTTTACATCTTCAAAACAATTATAAAAAAATTTAAAGACAAAATTAATTTGAAAATTTGTTATCGATCAATAAAATCATCATCAGATGACAAATAAAATTTAAACGAAAAAATACAAATAGTTTAAATTTTAAATACCCAAACAACGGATCTCGATTTTAAAGGAGGCATAACCTTTGACCGTTTTTTATTTCACTAACGCTTTTTTTCGTTGAACGTTCCTGATGATCAAGTCTATTTTCCTCAAATTTTTTTGATAGAAGGGATCGCAGAAACAAAATCGAATTTTTTAAGCATTTTTTTGTTAGTATACGATCAATAATATAAAAAGCATTTTATTGTTAAGTGCATCTTTTTATAAAACATTAATGTGTCCCAAATTATAAAAATGTGTTTGGTCTCAAATTTATTATTATTTCTTCTATGTCACTGTTTCACAAAATCGATGACTTCTTTTTGAAAATTTGATATTTTTTAAATCAAAACTACAAACTACCTCAAAACCCTTAATTCTAGTGATTATTACTGTTGTTTTGGTTTAGTAATTTGAAAATTGACAAAGGACGATCCTTTAATAAGCAAAATTGTATCAAAATTATTCCTTGTACAAGAAAAGAAGATGAAAACACGACCATTTTTAAACCCCATTTTTACAATTTCCCTTTAACATTTTGTATTCGAAAAAAAAAGAAGAATTTGTTCTCATTAATTAAAAATGCAAAAATTATGCATGAAATAAAGTTGAAATAAAGATACAAAGGAATGCCCATTATCCACTTTAAAAAAATAATTACCCCTCATTCTTTCAGGGCTCATTGAAGAACAAACTAGTTTTTTTTTATTTCTGTTTTTGTTCCTCCAAATTTTTAGCATTTTTGTGATTTATTCGATTTTTTCAAGTTTTGTTTTTTTGTGTTGCAGAAATTAATTTTGGGTTAATTGTTACAGTATGCTTCAACAACATTAATTTTGTTAAATTTTTAAAAAAAATCAAATTTAAGTTAATGTTAAATTTGATTTAAAATTTAAATTTTGTTAAAAACCACAGATAAATGTTTGAAGAACTAACCACTACTTTATTTTTTCGTTTCAATCTTTTAAAAAAGACTAAATATAAAAAATATGCATCGGTCATAAAATCAAAAAAACACAAGAAAATGTACAAAGAAAAAAATGGATGAAAGCATTCACCAAATTTTTTGCAAAAAATATAATTAATTAAAAACAACAAAGGTTTTGCTTTTTTGAACAAAAATGGCAAAGAACAGCAAAACTGTAAAACAAAAGGTGAAATGCTGAGACCGAGCAATCAAGTAATTTAACGTCGAGTTCCATCTTCAAAGAAGACTCCACCATCGATGGCACAATATTTAGGGCAGATACCCTTCTCGCCAGGGGATCCTGGAGGGCCGGGTTGTCCAGGTTGTCCTTAAAATATATGATCAAAAAATATGTTAATTAAATGATAAATGCATACCTGGATTTCCATCAGGTCCAGGTTGTCCATCGGGGCCAGGTGGGCCTTTAGGTCCGGGCTGGCCAGGAGCTCCATCGGCGCCAGGTTGGCCTGGTGGTCCAGGAGGACCAGGTGGTCCAGCATCTCCAGGTGCACCAGGGGGGCCAGGAACAAGGGGTTCTGAAAACATTGGGTAAAATTTTGTTACAAAAATTTCAAATAATTTGCATAGATCGAAGATAAAATTAAAGTTTAATTACCTGATTGAGCTGGGGCGCCAGGTTCTCCGGGTGCACCAGGGGCTCCAGGTTCGCCAGGTGGGCCAGGAGGACCTTTTGGTCCAGGTTCGCCAGGAGCGCCGTCTTGTCCGGGATTTCCAGGTTGACCTAAAAGTGTATTTAGAATATGCAAATTAGATAACCTTGAAAAATACCAGGTTGTCCAGCATCGCCAGGAGGTCCAGGTGGGCCAGGAGGACCGGGAGGGCCTTGTGGGCATGGCTTACATGGTGGTGGGGTAACTATAAAAAGTGATTAAGATTTTGTTCAACAACATTTTGGGGATTTTAAAAATCTTACCAGGTTCACATGGTTGAACAGGTGGTTTTCCAGGGTTTCCAGGAAGACCAGGAGCACCGGGTTTGCCAGGTCTGCCAGGCTTACCAGGGGTTCCAGCTGGGCCAGGAGGTCCTACAAATAGAAGAGTGTTAAAAGCACTAATTTGCATAAATCTAAAATATGTACCTGGTAGGCAGCAAGAGTCACATGAACCACCAGCAGAGGTTGAACCTCCACTAACTCCAGCATCCCCGTATCCAGCTTGACGGGCAGTACGATTTCCACCAGCAATTGGAATATTTTTAAGAGTATTTACTTCAGCCCAGATATCTTTTGCTGAACCTTTACAGTATGAAATTTCATTAGTCATTTGACGACGAATATGATGTACATAATTATATACCATTGGAAGGGTCACACATACTGAAAGTACGGCAACAACCGAAAAGGTTACAGCTGAATAGGCAACAAATCGGTAAGCTTTTATCCGATTTTCTAAATCCATTGTTTTTTGGAATGAGAACGCAACTTTGAAGAAGAAAATGTGCAGACTCTGACAAAATTTGAGTGGCTTTGTTGAAGGTTTTTATATGAATTTTTTGGTTGAGGGATTGAAAATTATAGAAATTTGTAGAAAGCAAAAGAAGAATGAACGAACGTCTCAGCTCCACCCTCTTCATTTTTCTGCTGTCTCTCTTTTTTGAGGAAAGTTGGAAGAAGAAAAAATGAATGAATGACTTGTTCTTCTTCTTCAACAAATGGAATGTGCATCATCATCAGCAGCAGCAGCAAGCAGCAGCAAGCAGAAAGCAGCAGGAGAGAAGAAAAAGAAAATAATTCATGACCGCTTGTTTTCTCTTTTTTTCTTTCATTTTTCATCATTTTCTTTGCTTTCGGCGATACATATATTTGCTAGACAACAAAAAATTTATGCATCTTTTCACATATCTAAAATTTATGCTATTTCCCGTCACCATCAACAAAAAAATTGGAGTAAAATATGCATGGCCTTATTAGGGCATTTTTCATTCCTTTTAAAAAAACTGGTTTAAAAAGCTTGAAAATCATAAAATCAGATTGAAAGAAGTTTCTAGAAACTTAATAAAAAAATTTGTTTACGTGCAAAAATTGAGTGCGACGATCTTTTAAAGCGTTTTATCTTTCTCTTTTGATTGAAATAATTGTTTTAAAAAACTCGTTGTTACGTATTTTTGATATCGCAAAAATGAAAGTCAAATGCCACCGGCAAAAATTATGCGTAAATTTCAGAGAACTTGTTGTTACGTTTTGAACTACAGTAGTTTAAAAAATTTTGACATTCATAGAAAGAAGTAAATCATCCAACATGAAAACATGAAAAAAAAACTGGTGTAAAATGTAAACAACGAAGTTTAATGCTAAAATTAAAATTTCCCCACATCAAGATCAAAAGATATAAAATATACTGTAAATATTTAAAAGGATTGTCCAGATCTAACATTCACAGTTTTGAGAGTCGGAGGATGTAAACAAAAATCAAATTTTAACCTAAAAAGCGGTAGAGATCAAAGAAATAAGTTTAGGAAATTTCTAAAATTTGAGTTTTTACTGACGTCAGATCTGGATGATCTTACATTGATCCAGTGTTTGACAAAGCTTTTGATTTATTAGGTAGAAATTCTTCAACATTGTTTTGAACATTGTTTTTTCAGATATTAATTGGATGACATTACTCATATATCTGGTTTTTTATTTAATCCACCTTTTTTGATAAGCAACAAGGACCTCAAATTTGGATTTTGAGTATTCCGTTTTTTGCCGATACAAACCATAGTTCTCTTTTGTAAATTTCCATTACAGTATAAACTTTTATGATAAAAACAATGTTTCATTTTTTCTTCTTTTGCTACACTTTCCATCTTCCCTGTAACCAATTACTTTTTTTTGTCCAAGTTAAAAAAATTCATCATCAAAATCAGCGGGGGAATCCCATAACCAGTTTTTTATATTTCTAGAAAAAAAAGCTAGCTTTTGTTGTTATTTTTTGATGAAGGTCATTTTTTTCTGCGTGAGCCAAAAAAAGTTAATTGATTTTTTTGTTTCTCTTTTCACATGCTTTTTTGGAAGAAAAAAAACTTGTAAGAAAAAAAAGAATTTGCAACAAAAATATAAATGTCTGGAAATTACTAGAATATTTTTATTGAAGCCAATTTTAAAGCGATAAAATCAAAGCGATTTTTCATCGTGAATTTTTTCATTTATCCGTGTGACTCATCCAAGGTTTTTTCGGATTTTTATCAATGAATTAAATCTAAATTATTGGAATCATGTCCATATTTGATGCTTCTATAATCCATGTTTTTCACTTGAACCTATTCAATAAATTTGCATAAAAGTGTTAGGAGTATCAAAGATCAGAAAAATTTGGCAATTCTAATCAAAGACCTTCAGACTTTAATTAGGTGTCACCGTTTGAACAATTGAGCGAAGAAAACATTATGCAAATTTTATGAACAAGTTTGTGGCCAATGCTTGGACCAAAGTGTATATTAAGTAAGCAGGTGTAGTTCCGATACCCATTTTAAAATAGACTCTGTAAATTAAATCAAAAATCGCCAATAAAATTTTTAGGATTAAAACTTTTCTTTAAAAAAGTTAAATCCTAAAAAATCTTAAAAGAGTTGAATATTTGAAATGACTTTTTAAAAATTATAAAAAACAATTATTTTTTCATGATAAAACAAAAACTTAAAGGAAACAATAAAAATCTTTCTTTGTTTGAGTATTTCCTCCGACAAAGAAGAGACACAACCAGATTAAAGAGATTTTCAAATTGAATTCCAATAAAAATTAGAATTTTTAAATGATCAAAAACGTTGCATCTTATTTTTTTTGTCTGCTGAAAAAGAATTGAAGAAAGAGAAATTTTTATTCCTCAAAAAAAATCATGAATTCTAACGACCTCTTTTTTCCGCATTTTTTCTCCTTCATTTTTTTCGATTTCAATGATCGAAATTTTTTTGCAACGGTCAAATGAACCATAACAACAAAAAATGCATTTTTATTGTTTGCTGCTGCCATCAAAAAAATTCTATTATTATTTTGTTGAAGAAAAAAAATGAGGCAGGCAAAAAGAAAGAAGAAGAAGAAAGTTGGAGAAACAGAGAAATCCATTTTTCTTACAAAAAATGGATTTGTCGAAGGAAATGGAAATTTACAAAACTGTTGCAAATCTAAAAATGTCAATGAAATATTACATTTGTATCAAATGTTTTAATAAAAAGTAAAATATTATTACAAAAAGTGAAGGTCTCGAAAATACAAACAAATGTATTTTTGTGTAACATTTGATGGATAAGTTTTACTGTCTAGGTTGTTTTTCTTAACGAAGAGGTAAAAATCGACAGTTATATTTGCTGTAAGTTTCCAGAAAATTTCGGTACTATATATATTCAACACTTATTATTTTGTAATGATGCACATTTCAGATTATGTTAATTTTGATACATAAAAAATTTATTTCAAACAATGAAAAAAAACGATACAAACAAAATTGAATCAAGAAATAAATTTACATATTTCAAATATCAGCGATATCAGGATAAAGATGAACTAGGGGTTGTTGTTCAATTTGATGATTGATATTTAAATCTTCCAAGGCAATAAAATTAGCATTTTCAAAATTGAATTTGAGCAGATATTCTTTCTTTTGATTTTTTCGATAAATTGATAAAGTTGAAAAGTAACCAATTACACCATGAATAACAAAAATAAGGGAAACAGAAAATAATTCAACCATTTCAAATAATTTGTGTTTTTCATCTACAAAAAAATATTTCAATAAATAAATTATTGTATAAAAAGATATGACTTACGGTGAACATAAATAACTACAGTAACAGATAATGCAGCAGAACAAAGACCAAATAATCCCTAAAAATAAATTTACAAATATTTGCAAAAATTTATTGTAAAAATCATACCCAAAAGAATAAAACACAAATATAAAAAGCTTTTTTCTTCCATTCCATAGTCAAGAAATATGCAAATGTGGGGATAATTGGGAAAAGCAATGCCAAATAACCATATTCAAATTTACCACTTTCAATAATTACAATAATAAGCAGTACAACACTAGATGCAGAAATCAATAAATAAAAAATTAGAATAATTAATTGATAATTTGTTAAAGGAATTTTTTGAAGAAAAAATTGTTGAAGTTTTGATTGAGTTCTGTCAATTCTTTGATGAATTTTTGTTTGATAACAGCAAATTGAAGAAAGAATTCCAAAAATAATGTATGGAAATGTAAGAACGATCAAAATAAAACGATCACGATGTGCATCTAAAAATTTAAATAATAATTTTTAACAGTAACAAAAAGCTTAAAAATGCTTACCTCTTTCTTTTCGATTCATAAAACCAATGATATAATTATTGAAAAAGAATACGGTGTCGATCGTTTGAATAAGAGCAAGAATAATCTGAAAAAATATGCGATTGAGCAGGTTTTAAAACATTACTTCGAGAACTTTCGAAACTTTTCACAGAATGCCAATCACTAATCCTGTAAAATTGTAAAAATTACTTACCAATCCAAAAGCCCCAATAAGATAAAAATTGCATTGATTAAAAATTCGAGCCAAAATATTGAAGAATGATGCTAAAATTATCAATTCCCAAAAAAAGTTGAATAATTTCTCGTTCATTCCATGATAAAATAGATTTTTGAAAGTTGAATCACTGTTACGAATAACCAAAATTATGCCACACCAAATTACAAATAAAATTGAAAATAATAAATTTAAAGTTTTCATTTTTCGAGTTTGACCAAACGAAAAAATATAATAAAATGACTTTATTGAACTATTTTTATTGACAAGAATTTTTAGTTTATTTATAAAAAAATCGTTTGACCTTTTATTGTTGCAGAAATATCTTCAAGTTGTTAAGGATGAAATATTTCAAGTTAATTTTATTTAAAATTTATTTTGACCTTTTATTGTGGTGAAAATAGCTTCAAGGAAGAAATTCGAAAAAAGGAACAGAATCGCACATTTTTGACTTTGTGATTTTGTGGTAACTAACTTTAATTTATTAAGAAAGGATAAATCTTTCAATCAGTTTTGCCATCGGCAGGAGCATTTATTTAAAATTGTGTGTAAATAATTTGGATTTTTGTTTAACAGCTTTATTAACCTGCAATAATTGTATTTCAACAACGAAGCTTCGTTTTTGAAATATGGATCCACATTCCATAACAATATTTTGATAAGAATTAAATTTTATTTATCAACTTTTAAATTTTTAACGTATTTTACTCAATACTCACATCAGATCATTGAAAATGTCATGGATCAAGCCTAAGGAAACTATAATATTTTGGTTTTTCTTTTGCAAAAATTAAATATTAAAAAAAGCGTTTTCTAATTTTTCAAAAGTAGAAATTGGGAAAATACATGTTTTCGTCTTTCATTTTGTTAAACCATAAATGAGTCAATTTTATTGAATCATTTTTTTGTAAGATTTATAAGAAAAAGGCATTCAAAAATATTGCTAAGCATGAAAGAAATAGTATTTTTTTAGAAGTTTGATGCTTTTTAACGTTCGCCCTTTTCCTTTAAAAATTTTTACGAAAAGGTAGCACAAGCGCTATTGATGCTGCAACAATGCAATCGAAAAACATTTTCATAAAGAGTGTGAATTGACGTAACGATTTTGTTTATGATTTTTCTAATTTCTTTATTCATAAGCATTTGTAAAAAAACTATGTTTAAAAAGCACCAAGATTTCAAAAAAAAATTTATGCACCAAATTAAAACAAGTATCATTCATTTGTATTGTTGGAGAAGATACTGTATGCATAATATGCTGCCCCAATTGCAACAACTTCATCAGGATTTTCGTGGATGCATTGTTCTGCATCGGGAAACATTTCTTGAAGAATTTTTTTTACCATCGGCATTCGACTTCCTCCTCCAACTAACAGGGTTTTATGGATTTCTTTTGGGTTTAATTTGGAAGTTTGGATTGCAGCATTCAAAGTGTTTTGAATTCTATTTTGCAATCGTTTTGTCATACTTTCAAATTCTTCTCGATTAATAGATATGATATGGTCTTGAGATGCATCATATTCATCGATATTTAAACTGAAAAAAGTCTTATAAGTGGTATCAAAGGTGACGACGGTCTAAAAGCTTTTTTTGATGGTCTTGTAACAAAACCACATAAATAACCCCTAATTGTCAGGGTGCACAAACTTCATGATCAGGGATTTAAAAATCACTTAACAAAACACTTACTTGCATTTGGCGATCGAAGATAAATCTTCTTTTATCTTTTGACATTCAATGATCAGTTTAAACTTTTTATCTCTATTTAACGAAATTCCATGGTTGACGTCAAGTTTATGCTTGAAATAATTAAATAATACAGTGTCAAAATCCCTTCCACCAAGTTTTGTGTCTCCCGTGTTCGAAATAACTTGAATTTCGGTATTTTTGATGAAGAAAATGCAAACATCCAAAGTTCCACCTCCAAGGTCAAATAATAAAACATTTATATTTTCAGGTATTGTTTGATCAATAAAATATGCAAATGCAGCTGCAATTGGCTCTGGCAGAAGATGAATATTTGTAAATCCTGCCAATTTTGCTGCACTTTCAGTTGCCTCTTTTTGGTTATTTGTAAATGCAGCAGGTACGGTAATAACAGCGTCAGTCAATTTCGTTCCTTGAAATTCTTCAGATTTTTGTTTCACATGTCTCAATAAATCTGCTGCTACATCTTCGGCGTTTTTTTGCACTACATCATTGTCTTTTCTAACTTCAATTACCACTTGATTGTTTTCCACAGATATTCTAAATGGCCAATTTGAATCGATTTCGATATCATTAATGGTTCTTCCAATAATTCTTTTTGAATCAAAAACTGTTGATCTTGAAAATTGTCGCATTCTATTAACAACAATTTGACCACAAATTGGATTTTCTTCATTATATGAAACAAACGAAGGAAGAAGTCTTTCACCTTTATTATCGAGATGTACTGTAGCTAATCCATTTTTACGATTAACTGCTGCACAACATCTTGAAGTTCCTAAATCAATTCCAACAATTTTAGTTTCATCATTATTTATTTCTGTTTGTTTGGGAAACGTAAAAATTGTATTTTCCAGTTGTCGTACACCGGTGGATTCAAATTTTTCTGATGTCAACGAATCGGCTTCTCCGTTTGAATCCGTAGATTTATTAATCACATCTAATGGTTTTTTCTTGTTCAAAACATCCTTATCGTTAGACACTGGTGGAAATTCTAAACTGTTTGTGGCTTCTTCTGCCATAATTTGAGCATATTTCAACGTAGAATTATAATTATGATCATAAAGGCGACTATTAAATGTGAACAGCTGACAGTTAGGAAACCGCTTTTTAATAAAGTTTTGGGGATATTGGTGATTGTGTGAGTTGTTGAAAATTACAATTTTTGGATGATAAATTTCTTGTAACTTCAAGTCTAAATGTGAAATGCTATTGTTCTCTTGGAAAACATATCCATGCCAAATATCATAATTGTCTTCGACTCTTGGATTATTGTAAAAGGCAGACTTCGAATAAATCCACACAATGTCACTTCGCTTTACTTGGAAAGGAAGCTGCGAAATTCTGCGTATATAATCTTCTTTTCTTTTATTAATAATCTCAGCTTTTTTAAATTCAATCTGTTTCGCCCATTCAATAGTAAATTCCTTGATGTTAAAATGGTCATAAATACAAATACATCCTAGAATCCCATTAAGCCGTGCTTCCGCAGCTTTCAATATATGCTCTATTTTCCGACATTTGCCATTACCGAGATAAACAGAAAATATTTTTTGTTTTCCTTGGAAGCAATATGAGACGGAGATTTCGTTGTCATACGTGTTAATTCCAACATGAATTTCTGTCAATGGAAGATTCGCTGTTCTTTTCCATGTGTAGCTCTCTTTCAATGATTTGATTTTTAAATCATCTATGGTAAATGAATATCCAAGATTTAATGCATGCACAAGAGCAGTACTATTTTCTGTTCGACCAGCATAATCAAGCATTTTAAATTGTGGAAATAAGCTGTTCACAAGATGTTTATCAAATTCAAGAGTAGAAATTATGATATCTGGGGGAAACGTTGATGTTATTACCAAACCTTCAAACGTTTCATCTTTAAAAAAATGTTTTGCATCAAGAAGTTTTCTTTGCCAAACGCAAATGTTACTGGTCAAGCACACCCAAATAATTTTGTTGCTTTTCATTAATTCACAATCTGTTTGAAATATTGCTTCTAAAGATTTCACAATATATTCCGCAGCTACTTCATAGTTTTTTATTCCGTTATTTCTTGCGGAATTCATAATAGTGTCCTTGTATTTTTCTAAACGATATGGTATACAAATGCAAACTTTTATTAGAGTTTCATCAAGTTTGCGTTTTACATCATTCCACATTTCACATAGTTTTTCAATGTCAAACATTGAATACACTAAAATATTATAACTTTTAAAATTGATTATTACTACGTTCAATGTACCCTCAGTAATTTGGTGCTCAATTACTTCTTTTTTACTTCCATCATAATCATACAAAATTGACATTCGACCTTTATCTGGATAAATAGCAGCATAAGATTTTATTTTAGTATCCATAATTACATTAAAACTTAAAAAAAGAAATAAATAATACAAACAAAAGTAATCAATGAAACATTTTGACTTTGAGCGTTGTAAAAAAAATCTTATCACCAAAACATTTTATGTCCAAAGCAAGACAGCAATTCGGGACAACATGAAAAGGGGGGGGGGACTGTTTGAGGAGTCATCATTTTCAAAAAAATTTTTATGATGATCAACACAACATAACAAAAAAATTTGTTTATAGTAGGCATGGCCGAGGGACGACTAGTCCCGCGAAGTCCCTGTCCCGTCCCTTTGGGGGGACGGAACGGGACTCGATTTTTTCAAATTGAAAAAAATTTGCAAGGGGGGGTACCAAGACAAATTTGAGAAAAAATGTCTTAGTCCCGGGGGCAGGACCGGGACAGGACAACATTTTTAGTCTCGTCCCGGTACGGGACTTTAAAAATGGTCCCTTGGCCATGCCTAGTTTTAAAGCGATTATGTTAGAATACAATTTACACTTTTTGTGCCACAATACATTACTGTTTTTTGTTTTTTATTCTTAAAAAATACAAATAAAAATAAAAACAATGGAATCAAGAAAAAAGCTGTAATATTTCCATATTTCAAATATCAGAGATATCAAGATAAAGATAAACAATAATTTTTATTCTTTATTTGAAATAAATTTCTTATTTATACACTTATAAAAGAATCATATTCGCATAAAAACAAACAAATAAAAACCTAAAATTCTTTTAAGTTTTGTTGTTCGAGAAAATACTGTATGCATAATATGCAGCTCCAATTGCAACAACTTCTTCGGGATGTTCTTCACAAATGTGTTCAGATACAGGAAACATTTGTTGCAGAAGTCTTTTAATCATTGGCATTCGGCTTCCACCTCCGACTTGAAGAACTTTGTTGATTTGATTTGCAGAAATATTCGAATTCAACAATGCCGCATTTATAGTGTTTTCGATCCGGTTCAACAAATTTTGGGTCATTTTTTCAAATTCTGTTCTTGTAATTGGAATTATTCCTGCTTGAGTGTTATCAACTTCGTCAATGTCCAAACTAAAAAACTTGATGCAAATTTTTTAAAAATTTTATATTTTTTTATGCAAATTTTATGAAAATTGTATTTTTAAACTTACAAGCTTTCATCCAATACTGATAAATTTTCTTTAATTGTTTGACACTTTGTCATTAACTGATATTTTCTGTCATTTAACAATTTAATGCTATATTTTGAACCCAATTGGTTATTGAAATAATTGATTAAAACTGTATCAAAATCTCTTCCACCAAGTTTTGAATCTCCAGTATTTGAAAAAATCAAAAGTTGATTTTTTTCAATTTTAAAAATACAAACATCCAAAGTTCCACCTCCAAGATCAAAAACCAAAACATTTGAATTATTTGGAATTGGTCGATCAATAAAATATGCAAAGGCAGCTGCAATTGGTTCTGGTAGAAGATGAATATTTCTAAATCCCGCCAATTTTCCTGCATTTTCAGTTGCACTTTTTTGAGATTTTGTAAAAGCTGCTGGTACCGTAATCACAACATTGTTCAATTTTATTCCTTGAAATTCTTCAGATTTTTGTTTTATATGCTTCAATAAAACTGCTGCAACGTCTTCCGCACTAACACACCCCCTTCGATCATCAGCTTTTTTAATTTCAATAAGGACTTTTTTATTGATTTCTGTTAAATCAAAAGACCAATTTGAATCAATTTCAATTTCATTAAAGCTTCGTCCCATAATTCGTTTTGAATCAAATACGGTATATTTTGCATAATGTCGTAATCGATCAATGACAAGCTGTCCACAAATTGGAAATTTTTCATTGTAAGATACATAAGATGGAAGTAACCTTTCGCCCTTGTAATCCAAGGCAACTGTTTCAATTGCATGTTTTCGATTAACTGCTGCACAGCATCTTGAAGTTCCGAGATCAATTCCAAGTGTATTGATTTGGACATTGGTTGTTGAAAGTTTATTTGGCAATAAATATGTTTGATGTTTATTAGATCTTTCTGATTTTAGCGAGGTAATGAAAAGATTGTTAGGTACAACTTTTCCAATGTTTTCGGGACTTACACTGGTAGTAGTTTGTCCGTCATCTGTAAATATCTTTCTTTCGCCAGCCATTATTTCTGCATAATTCAGCGCAATTTGAATAGAATCTTTTGATTGCCAGACTATATTAAAAATATTGCACTTGGGGTAAATATTTTTGATTAATTCTTTTTCTTTAACTATTGAAATATCCTTGTTAATAGTATTGTAAATGCCTTCGTAAATAATAAAAATATCTGGAGGCAGCTTAGCTTTCAGTAGGTTTTCCAAGCGTTGAATATCACGTACACAAGAAATTATTTCTAGGCTTTCACTGCCTTTCCATATTTGAATTTTCAAAAAATCGTATACCCAAATAACGCTACTATTCTTTATTTTAAAATTTAAATTAGAAAGTGCGTAAAAATATTTCAGACTCCAATCAATAACTTCTGCTTTTTGAAATCCATATTCAAGTGCCACAGTTATAAACTGGTGTTTATACTTATCATGTAACTCCGATATCAGGCACACACATATGCAGCCTAATGGCACATCGATTTTTTTCTTTAACTGTATAAACATAATATGAATATCTTCTGGAGACTTCACTAAGAATTAGATAAGTTTAATCTTAAGTTTATTTAACAAAAGCTTACCCAAAATCTTACCTTGTTTTACACTGATTTGTTTAACCTCCCTATGTCCATTATCATGAATATATAAAACACTTGTGAATCCAGAACATGGATAATTTCCAACATGAGCAATCATGGTAATTCTTAACAATTTATCAATCGATTATTATCAGCAAATGAGTTATACTTAATGTTTGGTTGAAGAAAAAAATTTTAGTGTGACACTT
Source organism: Panagrolaimus sp. LJ2414 (assembly GCA_024447195.1). Lineage (NCBI taxonomy): Eukaryota > Metazoa > Nematoda > Chromadorea > Rhabditida > Panagrolaimidae > Panagrolaimus > Panagrolaimus sp. LJ2414. The sequence continues at coordinate 674,887 of JAMRXY010000073.1, read as the reverse complement.
ATTTTTGTTATCAACCAAGGCATTCAATTTCTGACAAAAGCACTGCTTTAATCGAAGTATTTATTTGTTTTTTATGCTTTAAATTGTGCGTTCATTTGTTCAACCATAAAGTATACATTTCCTTTTTTATTACTCAAAAAATTACAAGTATACCAAAATTATCGATAAAAATCGATACATACAAATTAAAGTATTGGTAATAGAAAGCATTTACAAAGTTTACAATTCATTTATTAGCCAAAAACTTCTTTTAAAAAACATCAACTCCCGTACTTTTTTTCGTCATTTTTTGATTTATTCATCTTCAACTTTTGCCTTCTTTTTTACAGTTTTTGTCTTTTTTGGAGCACTTGCAGTTTCTAGAATATTACTTTTAAGAATGGTTGTTGAAATTGATATTTAACAAACCACTTTTTTCGGTTGTTTTGCTGCTGATTGCTTCTTCTCCACCATTCATGGGTTCATCGGTAACGGTTTCAGGTTTTGGTTCTTCGGCTTAAATTATAGTTAAAGTTAGAAATGTTTTTTCAATAAAAAATCAAACAAATGTTAAAAAAATCACACCGCAAAAACTGAATAATTTTCTTATTTATTTGTTTTTAACAAAACTGATGAAAAAATTTAAATCATGTTTTTTTGTTTCCAAAAAATTTGGGAGAAACAAATCAAACTTTTATCGAAAAATTAACAAGTTCACATGCATGACATCCTCCGCTTTTGTTTATATATAAAATAGAACAAAGAAAACTATCACAAATTTGAAATCAAGAAATTTATTTTGAAAAGAAAAATATTTTCTTTTCATCGAAAATATTTTCTTTGTCAAAGGCATTATTTACCGTTTATTGCTGGAGTACAAAATTGTAAATGTGGTGATATAGCTGATGGGGATTTTAGGGAAGGTGTGGTTGGTGACGTATCGGAGTTGCAGTCTTCACTTTTGGAAATTGAGGCTAAAATATAAAAGCAAAATGTTAGTTTGCGCAATGAAAAATAGAATAGGAAAAATTAGGGGTTACTATAAGATACTGTACAGGGTGTCCCAAAAAAAGTGGCGGAGGGGCTGCTATACAAATATAAAGAGGAATGAATTACTAACTGTATGTGGACTGGTATGACCCTATGAAGAGTAAATTATCACAGTAATCTCACCTCTTCACAACTTTCGCTTCGGGACCCACAACGTTCACAAATTAAAAAATGACCGTTTGTCGTGTGTTTAGTAGGTACACCATCATAATTTTTCCAGAGGGTACTTTAAAAATCTGTTAAGTAGGTTTTATAGACAGCCAATGGAACTCGTCGGTAAGCCTTAGTTTGAGGCTATTACTCTTTTCTTCGAACTACACCGAACTTTTTTCTGAACCCTTGCGCAAAATTTTTCATTTTTGGTCAACTTTGACTTATTGGTGTAGTTCACAGAGATGGAGTTGGGGGCTTGTATTTGTTGCCAACAAACTTCAGCCTGTTTGTGACTGATTTCATACCAAAATATTGAAATCTAGAAAATTGACTTTTTTTCGATACCCGAAAATGCACAAAAATGGGTGTATGTAGTTGTATACTAGTAAATAGCAAGTAACTATGCTTACATCAAAATTTTTAAATGCAATGTTTGGGGTCGTTACATTTGACCCCATGACACTTGACCCCTGACAGTTGACCCCATGACATTTGACCCCATGACACTTGACCCCTCGAATTCCCCCATGATAGATGACCCCATGATTATTGACCCTTTCATGACATATGACCCCAAAAAAATTTGTTTTAGAAAATGAAGAGTGTTAATATGCTAAATATTATGCAAATTCCATTGAACCCCTCAAAAATGAATAAATACTCATTTGTCCATCTCAATTGTCGCATTGCTGCAACTCATCAAGGTATGAAATCTCACGCGTTGGTGATCCGTTAGAGCGCTGATTTTCTGAATCATGGCTCAATCTGTTCCGCCAGGTGATATCAACGGTCAGCTGGATACCGTAGTCGTGTTCAATGCTCCTTATGATTACAAAGTATACATATGGCGTTTGGTAAAATTAGGGCTGGGAGAATGGCTTCCGAAGGGAGTCATCCTCACAGCCTTTGTTATAACTTATTTAAAAAAATATATATTTTGGGGTCAATAGTCATGGGATCAACCGTCATGGGGGTCAAAGGTCATAGGGTCAAATGTCATGGGGTCAACTGTCAGGGGTCAAGTGTCATGGGGTCAAATGCCATGGCGTCCAATGTTTTGCCATAAACCAATGAAAATAGATTAAAAAGATACTCTAAAATACATTTTAAGTGTTTATGACAAATTTGGATACTTTAACATTGAATCAAATTTCACTATATGCTACGTATACTTACTAACATACGAAAATTACGGCTGCTTAAAAAGTCAATTTTCTAGATTTCAATATTTTGGTATGAAATCAGTCACAAACAGGCTGAAGTTTGTTGGCAACAAATACAAGCCCCCAACTCCATCTCTGTGAACTACACCAATAAGTCAAAGTTGACCAAAAATGAAAAATTTTGCGCAAGGGTTCAGAAAAAAGTTCGGTGTAGTTCGAAGAAAAGAGTAATAGCCTCAAACTAAGGCCTACCGACGAGTTCCATTGGCTGTCTATAAAACCTACTTAACAGATTTTTAAAGTACCCTCTGGAAAAATTATGATGGTGTACCTACTAAACACACGACAAACGGTCATTTTTTAATTTGTGAACGTTGTGGGTCCCGAAGCGAAAGTTGTGAAGAGGTGAGATTACTGTGATAATTTACTCTTCATAGGGTCATACCAGTCCACATACAGTTAGTAATTCATTCCTCTTTATATTTGTATAGCAGCCCCTCCGCCACTTTTTTTGGGACACCCTGTAAAGGAAAAAGCAAAGAAAAGGATTAAAAAGTTAATATGAAAAAAGCACAAATTTTAGAATTGATGATCAAATTCTTACCAGGTGGGGCAGAAGCTTTTTTAACGACATCAGAAGGTCGATGAGCTTCTTGCTCTTTTTTCTTTTCTTTTTCACCATGATATGTGACATCCGAAGAAAGTTTAGAATTTAGTTTGTGTCTTTCAGTTTCAAAATCAACTGCCACATCAGATTTATGCCCTTTCATCTTTTCATAATCTGCATGATATTTAACCTGAAAAAAATGAAACATGTGTTTTTTGTTCAAGGATTAAATTTCATTAATCGATATTTAAAAACAAAAGTTTAACTTGGGTGCATTTGTTTAAAATTTAAAAGAGCAAAGAAAAAGTGGGCGGAAAATGTGAAGAAAAAAAAAGTTAAAACTAGCAAATGTTAATAACTGATAAAAAACAGAACGGGTGCTTTGGAAATCTTAAAGGATATGTTTTATGTGATGCTTTTTTTAATTTCGCAAGAAAGTTCGCGAAGCTGAAAGAAATTGAAATTCAGGAACTTTCGCTTTTTTCTAATGTTTAAAAAGTTAGAAAAAGCGAAAGACCCTGATTTTCAATAACTTTCAGCTTCGCGAACTTTCTTGTGAATTCAAAAAAAAGCAGCGAATGAAATATCTTCTTTAAAATATCTCCGATTTGAATCTTCAATGTATAAGTTGTCATCTTTTTTTCCTTTCTATCTTTGCAGCGCAGAAAAAGGGCTGACATTTTATTTGAATAATGCGTTACTGATTTTTGTTGGAGAAATTAAAAGAAAACAAATACTCAAAAAAAATCAATTACAATTTTTAAGTTAAAAATTTTGCTAGTTTTTGAATTTTTCATAAATTTTAAAAAAAATTGAAACAACAACCAATACATGTTATTCATTTTTGAATAATGTTAACTGTAATAATTTTTAGGGGTTAAATTTAGCTATTTGATGTATGCATGCAAAACAATTTTTAACATTTAGAAAACAGCTTTCCTATGTTAAAATAAAAGAAAAAAAAGAGAGCACTTTCAAAACCTTAGAAAATGCTCTCTTTTTTACGTTTAAATAAGAGATCAATAGTAGTTTTCATAGATAGAAGTCCCTGATTTTCAAAATCTTACAGCTTCGAGAACTTTCTTGTAAAATCAAAAAAGGAGCAAATGAGATATCTTCTTTAAGGTTTAGTGATGAGTAATAAAAAGATCAAAGAAAAAACAGTTGTCACCCCTGAGGGGATGAAACTCCTAAAAAAAGATGACTAACTTGACTTTGAAGTTTACTGGTTTCTTGAACTCTTCGCATTTCTGGAGTATCTACAACTGGAGTGGCAACAGTTTTAGGATAATGTGATTCACAATATGGCTTCTTTTCATATCCTTTATAAGTTTTCATATTTAATGTCATTCCACATGCAGTACATTTAAAGCATTGTTTATGCCAAATCTGAAATTCACGTTGATTTTTCATGGATTACTTTAAAAAATCGAAAGAATTTACTTTATCCAAGCAATTTAATTCTTCCAAAGGATAAACAGTTTTTCCGCATTCTTCTCTGGCACATTTTGAACTCATTTTGATGCTAAAAATATTGTTAATAAATATTTCGATAGAAAAAATTAATAAAAGTGAAACAATTATTACACGTTATCCAAATGCAATTTGAGATTATTAAAGATATAAAAAAATAATTTCAAATTTTTTAATAAGATGTTTACAAAAACTTTTTTAATGGAATTCAATAAAACTGATGAACTTCATTGCTGGAATGAAAAAAAAATTTCGAAAACTTCGTCTTGTTAAATATTGTTTACGGTAAAAGATAGGAAAATGCTATATCAGTTTTAAAAGAAGATACAGTAATCTTGTCATAGTAATTACTCTAAATGAGTTTCGATGTATCTTAATTTAATACTATTTACAATTTTTGTCTTTAAAAAACTTTTTCTAAAAAATGGGGACAAAGTAGAATTATTATTTTTTTCCAACAATACACTATTTCACTATTATTCAAACTAGCAATTCTTCCAAGATCCAGATAATAAAAAAAAGTGAAAGTGTAATTGCAAACATAAAAAAACCAAAAAGAAGCTTTAAAAAAAGAACAAAGAAAAAAAAATAGAAGAAAGAGGAGGAGTAAAAAATCCAAAATAAAAAAAGTGAAAGCAAGCTTTAAACTTTGTTCATTTTTTTTTTATTTCAACAGAGGGGATGGATTTGTTTATTGATGGATCACTTCTTTTTTTGAGTAACATTTGTTGTTTTTTTCTATGCTTTGGCAAAGATATTGATTATCTTCAAAAAAATAAAACTTTCGTTTTTTATATTCTCTAACAAAACAGATGGAATGAATCAGCGGGGGAGGAGAGGGCATAAAAGCAAGGGGAAAGAACAAATGGGTTATTTTTGAAACTAAAGAAGAACAAAGAAAAAGTGACAGAAAGAAAGTAAAAAGCTAATCAAATGTAAAAAGAAGAAATTAGATTTTTGAGCAATAAAAGTTTTGATTGAGATTTGACGCAATCTTGCTTTTTAGTCAACAAAAATGACTGATGAAAAAAACTATTTCGATTTTTTGGTAGAAATACATAACAAAAAAGTAATAAAAAATATGCATGTTTTTGTTGATCAAGAAATTTTAACACTTCTCTGGAAAAATATCAAATCTAATTTTTATCTAAAAGTGAATGGTAAATTTGTAAATTCAAAAAATGTTACAAAAATTAATGATGAACGAGAAGCTTAGAAAATTCAATGCGCTCTAAAAACTGAAACTGCAATTCCTGTTGAAGAACCGGCACCAATTCAATCAACCAAAGATGATCCAACTGTTGTCACTGGTTCAACTCAAAATCCTTCAAAACAAACTCCACTGACAGATTAAACCATTTTTGCTCTTCGATTTACATATTTTTATTTCTATTTACATTTTTATGAATGCTTTATTTTCAATACTTTGCAATAAAAATTAAAAGAATAAAAATATGATTAATAAAAGAATTCTTATGTTACAGGCTGTTATAAAAAATGTTTCATTTCAAAAATGCATCCAAAGGAAATCGAAATTTTTTTTAAATGATGATAAATCACAACTATTTGTTAAATTTGCATATTTTTTTATTCCTTTTTGTTACCAATCAAAACTGAAAAGTCTTCAATCAAAAGCAATCATTTCATTCATTTTTTTCTTCCTTGAAGTTGATTGCTGTTGTCGCTGTTGAATTGTGAAAGAATAAAAATGAAACAATTGTGTTTATTCCTTCTCTTACTTTTTGCCATCAAAAATGGTGAATCAAATAAACGTGCTGCTGATCCTTCAAAAATTGTAAAATATCATAGCTTTCGAAGATATTGGACTTCGGTTGATTCGTATCAAAAAACGTATTTTTTTATATATCTTTGTTTTTAGAATTACGGTATAATTTTTAGGTACATTTCATTGAATGTTCTCAAAGATGCTGGAATTGAACCTGTCAAAATTGTGTTTCCAAAAGATAAGAATATGACTCAGATCCTTTCGGATTTAACTCTTTTCTCTTCAACAACTGCAGAAGATGTATGTAAAACGGATAATAGCATATTCGATTTCAAGCTCGTTTTTGATAATGAAAATTGGATTCGTGTGGAAGTTATTCTTCATGGTGATTTAAAACAAGTTTTAGCTTTCTTGTATGCCAAATGTCCTCGTAAGTTGTATTATATTATATAATAGAATGTATAGAAATTTTCATAAAATCAACTGGTATAGAAACTTTTTTCAGATTATGATAGTACACTAACTTATGTTGCAAAACTAATCGATCAAAATCAAGCAAGTTTTGAAGATAATGGTCGAACATGCTTTACATCAACTAATCCGTTTCATTCTTATAATTCCACCAAAAATTTAATGGAACTGCAAGTTACTTCGACCTTCAAGTGCAGAGTCTCTTTAATTCTGGTAAGTATTTCTTTACACCTTTTTAAGATATCCTTTGTTATCTTTCAGCCAGCATACATGGATGTTGAAGATCTAACGGTTCTACCATCTGATACCCGAGAACCTGTCAATTCAACATTTGCTGCCCAAAGTGAAGGATTTTGGTGGAAAAGTGATAACGATGCCTCTCTCTCAGATGGAATATTTTTTCTTGCACGTGATGTTGTAATTGATATTAAAAAATCTACTAAAGCAATCCCATATTTCCTTCGAATTGGAAAAGATCAACCGTATCCATCACTTAAGTTCAATCTTACATCATGTTCACCTCAACAATATGATTTATTTATTAATCTTCGAGAAAGTGATGATTGTCGGATTCGGATTGCTTTGACTGAAACTGGAATCATGGTTACAGCAAAAGGTATTTCAACTGAAATCAATGATCCAACAAAATCTCCATTATTGGTATTTGCTCGAGGTGAATCAAAAGTTTATGTCAAAGCTGGCTCCCGTTTAGCTGCTACTGTAATGGATGTTTGTCAAATTGAAAATTTACCAGATGTTCCATCCGATCAATTTGTTCTTCAACTTGTTCCACCTGGAAAGCATGGTGGATGCCGCTTTGCACAAGCCGTTGTTTCTGGACGTGATGTTAATGGCAACATTGAAGTCCTAATTGATCGTGTGAAAGCTGCTAAACTTATTGCTCAATCTGGTTTGAATGAAAATGGAACAACTGTTGCTTCCCTTGTAACAACAACAAAAAGTGCAGAAGCTGGATTTCCTTGGTGGTGGATTCTTGTTGGTGTGATACTGTAAGTTTTGTTTAATTTATCGGTCGTTTTAAATTAATGCATTATGAATTACTTTTTAGATTCTTGGTTGTAGTTGGCGTTGTGGTTGTTGTTGTTTGTTGTATTCATCGTCGTCAAAGAAAACAAAAAGAACAAAAGAAGTGTCAACCTGCAAAAAGTCCTGTTCATTGGGATCGAAATTCTGATCGTGAATATGAAAAAATTCAACGTGATCTCAAAACTAAAACTGCAATTCCTGTTGAAGATTCACCACTAAAGAAGAAGAAAAGCAAAAAGAATAAGAAAATGAAAATGAAGGAGGTAACGACGGAACAAGAAATTGGTGAAAACAAGAAAAATGAAAAACAACTCGTTGAAGAAGAACGAAATAATCAATATGAAGTTTTGCCACCATTGCTACCAAAGAAAGTTCCACCTCAAAGCCCAAAGAAACCAACTCAAGATCAGTATTCAACAATTCAATCAACCCACGATAATCCGACTTCTGAAACTGGTTCAACTTCAAAGAAAACTTAAATCACTCAATAACTTTCATTAGTTTAAATGCATTTTTACTCTTTAATTTATTTACATTTTTATGAGTGCTTTATTTTATGAATACATAAATTTTGGGACCTTCAAAATTTGAAAAAAAATTTAAAGTTCAAATAATTGTCTTGAATCATACTGTAAGGATTGGAATTGTAAGAGAAAGTAAGCAGACAGAAGTAAATGGTTGCTTAAGATCTTCATGTTTTGCATGATTCAGAAGTTTTGCATGTTCCCTAAATTTCTTTAAAATATAGTGTTAAAAAACTTTTTAAAATTACGGAAAAGCCAAGTTAATACTTTTTGATAAAAAGTGAAAGAATAAATTAAAATATATCTGAAAAAATAGTTTAAAAAAATTTTCTATAATTTAAAAAAGTTTTTTAACATTATATTTAAAAAAAAAGCTGGAATAATTTCGTTTGTCGTGTTAAACGAACACCTATTAATTCTCATCAATTTCTTAGTTACAATGATCCTGATGCAAAAGTCAAAAATGCGTATGCTTTTTTACTATAATAAATAATTAATTACACATTAAACATTTTTAGTGATGAAATAAATCATATAATGGTAATTCGAGGTGAAAAATGACCAAATAAACTTCGGGAATGTTCTCGTGGATGTTGGTTTCAAAGATTCATCACATCCCAACAAATTTACTCTTGAAGCTGAACTCTCTGGTGATCCAACAATTGCAACTCAAAATACCCAACAACCTTCATCGAATTTAACTATCATTATTTCTTTATCTTTAATGTTTTTTATCCAAAAATTATATGTATTTATGTTAATCCTATATTTTTAATAATAAATTTAAACATTTTTAATTAAGTTTTTTTCCTTTGAATCATGTGTTTTTTTCATGTCTTTTTCTCTTCGATAATTTGAAATGAAAAGTCTCGAAAGGAAAACATGAAAAATGTATACTGTATTATCGTTCTCTGCTGGCAGCCGCTGATCTTTTTTCTCTCTCCATTTTTTGCTTGTGTTAAAAAGAAAGATTGAGACTTTTAAAAATGATGACAAATCACAAAAATTTGTAAAATTTGCATTAATATTTCATTTGTTTTCTTTACCCATCAAAACTGATATAGTCTATTTAAGGTTCAAGCACAAGCGCTTATTTTATCATTTTTTCTCCCTTTGAAGACGTTGGTGATTGTTGCTGCTGTTGAATGGTGAAAGAAGAAAAATGAAACAATTTTGTTTATTTCTTCTCGTACTTTTTGCCATCAGAATTAGTGAATCAAATGAACCTGCTGCTGATCCCTCAAATACTGTGAAATACCATGGTGCACGAAGATACTGGACTTCGGTTGATTCAACTGGAAAAACGTATGTTTTATACTTTTGTTGTATTAAATTGCAATATATTTTTAGGTACATTTCTCTTAATGCTCTCAAGGAAACTGTCTCTGGGCCTGTAAAACTCTTGGTTCCACAAGATAAGAATATTGGTCAAGTTCTCTCGGATATGACTCTCTTTTCTCCAACAAATAGTGCAGATGCTTGTAAAGCGGATAATAGCAAATTGGAGTTCAGACTTGCTTTTGATAATGAAAATTGGATTCGTGGTGAGGTTGCTCTCGAAGGAATAATGAAAGAAGTAATGGCTCACTTATATGTAAAATGTCCTGGTAAGTTTAATTTTAAATATAAATTGTTGGACTGTAAACAAATTTTCATGAACTTTTTTTTTCAGATTATGATGGTACACTGCCTTATGCAACAAATCCAATTGATGAAAATCATGCAAATTTTGAAGCTCTTGGGCGAAGGTGCTTTAGAAGAACTGATCCTTTTCATTCTTCTGATGATTCAAGAAATGTTATGGAACTGCAAGTCACTTCGACCTTCAAGTGTAATGTCTTCTTAATTCTGGTAAATATTTCGTTACACTTTTTATAAAAATCATTTGTTCTTTTTAGCCTTCATACATGGCTGTTCAAGATGAAGGATTAGAACCTGCTACCCGTGAACCTATTAATTCAACTTTTGCTGAACAAGGAGAAGCATTTTGGTGGAAAAGCGATAACGATGCATCTCTGTCAGATGGAATTTCTTTTGTTGGACGTGATGCAGTTATTGATATGGCAAAATCCAATATGTCCGTTCCATACTTTCTCCGGATTGGAAATAATCAACCATATCCATCCCTTGGTTTTAAATTTGATGCTGCATGCTCTGATCAACAATATGATCTAGTTCTTAATCTTCGAGATAGTGATGATTGTCGTCTTCGGCTTGCATTAACTCAAACTGGAATCATGGTTACGGCAAAAGGTGTTGAAACTGAAATTTTGGATGCTACAAAATCGCCAACATTTGTATTTGCACGTGGTCAATCAAAAGTATATATCAAGGCTGGATCCCATTTAGTTGTTATTCCAATGGATGTTTGCCAAATTGAAAATGCTCCAGATGTTCCCCTTGATCAATTTGTTCTTCAACTTGCTCCGTCTGAAGGTTTATCTGGTTGTAATCATGCACAAGTTGTTCTTCCTGCTGGTGATGTTGACAAAATTGAAGTCTTGGTGGATCGTGTCAAAGCTGCTGTACTTATTGCTCAATCTGGTATGCATGAAAATGGTACAACTGAAACAGCTAATTCAACTGCTTCTCCTGTAGATTCTACAACTGAAAGTCAAGATACTGGATTTGAATGGTGGTGGATTCCTATTGGTTTGATACTGTAAGTTTTATTCAATTGAATTTATGTGTTCAAAAAATAACGCAAAATATTTTTAGATTATTTCTTCTAGTTGGTGTTGTAGTTGGTGTTCTTTGTTGTATTCGTTGGCGTCGTCGAAAACAAAAGGAACAAAAGAAATGTCAACGTCCAAAAAGTCCAGGTCGTGCTGATCGAAAGATCAAAAGTGCAGCTGATAAACTTGAACGTCCACCAAAACGTGAAAATGATGAACTTGAACATGCTCAACAAGTTAAAACTGCCATTCTTGCTGATAAACCATTGCCTCCAAAGAAAGCTGCACCCCAAAAACCAAAGAAGCAGCCAACTGAAGAATTACCAGTTCAAGCAACTCAAGAAGCAACTGCTCATTCAGCTCCTTTACGTCCTACTTTTGAGCAAATTGAACATGAAAAGGATGAACGTCGAAAACCTTATCGGGATATGTATGGACCTGGTGGATTTGCTAATATGAATGATGCTTTTGATTATCATCAAAATGAATCTCCAACCTTTGATTCAGATGTTGATTATGCAACCACTTGTCCATGCCCATGGCATACACTTAAACGAAATTTTTGGGATTGCATCAACAGTCTCTGTGCACAAAAGAATTATGTTCAAGGTGGTATTTTCTTCAATTCCCTGGCTCCTGGCAAAAATATCTGTTGGTATGTTCGGGATTGTGTTCGTGATATTGACCTTTATGGTCCATTCCGTTCTCTCTCAGCTCGAATGCTTCAACCCATCAATCCACTTTCTCATCCTGGTTACGCTGTACGGGTTTTTGTTCTCTCATATAAACCGATTACAATTGAAATTCATTGTGTAAGTTTTTTTAATCTATTAAAATATTTGATACACATCAAAACACCATGTTTGATTACTGTAGCACTGTTCTTCTTAATATAGTTTTTCTTTTCAGCGTGGTGAAGTTCCTGATTTTCTTTATAGCTTTTTGGATTGTGAAGAATGCCTTGAAATTGGACGGAAACTTCAAACTGATCCACGTAAGTTTCTTTTTTGGAGGATAGTGACACGCTTAACGTTCTCATTTTTTAGTTGCTGCAGCATCTCGTGAAAATTGGGATACTTTTCTATGTCGTGTTAAGCAAACTCCTTTCAATGCTCATCAATTTCTCAGTTATAATGGTCCTGATGCTCAAGTTAAATATGTGTATGTTTTTTTAATCTAATCATGAAATGATCAAACTCATAGCATTTTTAGTGATGATGTAAACTATATTCTTGTAATTCGTGGTGACAAGAAACCAAATCAACTTCGTAAATGTTCTCATGGATGCGCTTTTCAAGATGCCTCACATCCCAATCCTTTCAAACTTAAAGCTGATCGTTCTGATATTCTTCTTGGTGAAGTAACAGTTGAAACTCAAACAACTCAAGCTTCAATACAATAGCTCATCTTTCTTTGTTTATCTTTGATGTTTATTATGCAACAACTATTTTTTTATGTGTTAATCATCAATTATATTTTTTTGTGAATCGTTTATTTACAATGAATGTGAACTTTTTTTTAATTTTTGTTAATCTCTTTTTTGCTCTAAAAATTTTTTTTATATTGAACAATAACATCAAAAAAGTACCTCAAGTTTATTAATGTTTGATTTCGGTTTAAATTTTGGCTTTTTTTTCATTTCATATCTCCTTTAACTTATGCAAAATAATAGAAACTCAGAAATTGTCAATCCAAAAAAATTTCCACAAAAAGGTTATTTATCGTTCCCACCCAATTTTTCTCATGTGACAACAATGCAAAATAATACAGGGTGTGCCAAAAAAAAGTGGAATTTCGTTTTTAAACAAAGGCAAGGGGATTTGAACAACTTGTGTTGGGTGGTATTAATACTTGGTGGGGAAGCGCATTTGACCCTACAGTATGACCTCTCGAAAGTTTTCGCGTCGGGAGATCCGTAGATTCAAAGTTTTGAAAAGTACGTTTTTCGACCTTTTCGTAGAGCAACGTTCCTGGGAGAACCAGAGGGGCTGGAGAAAAGGTGATGGTAGATTCAGATAGCCCATATGTCAGACTCGTTGACGCAACAAAGTTTTGGTGTTCAAATCTTATGTCCCGGGTTTAATCGCTTCGAGAAAAAATCAATTTCCGATTTTTCGATTTTTTGGTCAACTTTGACTTATTGGTGTAGTCCACCCAGGAGGAGTTGGAGGCTAATATTTGTTGTCAATAAACTTCAGCTTGTTTGTGGTTGATTCCATACCAAAATATTGAAATCTGGAAAAATGACTATTTTTTGATACTCAAAAACGTTCAAAAACAATTGCTTTAACGTGTATACTAATAAATAGCAGGTAACTATGTATACACAAAAGTTTTTAAATGCAATGTTTTGCTATAAATCAATGAAAATAGTACAGAAAAATACTGCAAAATACATTTTAAGCATTTATGGCCAATTTGGATACTTTAACATTGAATAGAATTACGGTATATACTACATATACTTACTAACATACAAAAATTATGGCTGCTTAAAAGGTCAATTTTTCAGATTTCAATATTTTGGTATGGAATCAACCACAAACAAGCTGAAGTTTATTGACAACAAATATTAGCCTCCAACTCCTCCTGGGTGGACTACACCAATAAGTCAAAGTTGACCAAAAAATCGAAAAATCGGAAATTGATTTTTTCTCGAAGCGATTAAACCCGGGACATAAGATTTGAACACCAAAACTTTGTTGCGTCAACGAGTCTGACATATGGGCTATCTGAATCTACCATCACCTTTTCTCCAGCCCCTCTGGTTCTCCCAGGAACTTTGCTCTACGAAAAGGTCGAAAAACGTACTTTTCAAAACTTTGAATCTACGGATCTCCCGAAGCGAAAACTTTCGAGAGGTCATACTGTAGGGTCAAATGCGCTTCCCCACCAAGTATTAATACCACCCAACACAAGTTGTTCAAGTCCCCTTGCCTTTGTTTAAAAACGAAATTCCACTTTTTTTTGGCACACCCTGTAAATTTATGTTAAACTTTTTGGACTTTGAGCATTCAAATTTTTGTTTAAATTAATTACTTTTTACTTTTAAATTTTCAAATAATTAATTGTGTCAAAAAAACTTTTGTAGATTAATTGCAATTTTAATTTATCAAAAAACTGAATAATTAAATTTGAAAACTAAAAACATTATTGTTTTACTTTTAAAAAATGCCCTTGAACGTTGCTACTCTTATTTATTTTATTATTGAAATTTTATTTTATTTATTTCATTTTTCGGTTTTAATTTTGTTAATTTCTCGAAGAAATTCAACTTTCGATGGACCATTTTTTAAAATTTTAAGAATTGTATTTGTAATGGATTTGATGTGTTTTTTGATGGTAATTTTAAAAAACAAGTTTTATTAAAAATATTTCCCTTTAGGCAATTTTAATACAAAAGATGTCATTGATTGAATTTCTAATTCCTTTCTACAAAACCAACACCTATTTAGCATATTTCTGCTTCAATGCCACGGCATATTTTACTGTTGTACAATTTTTTGGGCATTTATTAATGGCATTTAATCGCTTCTCTTTAATTTGGTTTCCGCTGAAATATCATTCACTTTGGAAACGACAATGGTATACTTTTATGCTAATTTTCGCTCCGATTTTATTACTTTGTTGGAGGCTACATGAACCTGCAACCTTTTTATATTTGTCTGACACAAATGTGACAACGGCATTAATTAATTCTTCTGTAATGGCCCTGAACTATGTGATTCTTACAAGTTTTTATTTGTTAACAACATTTTTTGCTGCAATTTTTAATGTTTTTTCTTTTACAAAATTTTATTTTCATAAACATACGGCTTCAAATTTAAATGTTAATGAAAGAAATTTATTGGGTTAGTTTTTGAAGGGTGCCAAATTTAAAGGTTTTTTAAAAATTTAAAAGGTTGTCCAAGACAGGGCTTACAAAGAACTAAAAAATAAATTAGCATCAAGGCCGTAGATGGGAGAGGTGGCATTTGCCCACAAAACTGAGAAAGCCCTTTGATCTTTTGCCGCCGCCGTATTAAAGCGACAAAAGATTAAAGGCGTGCCGCCTTTGAAATGGAAATGCCTACCCCGAATTTTTTTTTCCCTACGGCCTTGATTAGCATAATTTTTATTTTTAAATAATTTAAAAATACTAATCCCCAAAATTTTCAGTGATGTCATTTATAACAATGTTGGCACAACTTTTGCGAATATCATATGCTGCAAATAAATTAATTTCTCCACCTGAAGCAACAATTACTTTATTTTTTAATAGTATTTTATCTCTACTTTTGGATGTCTTTGCTTTATCAGGCAGCGTGTCATTACTTGTTTTGAGGTAATCCATATCCCACATTAAATTATATAAGTACAAATTTGTATATTTTAGTGCAACAACTCGAAATGAATACAAATTATTTTACATTTTTAAAACGTTTTCACCCATTCAAAAAATGGCAACTTCATCAATTCAAAGAGTTCAAAGTGCAATGAAATCATGATCTTTCAAATATTTTCTGTTCATCGGGATTGAAAATTTAAATATTTCAATTAGTTTTATAAATTTAATATATATTTGCATCTTCTTTCTGGGTAAAGATGGCTACGGGCCAATTTTTTCAAAGCCCGGCCCGGCCCGGCCTGTGAAATCAAAAGCCCGGCCCAGCCCAGCCCAGCCCAGCCCGGCCCTGGCTTTGTCGGCCCGCGGCAATCCTTAATTTTCTGGGAGATCTCGTGGGAGATTTAAAAACCCTAATGAAATAAAATTATTTCATCTCCAAGATAAACCAAAACATACGTAATTGAAGTTATGCTTCTTTTTATTTGAGCTAATAAAATGACAACTTTTAAAAAATAAAAAAAGGGTAGAAGAAACGACTACAAATTATTTTTGAGAAAAACAATAGAAGCAATTAATTAGTGAAATTACAAAAGGCACTCATAAAAACAAAAGCACGTTTGACAAAGAAAAATAGTGGCCTGCAAATTTAGAGGTCAATGATTGATAAAATATTGTTACAATATTTCCGAAAAATGGATAACGAATTTTTTTTAACATTTTCTTCTTAAAAATATTTTTGAAGAATAATTTATGTTTTTTTATATTTTAACGTTTTGCAGATGAGTCCTTAATAAGCATTGATTATTTTGTCAGTCAGTCTTTAAAAAATGTAGGATACTGTAGTGATGGCTGCTTTCAATATTTTATTAAAATTATTTTTAAAAGAAAAAGTTCTTTATGAGACCATTTGAATATTAATTTAAGTGAACCAAATACAGAATACAATTAAATTCATTTTAATTATTCTGGTTGCTGGTCCAAATTCCAGTACTATTAATATTTGACGGAATCTTAAGCTTAAAAATTCCAATTCTTTCCAAACATTTGATAATGAATTTTCTATAAGGACTTATAAAATACAAAGTTGCAATAAATTCTGACAAAGAATGGGTGGTAATAAAACAATTAATAAAACAAATAAAATTTGCAGAATTTGGAATTTTAAAATACCATGTTATTACCATCCCAAAAAATGGTAAAAGTAAAAAAATAAAAGTACAAAAAATTTGTACTGTTGAACTGATAATCAATGATCGTTGAAGTTTTGCAACAGTTGATACGGTATTATTCAATTTTACGAGGTAAATAAAAAATATTAAAAGTACAATAAAAATTGTTGCAATAAATATTAACAAAATTAATAGGAATAGGCAGACCCTTGAAAGATATTTATGTGGAACAATTGTGAATCCAGGTTCAACAAGAAATACCTCCAAATTATATTCTCCTGCCCATTGTTTAATAGTTTCTTCATCCGGAGAAAAGACATAACTGAACATGAAGAATGTAATACCGTATGTCATAAATACCAATGTTAAAATAAAAATAGTTCCAACTTTTAAATTATACCATTTTGTTAAAGCTGATGGAAAAGCTAACAAATATCGATTTAAAATTGTCAAAGCTAAAGCTCCAAAAGTATTGATTACCAAAAGCCATCCAATTAAGCTTAAAGCCATTGTGGTATTAAAAGAGCCATTTCGAAAAAGTCCAAGAGGAAACCCTCCAGCCGAGGGAGAGAGAAATAATGGTTTTACGGAACACCAAAAACATTCAAGCATTAAACACCAAAATGAATGACTTAAAATTAACCATTTAAAATTTTTTAAATCTTTTGATTGAGTTAAAATTACATAAATGGACTTATTAGAAGGCATAAAGCCAAAGTAAAGTATGAATAATAATAATATAAATTTACAATAACTGGATCATGAAGGATAAATTCAGTTTTTAACATTTTTATTTGCTTTAAAATGGGGCATATTAAAAAATGAGTTTTGCATAAAAAGATAAACATCTTTCAGCTGTTTTCTTTGTAACTGATGAACTAATTTTGACAGCAATCAATGCATAAAATGCAGGTGTTTTCTTATATGAGTACGAATTTTCTGTGTTTTCAGTAAAAAATATACTTACGTAAAAGAAAATGAAAGTAACAATATATAAAAAAGCTCTATTACCAAAATTGTTATAGTTACAAACAAACTTCTACTTCGTTTGTGCCAATCCTAAGTTAAGGTTAGATAATATTAATATTTATTAATCTACATGAGCATTGAAAATAATGGCAACTTCATCAATTCAAAGAGTTCAAAGTGCAATAAAAACATAATTTTGATTGTATTTTTTTTTAAAACTAATTTTTTGAAAATTCGCGCAAATTCACGATTTTCAATGTTCCACATTTGAGTCGTTTTTTCGTTTCTAACATGAAATGGTTATAAATGATTTTATTCATTTTTTATCCAGACATTCAAACTATTATGAGCTTTTTCAACATACGTGAAGAAGGGGTGGGAATTCCCACCCTACCCCCCCTCCCCCCCCCTTGCATGAAAATTTTGGGAAAAAAGTTGTAAGGGAGGAGTACGTGAAAAACTGAAAAAAAGTTAAAATGAAGTCTTTGAATTTTAACGACTTTTTCCTCAATTTATTAGGAAAATGCACTATTTTTCTTAAATTCTCAAAATTTTCTCAGATTCCTTTTATGTTAGTTCTAACCAGTGCTGGCGGTTTTTCGGTTTTCGGATCGGTTTTCGGTTCGGTTTCGGTCCGGTTTTTCGGTTATCCGAACCGAAAACCGAAGATTTTCGGTTTCGGTCCGGTTTACCGAAACCGAAAACCGTGGAAGTGCGGTTTCGGTTGAATTCGGTTGAAGATATTTCCCATTTTTTGCCAATTCCCAACGGAAAGTTTAGATATGATAATAAATTTTCAACTTCAAAAATGGTGTTTTGAACTCCTTTTAGATAAAAATCAAAAATCATAAGATATTAAGAACTAATATTAACAAAGAGGTACTTTTTTGGGCATTTTAAACCTGCAAATTTTTAATGTGGCCCCATTTGCGTTCGGTTTTTTTCGGTTTTTCAGTCAACCGAAACCGAAAACCGGATAGGTCCGGTTTCGGTCCGGTTAACAAAAACCGGAAACCGAAGAAATTCGGATAACCGCCAGCACTGGTTCTAACATTTGCACAGTTAATCATGATAAAGTGATGAATTATCGTATTAATTTATATCTTTGTGATTTTCCGGAAAATGTTAATTTCGCTACAATGTAGTGCATTAAACAATGATCAAGCAGGTGTGGTACACTTCTAAACTTTAATCTCTTTTCTATTTTTTGTTTATTAGCCTTTGTTCTTCTCGTTTTTCATCGGTGACTTAGTTTCATTTTGTAAAACTTCTGAAGTTGAGAATGAACTATTTGCAGAGGATCTGAAAGCACTTTCTGCTTCACTATCAGCTGGTGATTCACCGCTTCATCAACTTCTCGCCAAACTTGAAACCTAGACAAACGAAAATGAGCCCAACAAATTCAATGTTTTACATTGCCTTTCCAAAAAGAATCCAAAGATCTCTTATGTTTTCAACGGGTATAAAAAGTTTATTAGTTACTACAAGATATTTTACATATTTTGCCACCAGTTTTTTTCGGTGTTGAAGGAGGTAACCAAGCTTTATCAATTATAAGAATGAGATCGATCATATTGTACAAATTCAAAACTAAAACCTTCATCTTTGCTTTCACTGTCAACTAAAGCAATTATCATTTTCATCGATATCGGACTTTCTGATTATTTAATAACCAAAAACACTGCTGCTCGAAATTTGTTATTGAGTTCAGATTGCTACGATGGATTGTGCATTTGTTTTTTTAAAGTTTAGGATAGAAGAAGCTTCTCTTAATAACGGTCATACTGATTGGGGACGGCAAAAAGCTTTAAAACTTTCATTTATAATCATTCCTATTACGATTTTTAACCGTTTAAACTATGTACAAGTTATAAATAGGGTATTGAAGTTATTCAAACATTAAGTATCGCGTTAATGTGAGAATAGCAAAAGGGGCCATGGTCAGCTAATAATTACGGCAAATAATTTTGAACATGTGAGGATTAACATGAAATATGTTTTGGAACAAAACCGAAAAGACAAGCTGATATGGTTCCTTGTAAGAAAAACTTCTTCTAGCCCGAACGCTGCATTTAAAGTAACATTGTGAGTGGAAAACAATGGTCGAATCAGAAAAATGCAAAGCCTTTCGAAAATTCAGAATGCATTTTAAACTGGTCCATCATCAGCAAGATCTTGAAGTTTATGTTTAAGTTTTCCACTAACAATAACTAAAGTGACGAACTAAAGTTTTACAAAATAAAGTTAATGAATCTTATTATATTTGAAACACCTCTTTGAAAAAGCAATATGACAGTATCTTAAAAATCAACTTAAAACTGTACTATTGACAATATTGTCGACTTATGCTTAAAGTGCATCAGCTAACGCGTTTACCATATTCTAGTTTTTGAATTTAATAATAAATTTATGAGCCAAGTCATTATCACAAAGAGATAATCAGCTAAAAGCAATGGACTTTCTAATCTAAATATTATACTATGCTAAAAACAAATAACATGTTTCGTTATAAAAAGATAACGTGTAGGCTCTAATGTGAAAGAATCCCATTATTCAAAAAACGAATTCGAAAAAACAAACAACATGGACCACCATAACGAAAATTTCGAAAAGTAATCTACGAAAAATACTGTAAGATACTGTAAAAAATATAAGATAAGAAACAGATAAGGGAAAACCCTTTAGATTATCGGCGGCGCGAAGCGCCGCCGAAAAATTTTTTTCGGATTTGGCGACCTTTTTGTCGGAGGGGGTTGTATAGGGTTTGCCTCATTCCCACCCTCTTCTTCACGTATGGTATGCATAAGAAAATTTTTGTTCTTAAAAAATTAAGAGCAAGATGTTACACACAAATACCCGGGAAAATATGTGACGAATAAAAAAAATCACGCAAATCTACAAAAATTATTAAAAGTTAATCCCAATTTTTTATTTGATGTTTGCCGCTTTTTAGGGGAACGTCAACTTTTGCTCGAGCATTTCCTAAAAAATTTTTGATGTCAGATTTGGACTACTGATTTTTTTTCAAATAATGGTATGCTCAAAATAAGAAATATTGAAAACAGAATGCACAAAAATTTGTGTTTTCAAAAGCATATTTTTTATTGAAAGTTCAATGAGTTTAACTGCTCTTTTATTTGCACAAATATTTTTTCTTCAATTGATAAGGTGCA
Source organism: Panagrolaimus sp. LJ2414 (assembly GCA_024447195.1). Lineage (NCBI taxonomy): Eukaryota > Metazoa > Nematoda > Chromadorea > Rhabditida > Panagrolaimidae > Panagrolaimus > Panagrolaimus sp. LJ2414. The sequence goes on along the minus strand of JAMRXY010000073.1, from coordinate 654,381 downwards.
ACGTAATGCTTGTTTGCAGCTGCAAAAATATTGAATTGTGTTGTTCACAGCACAATCAGAAAATTAAGGAAGAAGGAAAAATTTCTTTTAAGCATGTGATAACTTTCAACCACACACATAATTAAGCAACAATTAATTGATTTATCAGTGCTTTTTATGCTTATTGTCCTTTTAAATCGATATAAAAAGGGTAATTTAAGTGAATTATTCTATCAGTTATGTACAAGATGAAAACAACTTTGCTGTTTTTTGTGTTGTTTCAAATTTGCATATTTGCAACTTCTTCAACTGCTTCCTTGGCAGATTTGAGAAAGCAAATCCTTGATGGAACAACTCCAGCCCGAGGAGTTAATCTTGGCGGATGGTTAGTAGCTGAAAGATGGATGACCGGAGGCTCTCCAGCCTGGACCGGAGTTCCAGATGATATTGCAAATGGTGGCGAATTTGCAACAATGACCTATTTGGGACATGAAAAAGGTGATACCCAATTTGATGAACATCGAAAAACATTTATCACTGAAAAAGATTTCGAAGATATTTCTGCTGCCGGGCTTAATACTGTTCGACTTCCAATTGGTTATTGGATTGTTGGATTTGATAATTCTTGGGGAAATAATACTGATACCTGGAAGGTATATGCCCCTGGGGCATTAGCATATCTTGATAAAGCTATTCGAGAATGGGCTCCTGCACATAATATTTTAGTTTTGATTTCTTATCATGCTGCAAAAGGAAGTCAAAATGGCAATGATAATAGTTCCCCGGAGGCACTTGGAGAAACAAATTGGTTTGCTCATCAAGAAAATGTAAATAATACTTTGGATGCCGTGGAATTTTTAGCAAATCGATATCAAAATGAAACTGCTTTTTTGGGTAAGGTTTTTTGGGCGTGAGCAGTTTTTTGTTTCGGAGGGGCATAGCTTTGATCTTGTGCTAATGTCGGTAAAAGATCAAAGGGTTTTATGATTTCAGAAACAGCGTGTGCCCCGCCTTGCTAGTTGTACATGGTATAGGATTAACCAGATCTGACATCAATAAAATATGCAAATTTTTAAAATCTATCCACTTTTCAATTTTACCTTTGATCTTTACCGACTTTAATACGGGCATCAGATTTTTGTTTATCCCCTCTCACCCTTAAAAGTGGTCACCTCAAATTTGAATAATTCCATTGAAAATTTCGATGCAAAACATGATTTTAAAATGAAATCAAAATTCAAATTTTTTATTCAAATTTTTCTTCAAAATAAAAATTTTCAGGAATCGGTTTACTCAATGAACCCCAAAGTAATGCCACTGATATCCCCATTCTTCAACAATATTACAAAGATGCATATGATCGAATTCGGAATAAAGTTGGTTCAGATTGTTTACTAACAGTTATGCCAATGCTCTGGCAGCAAGGTCCTTTCGATGGTAATTGGGCTTCATTTATGTTAGCCCCGGATTATTACAATATGCGACATGAATGGCATCCATATCATGTTTGGGGATTTGGTGCAGATAAATGGACTCCTGATAAAATTATAACATGGATAAATTCAGTTGAAACAAAATATTATGATGAATGGACTGGAAATGACCTTTTTGCAGGGGAATGGTGTATTGCATCAGAATTTGATATGGATGATGATACTTTGAAGCGATTTGCAAATGCTCAAATAAATATGTTTAAAAAAGCTCCTGGTGGATGGACATATTGGACTTGGAAATATTATGGCGTCCCTCTACCAGCTGATACAAAAAGTGAATGGAGTATGAAAGTTATGATTGAAAAAGGAATGCTTCAATGGCAATAGGTAAAAAGTGAAAAAGTTGCATTTGTTTTTTTAAAAATTTAAATTAATAAAATTTTAAATAAAATGAATAATAAAATTTTGAACCACAATTTTGAACTTACAAAAAAACAATATTAGGATGTTTGCTAAAATCTTTTTTTCGAGAACATTAACAGAGCGGGGCACTTGTCTCTTCCGAAATCATAAAAATACTTTGATCTTTTACCATGTCGGCACAAGATCAAAGGCGGCACTTTTGAAATGGCTTCTATCCTTTCCAAAATAAAATGCCTCAGACATCTTTAGTGATTAATAGTGATATTAAAATTAATTAAAAAAATGCATTAATCAGGAACATTTTTTGAAAGTACACCAAAAATACAAATCAGATTATTTTTAATTTTTTTAGCACAATTTTTAATCTTTAAAAAATGACCCGTTTTATCACTTTTATCAATTACCAACATCTTATTAGTACACATAAAAGAGCTTTTTTCAACATTAAAAAGACCTTTCTTTTTTATTACCTTCATTAAAAAAAATGGTTAAAATAATGCTTTATTTCATTTATTTATTGATTTTTGTTTTTCCTTTTGTTCAATGTTTATGCCCTGAAGGAAGTTTTGAATGGCAAAATAAATGCCTATTTTTTCAAGGTAATCAGACCGGATTCGCTGATGCTGAATCCAAATGTATGGAATTAGGGGGACATTTGGCATCTATTCATGATGGATTTACAAATGCTATGATTGCACGTATGTTTAGTTAAATTATGCAAATTTGTTGCACACTCTTTTTTTTAAAACTTTCAATGTTTCAGAAAAAGCAGAATTTTATTTTCATGAAAGTACTGTAACTGATTGCTACATTGGATTAACAAGTCTAATTTCATTTGGGAATTGGTCATGGACTGATGGCACACCGTATGATTTTGAAAGTTGGTCAAATGGACAAAATTTAACAGGTTCAAATTGTGCCAGTTTATTTTTGAATGATGGAAGTTGGAGGGTGAATGATTGTTATTTACCTAAGCCATATGTTTGTACCGTAGATAAAAGTAACTTTGAAACAACAACTCTTCCAACAACTCCAATTCTATCATATGTAAACTGCACCAGAGGAATGACATATTTTCCTTTAACTCATTCCTGCTATGGCAGAATTAATTACACTGATGTTCTTAACTGGACAACAGCGGAACAATACTGTCTTCAACTTGGTGGACATTTGCCATCAATTCATAGCTACGAAGAATTAGAATTTTTAATTAGTAACAAATCAATCGATATTTTTAATTTGCATAATTTTTGTCATTTTAGGCTACGTCTATTATGCATGGTACGATAGCTGGACAGGCCTGTATTCAAATGATGGAGGAAATACATGGAAATGGTCCGATGGCAGTGACTTTGATTATAATCCATGGTATTTGGGAAAACCAGATAAACAAATATCAGGTTATGGTGAACTTGAAATTGATGGAGTTCATGTAGCTGATTCCAATAGGGTTCTAAAATTCATTTGTAAAGTTGTATTACTTGTTTAACCAAATTTTGAAATGAGGCTTTGACTACAGATTTTACTGTAGTTATTACAGTAATTTCATGATAATTTTTTTTAGCATTTATTATCTTAATTTTAGAGAAATTTGAATTTTGAGAAGGATTTTGATCACATTTGTCTTCATATGCAAATTTTTATTTTTTTAAATGTTTTGTAATAAACTTATGTCATCCTTTTAACCATTATTTTTTTACAAAAAATAAATTTAGAAACAATTTTTTTATAAATTTTTTTTTTAAAAATTTTTAAAGTGTTCTTTTATAACAAATTTGAATAAATTTCTTCCACGCTTTTTTACCTTTAAAAATTTTTAAAGCGTTCTTTTATGAAAAAACTTTTTTTGTTGCAAAAAAAAGTTCTTAAGTAAAAAGAAAGATGAAAAAGAAAAAAGTAGGTGAGCAAAGACGACTGCCCAAAGACAGCAGAAAAGAAAGAAAGAAACAAAACAAAAAAACAACAACCCTACCAACCTAGCAACGGTGGCGTTCGTCGTTGCCTGGACAGCAGCAGTCGCAGTCGCAATGATGGCCAAAAAAGAAGCAAGCTAAAAAATTGCGGTAAGCGGAAGCCCTCAAAAAAAAAGAAAGAAAGAAGCATTTTTTTAGTGGAATCTAATCTAGCATTCTTTTTTTTTCTTCTGTGTGTTTGAAAAACAAAAAAAACTTTTTACAAAGTTTAGTATATTGATTTTATTTATCTGTTTTTTTATTGTTTTTTGGTAAATAAATTTGGAACAAAAAATTTGAATAAAATATGGAAGGTATGTTAGAATTTAAATTAATTGAAATGGATTTAATTGAAGATTTTCAGATTATGATCCAAATGAAAAAACTTATGCTTGTAAAGTTTGTGGTCGGAGATTTGTAAAATCGAGTCTGGTAAGTGTATTTGTTAAAATTATGGTTACGGTAATGCCTTTTTTGGATGGGTTTATTTGGATGAGCTGTTCTTATCCAAAGATTATCTTCTTATTGTAAACACAATTTTTTGTTGACATTTTTTTTGTGAAAGTTTTCTTTGTACGGCAAAATTAAAACAGTTGTTTTTTGTTGAATTTCGTAAACAAAATTTTACAAAAATTTGCATAAAAATGTATAAGTCACCAAAAAACTTTATTATTTAAATTTTTTATTTAAGAATTTATATTAGTTATCATAGTTACGTAATTGATAATTAGGAGTTTAACAAAAAAATTAATTCCATTTTTTAATATTCAAATACCCGAATTATACACGTTTTGTTGCATTTTGTGTGTCATCAAAAATAAAATACCTTCAAAAATCCCTTTTAAAAATTTTGTCATCAGAAAATCATGTGGTTTTATTTCGCAATTGTTTTCTTTAATTTTAACTTTAAAGAAGCCATTAAAGTTTATTTTTCAGTTATTTGTTTTCAGTTTTTGAATACAATTTTTTTATTGCTCATTGACCCCTTATTCAAATTTAATTTTTAATGGATAAAATTTTTTAAAAAAAAAAAATTTTTATCAAATTTTGTTAAGAAAATTATTATAACAACAATTTCAAAAAATAAGAAAATTATCATAATAATAATTTTAGCAAAAGCATGAACCTGCATGTAAAAAATTACAAAAATTAAGCAGAAAAGTTTTTGATTCTGGAAAGCAGAGAGCTGTTGGCTCAGATATTCCGATTGCAGCAGTTCGAAAGGCACAAAAAGAAAAAGAAAAGGTATGCAAATTTTGCAAAATCTGTAATTTGCACCCATAATTATGCAAATTTTTTCAGCATGGTGGAATTTTTCCTCGTCCAAAGACACATTGGCGAGAAAGACATGAAGAATTTATTGGTGCAGTTTCCGGTGCAAAGCATGTTGATCGAGCTCTAAAAACAGGAGGGCCTTTACCACCTCCCCCGAAAACTTCTTTCAATCCAGATTATATTAAATGTGATTATTGTGGACGATCTTTTAATAAAAATGCCGCAGAAAGACATATTTCATTTTGCCGAGAGCAACATGCCCGAACAGCTGGTGCCCCAAAAACTGGAAGCGGGAAATCAAGGGTTAAAATTTGAATAAATTTGCATAAATTTAATCATAATACTAGTTTAGTCCCATTCACAACCTCGTAATCCTCCATCTCGATCACCTTCACAAAGTCGATCAGGTTCTAGAAGGCCTTCGACGAAGGGGGTTAACAATGTTAGCCCAGTTTCAAGTGGATACGGTAGAGCTCCATCAACTGGAGCTTCAACAAAAGGAAGACCCGTTGCAAATAGTGCTGGAGTTCGAACTTCACATTTGCCAACTCCTGTTAAGTAAGTTTTTTTGTTGGATAGAAAACAATAGCAACTAAAAATATATCTCATTCGATAATGGTTACTGTAGTAATATTATGATACAGTAACCATACTCTTCTCTAATAAGCAAATTTTATGCAAAATATTTCATTAAATTTTTTTTATCAAAATCCTAACCATCAATTGCTAGCAAGAATACTTTATGGAAATTTCTATGTCTACAGGGATACCTTTTGAGGATTCTTTTTAATATGCAAATTTCAAGTTTTATAAATTTGTTGCAATTCAGGAATATGCTAATTTGAGGTTTCAAAATATTTCCTAAAAAGTTTTAAAATTAAACTGAAAACTTTAAGATTCTATTAAGGATACTGTATTATTTTTTTAGAACGATACATTTTTGAGGAGTTTTTATAAATATGCAAATTTTACATTCAAAAAATCTGCAAATATTTATTTTTAAATCATATTATCACTTTTAGACGTTCAAATTCCGCTCCACGAACAGCACATCAACAACCAAAAACTCCGTAAGCTTTTTTTAAAGAAATTTGCATAATCAGTCATAATGTTATCTTGTCTTTTATTTCCAGAGGCACTGGCTACAGTCAACATGGCTCTACTACATCTGGTCCAAGAAAAAGTATTCCAAATTCAAATGGCCGTGATGAGAGACGAGCTCCTTCAACGAGTAAAACATCTTCTTCAACCACAAATGCAACATCAAATCGAAGACCAAGTCAAACAAGAAGTAAACGGCCATAAAAAAGTTTGGTTTTTGGCACTCTTTTTTTCAATGTTTTTCATGTAATTAAATCAATCACTTCGAAATTTATAATAAGAATAAAAATTTGAATACAAATGACATGTATATTTTATGCAAATTATTGGAAAGAGTTACAATAAATTTTTTAAAAAAATATACGATTAAATTACGATAAACAAAAATGGAAAAAAAATTTAAAAACGAGTTTATAAAAAACTAGAAAGAAAGAGTTACAATAAATTCTATATAAAAATATATGATTTGAATTACGAAAAATAGAATAAACAAAACTTTGAAGAAAAAAAAATCAAATTAAAAAGAGATTATAAAATAATGAAAATTAGAAATTTTGTTAGTTTTTGCTACTAATTAACATATATAAAAAACAGAAATGTAAAGTTTTTTATGAATTATGTTTTACACAATTTTGATCATCAATTTTGTTTAAATTATTTTCTCTTCGGGACATTTAAACGGATTCTGAGAAAAAAAATATACCTTGAGGGAAAAAATGAAACAAAATTAATATTATCAAAATCCTATATAGCAAAAAACTTTACATTTCCACATTTTATATAATTGATCTGCAGCAAAACATCACAAAATCACTTCCTTACAAATTCTGTCTTTGATGTTCACAGCGTTCATGAGAAAATATGAGTATGAATCCGCATAACATTAAAAAGCCTTGTCCATTTTTTTTTCAAATCATCAAACTTTACTCTTTTAAATTCAGCATCAGAGAAACCACAAAATCCAAGACAGAACATAATATGTTGATTTTTCTAAAAAATTTTAAAATTATTACGGTATTTTTTATTTTCTCTTTTTCCTCAAAAAATTAGGTAAAACACAAACCAGCATAAAATCAAAGAGTTTTGGAAAATTATAGCGTTTATCAGAAATCCATAAAAATAAAATGTCAAGTGTTGAAGGAACAATTGTGTCAACATCAAGGTAATATCGATGTGCATGACCACTAAAAAAATTTAAATAAGATATATAGCTCGATTTTTGAGAAACTTAAACATTCCTTGGCACAGGGAACTCGAAATGATGTCAGAAGGGTATAAAGTGGTTTTTCTAGGTTAACAAGGTCCAGGAACACGATTTTTGTTGTCATTTTCGTCCTAAGTGGTCTAGTTTTCGATATGCAAATTTCTCAGATCAAAAATGAAAAATCGCCATCTTTGAAGATAAAATGACAAATGTGGTATCATTCGAAAGCCCTTGACGAGCTGAGTTCAGAAAAATTTGAAACTAAGACATTTGACCCTTTTAAACGGGCGATATTAGGCACAGAACGCCAAAAACAGTAAAAAATTGCAAAAATGTTGTCGTAACTCTTTTTTTCACACTATCTCCACCGGTTTTCTCAACGGAATCGGATTCCCCATCATTTTCTGCCCTAGGAACTGAGAATATCAAAAAAATCGGCACGGGCCCATGGGTTACCTGAATTTTTGAAAGTACTGCGTCATTTAACTCAAAAACACAAAAATCGTCATTTTTGCTCAAATTCACCCAAATTTGGGTGGAAACGATAAAACATAGTTAGAAATGAATTTAGCAAAACTTTTGTACCAAAATATGCAAATTTGGATTTGTCAGAACACGTTTAAGGTCAAAACCCATGAAAATGTCATATTTTCGGGATAAAATCTCTTAAATGGTTACGGTAAGGTATTATTGTGTCCAAATGGTTCTATAATTATTATTAGTATGTCTACTAACTATTTCTAGCATACAAACATCATATACACCCGGTTACCCAGTTTTTTAGGGTAATTGAAAACCCTCATTTTTAGGCAAAAAAACGCAATTTTTGACTGATCTCAAAATAAGTAAAACTTCAACTATAATTTCGAAATTTGTGTTTATTATGTTCATCCAGGTGTCTAGTATATGTTTAGATCATAATATACCTGGTACTTTATCACATTTTGAAATCGCGACATTATAAACATACCTCATTTTTTTAAAAAATGCCATTTTTATTGTAGGTCATTTTTTCCTCAAAAATGATATTTTCATCACTTTATTTACGTAAAAAACATAATTTTTGATAAAGTTACAAACTATTTTATGCATATCAGCATCTGAACATTCATAAAATTCATTTTTCTAGGTCATTTAAAAATACCTATTTTTATGCTAAAAAACACAATTTTCGACCGAGTTCTAAATAACTAACACGTCAACCATTCTTTCGAAATTTGGTCTCAAAATGATCCTATGGTCCTGTAGCATTTATTTAAATCATAATATACTTCAAGAAATCTCGATATGTTTAATAAAGTACCTCAGTTGTGACTCCATATCAATGTACAGGTGTTTGGCAAAAACCAGACAAGTTTAAACTCAAGGGATTTCAAAATGAGATAAATTACCGGGTATACTATGATTTAAATAAATGCTACAGGACCATAGGATCATTTTGAGACCAAATTTCGAAAGAATGGTTGACGTGTTAGTTATTTAGAACTCGGTCGAAAATTGTGTTTTTTAGCATAAAAATAGGTATTTTTAAATGACCTAGAAAAATGAATTTTATGAATGTTCAGATGCTGATATGCATAAAATAGTTTGTAACTTTATCAAAAATTATGTTTTTTACGTAAATAAAGTGATGAAAATATCATTTTTGAGGAAAAAATGACCTACAATAAAAATGGCATTTTTTAAAAAAATGAGGTATGTTTATAATGTCGCGATTTCAAAATGTGATAAAGTACCAGGTATATTATGATCTAAACATATACTAGACACCTGGATGAACATAATAAACACAAATTTCGAAATTATAGTTGAAGTTTTACTTATTTTGAGATCAGTCAAAAATTGCGTTTTTTTTGCCTAAAAATGAGGGTTTTCAATTACCCTAAAAAACTGGGTAACCGGGTGTATATGATGTTTGTATGCTAGAAATAGTTAGTAGACATACTAATAATAATTATAGAACCATTTGGACACAATAATACCTTACCGTAACCATTTAAGAGATTTTATCCCGAAAATATGACATTTTCATGGGTTTTGACCTTAAACGTGTTCTGACAAATCCAAATTTGCATATTTTGGTACAAAAGTTTTGCTAAATTCATTTCTAACTATGTTTTATCGTTTCCACCCAAATTTGGGTGAATTTGAGCAAAAATGACGATTTTTGTGTTTTTGAGTTAAATGACGCAGTACTTTCAAAAATTCAGGTAACCCATGGGCCCGTGCCGATTTTTTTGATATTCTCAGTTCCTAGGGCAGAAAATGATGGGGAATCCGATTCCGTTGAGAAAACCGGTGGAGATAGTGTGAAAAAAAGAGTTACGACAACATTTTTGCAATTTTTTACTGTTTTTGGCGTTCTGTGCCTAATATCGCCCGTTTAAAAGGGTCAAATGTCTTAGTTTCAAATTTTTCTGAACTCAGCTCGTCAAGGGCTTTCGAATGATACCACATTTGTCATTTTATCTTCAAAGATGGCGATTTTTCATTTTTGATCTGAGAAATTTGCATATCGAAAACTAGACCACTTAGGACGAAAATGACAACAAAAATCGTGTTCCTGGACCTTGTTAACCTAGAAAAACCACTTTATACCCTTCTGACATCATTTCGAGTTCCCTGTGCCAAGGAATGTTTAAGTTTCTCAAAAATCGAGCTATATACAAAAAAATAAATGCAGATTTGTAAATTTTTTATTAAAACTTTAAAAATGCGTTGGAAAAACTTGGCAGTGAAAAGAAATTTATTTAAAAATAATGGCATCAGCAAGTGCTGGGCTCCCTCGAGGGAATCTAAAATGGCTAAATATCCTTTGATGATTTGCCGCTAGCGGAAAAAGATCAAAGGCGGCTTGCAAGGCCATAGGCAGAAAAAAACTTTGGAGGAGGGAACGCCTTTGATCTTTAGCCGCATTAACACGGCAAAGGATTTTTTCCATTTTGGGGGTATAGGTACCGAATGCCACCTCTAAATACGGCCTTGGCGGCTTGCCTTTGATCTTTTACGGGTCTGGCTGTATTTCCTACTGACTGTCTTGATTAAAAAAACCTTATTTTATTGCCGAAACTCTCCAAAAAAGACGGATTTGTTCCAAAAAAGCTGAGATATTTGATTTCATTTAATTTTAAAAACCAAAATTTTTTTGAATGGTAATTTTATGCTTATAAATAAAAAATTTACATAAACTTACATAGAAATCCACTGAGCAATCGGAAGGCATTTAAAAATGTCATCAATAGAAACCCTTTTATCACCGCTGCGATGGATTTTGGTACCTTGAAGTTCACATTCTAATACACTTCCGCCATCAGTTAATAATTTAAATTCATCAAATGTAATGTTTTGTTTTACTAATTTCAATATTCGAATATTATTAACAACAAAATTGAAATTGAGAAGTGATAAAAAGCAATCAGGTGAAGATAAATCAATTTTATCAGTGATCCACAAAGCTTTTTCCAAATTTTTCAATGAATCAGTTTTATGTTCAATGCCATCCAAAGTCCAATAAATCCAGAGATTCTTTTCATTTTTAATATTTTTAACAACCAAAAAAGGGAATCCATCTTGGCACTGAAAATATTTGCATATTTTCATCAATTTTAATGCCATTTTTGGTGCAGCATTTATCTTCATCCATTTATAAGTATCAGAGGGGAAGCGTTTTGGAGGTGGAGTAGCACGAAACGGAGCAAGGGCAGTAACTTGTTCTTCCATTTTTAAGGCTAAAAAATAAACGAAATTAAAGCAAAATTATTTTAATAAAACAGAAAATTAGTAACTGAAAATTACAAAATCAAAAAACACGATTATGATCGACTAAAAGAAAAAACGAAGAAAAATTACAAAATCATAAAAACGCGTCTGTGTTCAATTCGACTGAAAGAAAAAATGAAAGAACGAAAAAGAACGATTTCGAAAAAGGGGACAACGACGTTTTTTATAAACAAAAAAAAATGTTCTGCTCAAAAAAAATTGCGCAAATGATCGTCGAAAATAAATCGTCTGGTACAATTCTGATGACACCTGATGGCATCAAAAAAGGGAGAAATAAAAAGATGCAATGCTTTTTTTAAAAAAATATCCTTTCTTTGATTTTTATGTTATTCTCCAACATTTTTCTTTGACCAAAAAATTTCATTTCGAAAAAAACATTAACAATTATGTCACAAAAAACAGAATAGTAACGAGAATGACAAAATCAAAAACACGATTATGCTCGAAAAAAAGAAAAAACGAAAGAAAATTACAAAATCAAAAAAACGCGTCTCTGTTTGATTCGACTGAAAGAAAAAAAACGAAAGAATAAAAAAGAACGATTTCGAAAAAATGAGACAACGATGTTTTCCATAAACAAAAATATTGCTTTGCTTTCAGAAAATTGAGCAAATGATCATCGAAAACGAATCGTCTGGCACAATTTTGATGACACTTGTTGGCACCCAAAAAAAGAGAAAAAAGAAAATGCAACACTTTCAAAAGCTACCCTTTTTTTGATTTTGTTGTCATTCAAAATTTATCTTCAACAGAAAAATTTCATTTCGAAAAAAATTGGAACAAAGTACAAATAAATAGCTTACAAAAAATTACAAAAAAGGGTAATAATTTAAAATAGAAATTACAGTAACAATGAAAAACTGCAAATAGCTACAGCACTTTTTTGATTATTTTTTAAGCCAATGAAAATTGTTTTTTTTGATTATTTTTTAAGCCAAAGCATTGCATGAAAGCTTTCACTTTGTAAATGAGAATTACAAAATCAGAAAAACGCGTCTGTGTTCGATTCGACTGAAAGAAAAAACGAAAGAACGAAAAAGAACGATTTCGAAAAAATGGGACAACGACGTTTTTTTTAAAACAAAAATACTTGTTTGTTTTTGCTCAAAAAATTGCGCAAATGATCGTCGAAAATAAATCGTCTGGTACAATTCTGATGACACCTGATGGCATCAAAAAAGGGAGAAATAAAAAGATGCAATGCTTTTTTTAAAAAAATATCCTTTCTTTGATTTTTATGTTATTCTCCAACATTTTTCTTTGACCAAAAAATTTCATTTTGAAAAAAACATTAACAATTATGTCACAAAAAACAGAATAGTAACGAGAATTACAAAATCGAAAAACGCGATTATGCTCGAAAGAAAGAAAAAACGAAAGAAAATTACAAAATCAAAAAACGCGTCTATGTTCGATTTGACTGAAAGAAAAAATGAAAGAACGAAAAAGAACGATTTCGAAAAAAATGAGACATCGACGTTTTTTATAAACAAAAAAATTATTTTGCTCAAAAAATTGCGCAAAAGATTCAATCGTCGAACATAAAGCGTCTGGCACAATTTTGATGACACAAGTTGGCACCCAAAAAATGAAAAAAAGGAAAAAGCAACACTTCTTTTTATAAAATTTTTTTTTGATTTTTTTTGTTATCCTTTAACGTTTTTCTTTGACAAAAATTTCTTTTTGAAAAGAAAACATTAACAAATTACAAAAAAATATCTCACAAAAAATTATAAAAAGAGCACAATAATTTAATTCTAAATTACTGCAACAATAAAAATACGGTAAATAACTACAACACTTTTTTTGATTACTTTTAAAGCCAATGGAAATTGTTTTATCATTGCATGAAAGCCTTCACTTTGTAAATGAGAATTACAAAATCTGAAAAGTGTTTCTGTGTTCGATTCGAAAGAAAAAATGAAAGAACGAAAAAGAACGATTTCGAAAAAATGAGACAACGACATTTTTTATAAACAAAAAAATTGTTTTGCTCAAAAAATTGCGCAAATGATCGTCGAAAATAAATCGTCTGGCACAATTTTGATGACACATGTTGGCACCAAAAAAATGAGAAAAAATGCAATGCTTTTTTTTAAAAAAGTATCCGTTTTTTATTATTTTGTTCTTCTTCATTTTTCTTTGACAAAAAATTTCATTACGAACAAAAGTGAACAAATTATAAATAAATATTTCTCAAAAAATTACAAAAAAGCATAATTATTTAAATAGAAATTACAGTAACAATAAAAAACTGTAAATAACTACAACCCTTTTTTTGATTACTTTTTAAGCCAATGAAAATTGTTTTATCATTGCATGAAAGCTTAGACTTGTAAATGAGAATTACAAAATCTAAAAAACGCGTCACTGTTCGATTCGACTGAAAGAAAACACGAAAGAATGAATGAAAAAGAACGATTTCGAAAAAAATGAGACAACGACTTTTTTCATAAACAAAAATAATTTTTTGCTTTCAAAAAATTGCGCAAAAGATCATCGAAAACGAATCGTCTGGCACAATTTTGATGACACAAGTTGGCACCCAAAAAAGAGAAATTGCAGAATGCAATGCTTTTTTTAAAAAACTATCCTTTCTTTGATTTTTTTGTTATTCTCCAACATTTTTCTTTGACAAAAAAAAATTCATTACGAAAAAAAACATTACCAAATTACAAATAAATATTTCAAAAAAATTACAAAAAAAGAACATAATAATGTAAATCTAAATTACAGTAACAATAAAAAACTTTAAATAGCTACAACACTTTTTTTAATTACTTTTTAAGCCAATGAAAATTGTTTTATTGTTGCATGAAAGCTTAGATTTGTAAATGAGAATTACAAAATCTGAAAGAAAAAAAGGAAAGAACGAAAAAGAACGATTTCGAAAAAAATGAGACAACGACGTTTTTTATAAACAAAAAAATTGTCCTGCTTTAAAAAATTGCGCAAATGATAGTCGAAAATTAAACGTCTGGCACAATTTTGATGACACTTGTTGGCACCAAAAAAATGAGAAATAAGAAAATGCGATGCTTTTTTAGATTTTTTTTGTTATTCTCCAACATCTTTCTTCAACAGAAAAATTTCATTTCGAAAGAAATTTGAACAAAGTACAAATAAATAGTTTACAAAAAATTATAAAAAAAGAACATAATAATTTAAATAGAAATTACACTGACATTAAAAAACTGTATTACAAATAAATAATTCCCGACGAAAAAATTAACATAAAAAATTTAAAAGCTTTAATTTATATGACAGAAACAATAAAAAACTGTAAATAGCAACAACACTTTTTTTGATTACTTTTTAAGCCAATGAAAATTGTTTTATCATTGCATGGAAACTTTCACTTTGATTACTGACACAAAAATGTGGAGGTTCATTTTTGGGGGACCAATTATCAAGAATGTCATCGAGTTCTGCACCGTATCGTCCACTAAATTCCTCAGATGAAAAGCCACAAAACCAAAAAGTATAATAAATTTTTTGATGTTTCTGAAATAAAATATATTATTAAAAAAGAATTAAAGAAAAAAGTAAAACTCACCATCATGAAATATGCAAATTTTCCCAAATCAAAAGGATTTCGAGATATCCAAAAAGTAAGATGTTCCAAAGTTGATGGAATTTTAGTTTTGAGCAATGATCGAAATGTAAGGTTGCCACTTCTGAAAAAATAATTGTCAAATTTATTTAAATTTTGATACCGTAATAACATGCGATTACGGTAGCAATGTTTTACTATGTTGATATCGTAATCCAAAAAAAAACAACAAACTTACAGAATCATTTTTCGAGCATTTGGCAAACAATCAGTGATATCTTTGAAAGAAACGAATTCTCCAGAATCTTTAAAAATTTTTGTCTTCATCATATCACATTCTTCAACAGCTCCACCATCAGTTAACATTTTGAATTCATTAAAAGTAATGCTTTGGCAACAAAGTTTGATCTTTCGAATATTACAAACAACAGTTTTGAGAAGTAATGTTGAAGCAACATTTGGACTAATAACCAAATCAACCATTTCAGTAATCCAAAACTTTTTAGAGATATCTTCAATTTTTTCATAAGAATGTTGTTTGCCATCCAAGCTCCAATAATTCCAAATATTTCCACAACTTTCAACATTTTTAACAACCAAATAAGGAAAACCATTTTTGCCTTGAAAATATTTGCATATTTTCATCAATTTTAATGCCATCTTTGGAGTTGCATTTTTCATCATCCATTTATAGACATCAGAGGGGAAATCTTTTGGAGGTTGAAAAATTTGAATAATTGATAAGCTTCTTTCTTCCATTTTGGTAAAACTGATTTATCAAAAATTGAGGAATTTGGTTCTGAAAAAGTTAACAATTAATAAATTAAAATTACAAAATCAAAGCTCGAAAGGAAAAAATTGCGTTAGTGGCTCCAATGCAAAATCATCAACAAAAAAATGAAAGGTTGTTTTTGCGCAGAAAAAGTAGTCGAAGTGACTTGAAGAAAAACAGCATTTTTGTTTAAAAGCGCAAAACATGTGACCAAAATTATTTACAAAATCAAAGCAAAAAAAGTCGGCACAAACAAGCACTGCAATTTTTTGCTTTTCTTTTTTGGTTTATTGATTTCTATAAATGTTTTTGAGTCTGTGTTGCAAGGGTAAACTGCTTTTTTTTATAACTGTGTATGACCACTAAAAAATTTAAATAAGATATATACAAAACAATAAATGCAGATTTGTAATTTGTCCTTCACTTTTTTCACCAAATCAAAAAAATGAAGGAAAAAAGTGAAATAACAATTTAAAGGGGGAGACGCATCGCCTGTAGTTTTGTTGATGCGAATATGAACTTTTTTTTACAAAAATCAGGGACTCATTGGAGCTGCTTTTTTTATTCTTTTTTTGCAGCTGCAGTGAAGAAAAAAACAAGCTCCAATGAAAGGTGTTTTCGCGTCGAGAGATGCAATCGACTTTGCATCAAAAAAACTACAGGCGATGCGCCTCCTCCTTTAAAAAGAAGCATGTTTTGAAAAAAGATAAAATCATTTTTATGATTCAAAAATAAATATTGTAAAACTTACAACGTTTCGTTAAAAATATATGATTTTATTATTCAATTTTGAAGAAAAAAATTTTAGAATCATTTTTCGTGAAAGTGAAAAACGAAATACGTGATTGGGAAAAGAAATAAATGAAAAATACTTTGAAGTAAAAATTAATTGAAAATTAATTTTAAATAAAACATGAAAGTAGACATATGGATATACTTTTCTGAATGGATGCATTTTAATTAGATGGTAAAGTTATCTGATCATCATTTTGTGGTTGATAAGCATAAAATAATTCCATCAATTGTTGCCATTTTTTTCGATCAACATTTCTCTGAATTTAAAAATTGAAGTAATTTATTGCAGGCTGCAATGCTACAGTATATCCCTTTTAAAAATCTTTGTGATTCCTCATGTTTTTAAAAGAAATGCATCAGCTATCATCAAATGCTTTTTTTGGCGAAAATTTAAAGGCTTTCAGTGCGCTTTTTGAACGGAGAAAGAAACTTGCATCGTTACCATTTTTTGATTTTTAGTTTATAAAAGTTATTTAAACGTACAATATCGCGTTAAGGTGAGAATGGCACATTGGGCCTCGGGCAGCTAATAATTACAACGCATAAGTTTGAACATGTAAGGATTTATATTTTGGAACAAAACCGAAAAGATATCCTGATATGGGTCCTTAGTGTCATTATTACATAATTTTTATTAACATAAATGTTTTAATTTCAAAAACAGTGCTCAAACATATTTCATATCTTCAAAATATAAAAAACAAAAACAAAAATAAAAAATAAAAATTTATTAATGTAAAATAAATTTCCGTTTGAGTGAGAATCTTTCGTTGTTGAAGTTAAAAACTCTTTAACTATTGTTGTTGTTGTTGATGGTGGTGTTGTAATATCCCCTGCATCTGTTGTAGCCATATCCTTAGTTTCTTTCGTTGTGATATTTTCGGGAGAAGTGGTTTGATAAGAAATTGTCGAAAATGTGTCATCATTTTTTCCAGCAAATTTTGTACAACAAAATGTTGCATTTACTACTCCATTATATGGCCATTCCATGTTAATACTATTCCAACATTGATCTTTCTTTGTATACGGTATATTATTATCTCTATAAAATTTGCCATTTCTTTTGATCAACTCTCCAATAATTGCATCATTTCCACCTTGATTGGATGAAATCATCATTTCATATTGAAAATCATTATTTTCCGGGAGTTGAAAAACACAATTCCCAAAATTATTCATTATCGAACAAAGATTTGAAATTTTGTATGAAATTTTGTATTCAGGTTCTAATAATTTTGATGTAGCGTTGACTATTATTTTTTTGGATGTGATTTCTAGCTCGCTTGAGTATGTTCTTGTTTGATTTGAATCAGAATCATAAATGAAAATATTGTTTGCAAAATTTGTACATTCTTCTAAAAAATGAGAAATGGTAACAAACTTGACTGTCACATGCAGCAGTATTTCGTCTTTATCTCCATGTTTTCAAACGTATTCCTGCACACCTTTAGCTGCACTAACCCTCAAGTACCATTTTACAGTCAAGTAGCACACGATATCATCTGCTACTTGAACACGAAAATTTTTAAGTGTAGTTGTTTTCAATTTCAAAGGTATAATGTAAAAGCAATATTTAGAATCACAAACCCACAGAAATCAAAATAATCAATTTTTTGAGCTCAACTATTCAGGCTTGTATTTCTTTAAAGATGGACTGAATCCTCTACCAAAACCAAAAATTCCTTTGATCTTTAACCGCCGACATTAGCTGGCTGCAAAAAATCAAAGGTGGACCATTTTTTTAAATTTTCAGTCTCTACTAAAAAAATAGGATTTGGTGTTAGCAGAATTACAAGAAAATGGTGGTTTAGGGCAGTTAGAAATTTGCAGGTATAAATTTAAATACATGAGCAACACGATGTTTTTTAAGAGATTTTTTTAATGTCAAAATTTTGGAAATCTCTCTAGTATTTTTCGTGCTAGGAAAAAATTGCACCAGCCGTGGTCTAATTGGCTTGCTTCCTTGTAAGAAATTAAATAGTTTTTAATCTTGTCACAAACCCGTTTCAGAATCATCGATTTCGATATATTCTTTTTCACTGCAACAGGCTGTCGCATTTATATATGAATATATATTTCCAGCACCGAAATTCCAATCATCTGGAATGCTATAAGAGAAACAAAAATTATTTTTTTCATTCATAAAATCTCCATTAGCCCAATCAATAAAGTATCCATCTTTAACAAATAATCGGAGTAATGAAGCAAAGGCTAACATCTGAAAATAACGTCCAGAATTTACAAAAGTTGGATGTATCATAATGAAAGTATTTGAAAATGGAATCATAATTTCAGGGAATGGAAGTTCCCAAAAATATATATACTCCATATCACGAATAGTTATTTTGTCAACTGTTATAGAGTTATTCATGTAATTTGTTAAAACAACATCAGTAAAATTTAACAAATTTGGGTGTGTTGGATTGTCAGGATTCAGGGTTGCAGTTAAACTAAATTTAACTTCAATGTATGCATGTGTGGCATTGGAATTTTCGTCTAAAAAAGAGATACATACAGGGTGTTCAAACATAATTGCCGGTTTTGTTTTTTGAATAACTTTTCTCACAGTTGATTTTTTCACAAACGGATTGCACAGTTATGTTCAAAGTCTTATAAGAATTTTTTTGAAATAAATTTTGCTTCGATATTCGAAAATTTGCATATCCTCCAATAAAAATGATGATAGTAAAATTAAAATTACAAATTAAAAAGTTTTGCATTACTATCACTGAGATTCATTGGAGCTGCTTTTTTGATGAGTGAGAGTAACAAAAACATTGCAAAAAAAATTTAATTTTTTACTCTCGCTTTCCAAAAAACAGCTCCAATAAAAGCAATGATAGTAACCAAAACAAACAAAAACAAATTTGTTGTGTTACTATCCTCCTTTAAAAATTTGCATGTCTGGAATCGAAAAAATTTTTATGCCGAAAAAATTCTTAGAGTTTTTAGAAATTTACTGTGCAATCCGTTTTTAAAAAAATGAACTTTAAAAAATGTTATAAAAGAAACAAAACCGGCAATTATGTTTGAACACCCTGTACAGGGTGTCCCAACGAAATTGCTGGTTTTGTTTTTTGAATAACAATTTTTAAAGTTAATTTTTTGAAAAGCGGATTGCACAATTGTGTTCAGAATCCTATGAGAATTTTTTTGACTTAAAATTTTTGTCGATATTCGAAAATTTGCATATCCTCCAGTAAAAATGATGAGAGTAAAATTAAAATTGCAAATTTGAAAGTTTTTCATTACTATCACTGAGATTCATTGGAGCTGCTTTTTTGTTGAATGAGAGTAACAATAACATTGCAAAAAAAATTTAATTTTTTACTCTCGCTGTTAAAAAAACAGCTCCAATAAAAGCAATGATAGTAACCAAAACAAACAAAAACAAATTTGTACTGTTACTATCCTCCTTTAAAAATTTGCATGTCTGGAATCGAAAAATTTTTTTTATCAAAAAAATTCTCAGAATTTTCTGAACATACGTGTGCAATCAGTTTTTCAAAAAATTAACTTTTAAAATTGTTATTCAAAAAACAAAACCAGCAATTTCGTTGGGACACCCTGTACAAGGTGTCTGAAGAAAAGATCCAGATTTGATTTGGTGGACTGATTTTTTATATTTAAGGAAATTCGAAAACGGTTAACGCAGTTGTGTTCAGCATGAAATAAGGTTTTATTTGACATAACTTTTTTATGATTTTGTGACATGCAAATTTGAATGCTTAATGTAAGCGAGAGTAACTTCATATTTTTAAAAACCGTTTTTTATTGTTACTCTCATATTGATAGTAACCAAAACATTTTATTATCATTTTTTATTGTTACTATCGTTCATTATAAAATTTGCATATCACAGATAGAATAAAAATTTTAAAGATTTGAATTTTAGACTTTATTATGGGCTAAAAAAACTCAATTTCTGATTTTTGATGATAAAATAAACAGAAATTCACTCCTCTTTTTGTAATTGTTTTTTTAACAAAAGAACGACTAGATATGTGATTTGCAGAATCACTCAAAATAAATTTCAGATGATTCCTCAACTATTAGAAAGCATTTATGCAAATTTTTAAGGGAAATCACATATTTGGTGGCTTCCTTGTAAGCTACTGGAAATCCCATCCCACAATAACTAGCAATTCAAAAATATTTGTTTGTCTTTGCTGTTATTGACTAATACAAAAATAACCTACCTGCAGAATCAACAGCAATCGTATAATCAACTCCTTTACATAAGGGTACGGTAACTCCCATACAAAAGAAAGGTAAAACAGTCATCAAAAGTATCACCTTCATTTTTACAAACATTTGATTGATGACATAAATAAAAAAAGTAAGAGTGTGGAATTTTGAAGTTTCATCTCTTTTTTGTACTGCAACTTGGGAAGAAATAATCGGCTTTAAAACATTTGTAATGGATTTGTGTTTTTCATTATGTGTCAAGATAAGGATCAAGGAATGAAAATACGTTTCTCCAAAATGACTGCAAGAACTAACGTCAAAAATAAGGGGAAGATTAAAATCATGCTAAACTTTTGGAAGGATCTGGTATCATTTTTTCTTCCAATGCCAAAATATGTACTAAAAATTTATAATCTTTTTCAAATAAACTTGAAATTAATTTTGAAATTAAAAGTAAAATCTTAAAAATAATCGGATTATAACACTCTCAACACAAAAATATTTTTATCAGTTTTGCACCTATTTTCGACAAAACTTTTTTCTTTGATTGAATGTTGTACTTTTTTTCTTTCAAAGAAAATGAAATTATTTTATGCTTTTTTAAATTGTTTAATATCCAATATTTTTGCAATGAAATATCCCTGCACATTAAATGATACAATTGTTTTGGAAGAGAATGAAATTGTATTTTTTGAAAGCAATGAATATCCAGTGGCTTTTAAATTGGGAACACTTTCTTGCAAACTAAATTTTTCGTTGGCACACTCAAATTCAGTAAGTTCAATTTATCAATCAATAAGATAATAGATGATATGTGATACCGATATTTTTATCAGTTGATATCGGTATCCGATATCCGATAAACTATATATCAAATAATAATAATAATTTTAACTGATATTCAGCAACAAAATAATATTTTTAAATTAGTCAAAAACTATAAATTATAATTTTTTTAAATGAGAAAATTTGAATAAATATTTTTAACACAATTTTAATTAAGAACGTTTTCAAAATAAAATACAGGGTGTTTATTTTATCTGTGTGGGGTTTTAGTTTTAGTTTTTGACCTAGGATCTAGATCCTCGAAAAAAGTTTAGGTCTTCGAATTGGCTGAAAATTTGGGAAAACAAACTTTAGGCCCATATTAACATTGTGTGAAAATATGAGCTTCTAAAACTTAAATTTAATATGTTTTTCGTGCCATTAAAACCCCACACAGATAAAATAAACACCCTGTACTAGCTCAAAAAACCGATACCGATATTCAATATCCAATATGTAAATTTTTTTTCTATCGATATATATCGGTAGAAAAAAATTTATATGTAGGATATTCTATAATCGATATCTGATATATTGGTCCAATATTATGACACAGCTCTGTTTAATTTGTTAATTGGAACAACTGCCCCTACAAAATTTGAATATATTTCAGAGTCAAAAACTTATAATTTCGTTTAACACAATTGCAATTGATGGAGATTACATGTATTTTAATCAATTTTTGGTACAAGATGAAGATTATTCTTTAACAGAAATGAATTTTAATAATAACTTTAATATTCCAATAATCGTTGCAATCCAAGGTTTTGCGGTACATGAAGATATCAGTGCAAATTGTCCCCTTGAAAGTATTAGCAAGAATGAACCATATGAAATTTCTGATGAAACACAAATAATTTATATTCAATCAAAATACTATGAAAATGTTATTCGAGAAAAACCATGCAATTGGAAATTCAATGCAACGAAACAATATGGATTTAAGGTTGTCATTGAATTTTTAGATATTTCTTCAACAACTAAATTATTTATAAAAAATAGTACAGATTTTTTTATTGAGTAAGTTTTTAAAAAATTGTTTTTTGTTTGTTTAAAAAAGGGACACTTAAATCACACAAATTTAGCCATGTGCACGAACACGACGCCAAGAGACTTTTTCTACAAATTTTTTTCGGACAAAAGGATTCAGAACTTTGATGCAATGAATCTTTTTAATATTCATTTATATTTTTTTTACTTATTTTTCCTTTCAGATCTACTTTTTTACGGAGAATCAGAAAATACAACTTTTGGAATAACGTTTCCTTGAAAAACACTCTGAAATTAACAAATTTTTTTGTTTTTACAGTTATACACAGATTCCTTCTTCCGACTTCTGGCATGAAGGTAGGATCAATCGACGCAGAATTAAATTCTGCATCTGTAGTAAAAATATGGATCGAGCGAAATCAAGCGAACATAAAAAGTTTTGGCAATAACTAAAATTTCCTCTATAAAATTTCAATTTTTTTTTGATGCGCGCGCTTTTTTCTTCCTGCTGCCTTCTTTTTTGCTCTCTTTCTTTGACTCTAAAAAATTTTTTTTTGTCCGAATTTTTTTAGTTTTTTGATGATTTTCTTTTGCGAGTATCTTTTTAATAATTAATTTTTTTAAATATTTTTTCTTTTTTTTATTATTAATCATAAAATTCTGCATCTTTTGATACCAAAATCATATTTTTTACGCAAAATCTAAAAACTCGTGCATGTGCACGAGTTGGTTTACAAAAACTCGTGCACATGGCTACACAAATTTCTTTTCTTTAAGTTGGTTTACAAAAACTCGTGCACATGGCTACACAAATTTCTTTTCTTTGGCTTTTGTGCAAACTCACGCACTCACTCACTCACGCAGTTGCTTTTGGCAAAGCGGCGCATGCATGCCAAACTCACGCACTTTTTTTTCTTTGCTTATTTTTTTGATTCTTTTTTTTTTTACAGTATTTTTAAGTTGAGAATTTTATATTTGAAAATATAAATTATTTTTTGACATATTTTTTGAACTTAAACTGCTTCATAAGCTATAGTCAGCAATAAAAAGAGGGAGAAAAGCTTTGTAATTTTATTGCAGCAAATGTACTGCTTAAACTAATATTCAAGAAATGAATATATGTTTTTCTTAATTTAAATGTAGAGTTCAAATGTAAATAGACTAAAATGAGTAACATATTACTGTTAAAAGCTTTACTTTACTTTAAAGTATTTTAAATGATATTAACTTAATTGTATTAACTAAACGATAGATAGTAATCTATTAACTTTACAATTTTGATTGTTTTATTTTTGATAAACTGTTTTGTTTTTGGTATTTAAGGATCTGACTTCAAACTCAAAATGTAAGAAGTAAATACGCTTATTCATTGTTAGCTTTAAGTTTCAGAATTATTTTTAAATACAGTAATTTCGTAAGTTGTTTCATTAATAATACGTTTGTGAAGAGAACGATGGTTAGATTTAGCATTTGATTCCACTTTTGACATTATCGTAGAGGACATATTAAGGACATTTAGTTAACATTGCAGAATGGTTGCTGATGGAACTCGTTAAAAAGGCCTTTTGAATGAAGTGGGTTCTTCCACAATTAAAACATAATCAAAAATTATCTTACTATTTTTTGTACCATCTTTTGATTGACTACTTTTATCATCAAGTTAAATTGAAAACCCATACATAATTGTGATAACTCATTTTATACCTCACTCTTAAATTTTAAATTAAGTTGGTTTACAAAAATCCATATTTATTTAATTTAACTATCCAAGCACTTCCTAAAAAAATGTTAAATTTTTTACATTATGCTAAGATTAAAAAAATCTTAAATGACAAAATTATTCTCAACTTAAAAATACTGTAAAAAAATAAAAAGAATCAAAAAAATAAGCAAAGAAAAAAAAGTGCGTGAGTTTGGCATGCATGCGCCGCTTTGCCAAAAGCAACTGCGTGAGTGAGTGAGTGAGTGAGTGCGTGAGTTTGCACAAAAGCCCTTTTCTTTAAGTTGATTGAAGGTCCTGACACGAAAATTTTAAAAACTCAAATCGAATAATTTGGATGGTATATTTTCCAGAACTATCTTTTCGGATTCTAAAAATGGTATAAATATAAAAAATCTGTTGGACATAAATTGAGTTTTTATTATTTTTCACCTAACAATAAATTGTAAAACTTTTTGTTAGCTGCAAAATAATTCTTATGGAAAAACTGAATTGTTATCTTTATATTCAATCAATTTTTTATGTAAATAATAATGATTTTGAAATTAGAAAAAATAATTTAGAAAAAAATACCATCCAGATTATTCGATTTGAGTTTTTAGAATTTTCGTGTCAGGATCTTCAATCACAAAATAAGACAAAATTTGTGAGGTTCATCTCTGTGTTTAAGAAAATTATTTTTTATTTAAGAATAATATTTTTAGCAAGGATATTATTTCTCTTAATCACGCATATTATAATGAGGATAATTATATTGAAATTCTTTTATCTGACAGTAATGACAATTATTATCCTTCTGGAATTGAATTTAAAGCTTATATTAGTATTTTTAAAAAACATTACCATATTGAAGATGCCGAATGCCAAATATCATATAGTTTTTCTTGGCCATTTAATTCTACAGTTTGGCAAAATAATGTTAGGCAAGGATACAAGAATAATGCAAAATGTTCCCATGGTGAAGTCATTCCAGCAAATTCAGCCCTTCAAGTAGAAGTAAGAATCTTGGGAATGGAAAAGAATATCGATTTTTTACAATATGATATTGATGGACAAAATAAAACAAAACTTCTTGAAAGCACGGACTTTGTAATTGAAGGGTATTATGGAGAAAATTATTCAAACAAATACGTTTGGTTTGAATTTGTCAGTGATGGAAGTTTTCATTTTTTAGGATTTCAAATTGCATTTCTTATTTTTGGTACAGTTTTCTCAATGTAAAGGGTAATTATTTTAATTCTTTTTCTGCAGAATGCAAATGTGGTGCACCAATTATCAAATGTGGACAAGCTTTTGGAATTGTCATGAGCGGTTGATCAGGCCCCCATGCTGATATTATCCGGTTCGTCTGGGTGTAGTGAGAGACGTTAATATTAATTATCCTTTTATTCATATCAAAGCAATATAATGACAATACAATAAAGATGGCTTTGGCCACCGCCGAAGCGGCTGCCGCTGCCGCAACAGAACACAACAACTTGAACAACTGAGACTCATGCCGTCGGCAGCTTCTTCCAACATTGCCTAAAGGCAGGGCGTGGCGATTGTATGCCTTGCAGGGACGCCCTATGAACGACCGATGGCTCTGGCCATTACATCCCCGGCCCCAATTTTGGATCAGCTTCCACGCTGATCAGAGATATTACTGTAGGTGAGGCGGTAGATGATGGATTGGAAGAATGGTCTTGTTGGTTGTGGACAATGACGAACCTTGGGCATGAGTCTAGCTGATACAAAATAAATATATACATTACAAATCAAAAATACAATTTAAAAATATACAATTCACAATTTACAACTTAAATTGACAATTTTAAATAATTACAATAAAATTTCCAATGTGGAACATATGTCGTTAAACTTTAAACAGTTTACAGAAACAATTTTCAAAATAAACATTACAAAATTAAAGAATTATTTCAAATCAATTTTTACAGTAGTCTTTTGTTGGTGGTTATGGTTGTTGATGATGTCCAACATGTGTTGAACACCGTCCCGCCGCCTCAAAAGAGCGACGTCCCGGCGCGTGTCTTTGAACTGATATGTGTTGATTACGGGAAGTGAATTGATGGAACTGTATTGTTGTCGATTGAGTTTGTTGGCATTCCTTGCGCTTTCATCTGAATGATTGTTTGATGGCATTACTAGCGCTTTCATCTGAACATGACTGTAAATGTGCTGGCTTTTTATAGTCTCAGTGTCGACTGTGGTGACCGGTTATCTGAAGATTGAAAAATTTTGTATTTTTTAAGTGATTACCTTTCTTTCATTTTGTTTATTGATTGTTGTTGGTTTTTTCCTGCGATGCACTATTGATTTATTTTGCTGGCTTTGTTGAAAGTGTTGTTGGCTGTCTTTGCTAAAAAATGCTGCTTGTTGTTTTGTTGTCTCTGCATCTTCCATGCTGCTTCTGTCCTGTATTCATTCCTCCTGGCATATGGCTTTTCAATGCTGAAAAAAAATAAAAGAAAAAATGTGTCGGTCTGTGACCGAGTTGTCCTCGTTGCCATTCTCAGGGGTCTTTCTTTAAAATTCTATTTCTTTAAAAATGCAGTCGATGTTGGTTGTCGAATTTTTACAGCTTCCTTTTTTCAAAAAAAATTGATGTGTGAAAAAATTTTAAAAAACATAATAATTTCTTTTGCGCGCGATTTTTGTTGAAACCATTATCTATTTAATCATCCTTCAAACAATTTATCACTTCCATTACTTCTTTTATTTGTTGTGCATCCACTTCTTCATCTTTTAATCACTGTCTTCTCCTAAATAACCTAAATCTAAAATATCTAAAGCTGGGATTCTTTGCTTCTTGTCAATGTCCCAGATTTGTTCCCAACTATCTTCTGACTTTTCCAAATGTTTGAACTCCAACGATTTATATCCAAAATAATACTGAAATTTCCTCCAGAATTTCTCCTGGTTATCCAAGATCGAGTAGTTAAAAAAATCTTGGATGATTTCCTTTTCGGAATATTGTTGACCCAAAAGTCGTCGAATATCATTCATTGAAAAAATTTCTTTCAAAAGAACCATGAAATGTCCTTGTTGAAAAATTTCATTAATCACTTTCCTAATTTCTTGCAAAGTTGTTTCCGGATTTTCACTCCTTGTTGTCTTCTCAAAAGGCATAAGAGTCTCTTCCAAAGTTAATTTCCATCGAATTTGAGGTTCCTTTTTGTACAAGTGTTCCAAAATGAATTTAGTTTCAGTTTTAATCTTTTCCCTAATCTCACAAGTGCACATAAGTTGTCTTCTTGAAAGTTTTTCCCAATCTGGTAATGCCCAATTTGTTGCTGCTCCAATGTGTCGACCTAAACTAATCACCTGATGGGCTGCATATGGAGTGGTGACTATCAATGTTCCTCCTTCTTGAAGAATTTCTTGAAACTTTATATTATTTTTTAACAAATATTCTCGACTAACTATGGTACTTTTGTGTTGTAACACTTGTGGACAAGGATCATCAAAATATTTTTTAAGTTCTAAATTTAAACCTTGAAGATCATTAAAGTTGCAAATTAACCATCTTTTTGGAGTGCTATGGTGACAAGCATAATTAACTGAATATAATCCATAATCTTCGATATGGATACCCGTTATACTATTTTGCTGTGCAAAATAATAAAAGAGATCTGTAAGTCCTGGGATACGAATTTTCCTCCCATTGCTTTTGATGTTGACTTCATCGAAATGTGATGACATTTCATTAAGAATTTCTGCATCCGGTGGCAAGACATGTCCTTTAATATCTCTCCAATGAATATCATTACCGTACTCAACTACCGATTTAGTCATTACCTCTAAATTCCTAATTGTAAATTCCCCTGCTTCATTTCCTTTTGTTTCCAATTTCCGCTTCAGTTGTGATTTGCCCTGTTTTTTGGATGAATCTTCTTCTTTTCTTCCGTAGATTCCATCTTTCAACTTGTAAACTTTAATTATTTTAAATTCTGGGGTTTGCCATTGTTTGGGCTCAAATTTATCAATTCTGTTATTTAAAACTATTTTAAAAGCTAAGGCTTGAGGATACTGTATTCTCAATTTTTGCACAAATTTTGGAAGGAGAGAAAGGTTTTGACCATGGACATAGTCTGTTGTTATGATGAGTTGATCTTCATCCATGTCCTATATGAGTACGGTAATGATTAAAATTTTGATAAATTATTTAATAAATTAGCTTATGAACCGCGGTTGACCCGTGTAAAAGGTATTCTATTTATTTTGAATTACTACAACAGATTCTTGACAGAAAGAGATTTAAGAAAGAAAAATAGCAAGAGAAAAACAGATAAAGCTTTTGATTTAAGTATAATGAGACGAAATAAAATAAGAATTTTTGAATTTTTGTATTGAAGCCGAAAATTTTGTTTTGCATAATTTTGTTCCCGAAAAAAAATTTTTGTAAATTTATTTCTGACTTTATTTCCTTCTTTTATTACTACTATTTATCTTGGGCCAAAGTAATAGACCCTTAATCTGTAATTCATGCTTTTTTTCATAGCTTTTTTGATTCGTTGTTTATATTCTGCTGAGACTTGATGAAATTGGATCTCCATTTTGATCTTCTTGTTGTTTTTGGCTACGTATCTTTCAAGAGATTCGATGACAAGGTTTTCACCTCCTGTTTCAATTGTAATGGATTCAGCTTGTTTTAAATGTTTCATAACTCTTATTTTGAAGACTGTTGCCGGAGTTGTAATGACTTCTTGTGACAGATACACGAAAGATCTTATCTTCTGAGTGTACTGTAGAAGCTCTTCAACTGGTGCTGTTGAACCATCTTCCATTTTTATTGTCGTGTATTCCAAATAACACATTTCCACTTCTTTTGAAAGAAATTGGAATTCTTGGAGAGAAATTTCTTGTTGGTCGATCACGATCATCCTGGGAGTCATCTGATGAAATCTTGGAATCATTTCCTTTAACAAGGTTTTGCTTGGCGGGTAATGGATTCTCAAAGTATCTCTGAGCAAATAGCTCTTCCCTTCTACAATTTCAAATCTCCCATATTTCCAAAATCCTTCTTTCTTTTCATGATCACTCCAACATACGGTCCAAGAATCATAATTCAGACCCGAGTAGGTTAACTCCACTACAATTCTAACTCCGTCAACTTTTCGATACAAATATTTGCATTGCTTCCAAACTTTTACTACTGTACTAATTGATGGTGGGCGAGTATTCAGAACTTCAATCATATAATCGATAGTTCTTTTGGGAAAATCGAAGTATTGATTACACTCTTCTTTCGGATCAAAGGTTATATAGGTGTACATTTCTTTTGATTACTTTTTGTCGTTTTGATTCAAAGCTAAATTATTCATTAAAAAAAATTTGAACTATTTCTGATTCTCATAATCCTTTATCACGGAACAATTGTTTAAAAATTTTTAATCGAGAAAAAAATAACGAAATAATTAATTAAGAATTCAATTTTGTTTAATAATTTTTTAAAAGACAAAGACAGAGGGGGATAAAGAAGAAAGTATTTTTGTTTTGTTATGAATTTTAAAAAGAATTTTGATAGATCTGAATTAATTTTATTACCAGATTTTCCAAATATCTAACCTTTTCTGGCCCTTTTCATCTTTTGGGCTTTTGTTCGAAGCTTCGTCTATCTTCTTTTCATACTGTAATGAACTTTCGATAAAGCTGATACTTATCGTTGTCGTTTTATTTTTCTTCTTCAGGTATTCGTTCAATCCCTCAATGTCCAATTTTTCATCTGCTTGTGTTATGTAGATTGTCTTTGTTTCTTTCAGATGCTCCATTTTTTCCATTTCTGATACCGTATTCTCCGAAACTAATCCTCTTGTTCCTAGGATCATTAAATCAGATATTTTTACTAACTGTTTCAGAATTATTTCCAATGTTGCAACTTTTCCATTTTTATCCTTTACAATTGTTTCATATGACATATAAGAACTGACATTACTCGTTAATTTTTTAAATTCTTCCCATTCTAATTGTTGTTCCATAATTTTAATTATTTGTGCTTCGCATTTGTAAATCCTTGGAATTAAACCTGCTAAAAATCTTGAATTTGGTGGATCAAATATGCTTAATTTTTGTTGTATCCACCATTGTTCCCTATTTTCTTCCTTTATTTTTAAGCTTCGATGATTTTCTTCTCTACCGTGTTCGCAAGTTTCCCAATCAGCATGTTCCCAAGGCGAAGATAAACAGTGTACTATTTTAATCTTATTTCTAAATGATACGTATTTGCACGTTGATGTAACTTTTTGATGAGCTGTTATTGCTCTGGGATGTTCCAAAATGTAATCCATGATTGTTTTTGGAAGGCTAAAGATTTGTTCCTCCATTCTGTTATTTTAAATTCTTGGATTATTCTAAAGATTTATTTTTCTGTTAAAGAGAATTGGACAGGCACAAAAAAAATTCAAAGTTTCGATAATTGTTTCGCGATTATTTTTGACAATAGAGAAAAAGAGAGAAAATAGACATTATGACAAATGAATTATTCAAAGTGCTTTTTGCTTAAGCATTCCATATGTAAACAATCTTCTGATGGCATTCTTTCGTTCCTCGGTCGATCTTTCAGCATTTCGAGGATTCGAGTGGACAACTTGTTTACATTGATTCAAAAAACCTTGTGCGCTTTCAATTTCATTGTGAATAGGCCACAGGTCCGGCTCAAGATCAATAGTTTGGTGATCCATTATTTTCACAATCTCAATCAAATTTTCTTTTTCCTGCTTGGTGATCTTATCAATAATCTCTGAAAAAATTTCAAGCTTCCTATTTACCATCCTCGATCTGCTTTTTCCTTTAAGTTTCAGTCCAAAATATTTTGAGATTTGATTTAATTCAATTGAATCTAAATCAGATGTTTCTTCGGTTTGTGTCGAAGCATCCACTTTTATTTCCGCCAATTGTGTTGATTTTGATTCCATCAACTTTTGTGATTTCTGTGGTGATGGTGATGATGATTTATTTTCCTCATCATCTTGCAAGAATTTCAGCAAATCCGCCATTTGTTGTTCCAATATCGGGGCATTTGAAGGTGGTCGATGGCAACAATTGCCCATGATTATTTTAACTTTGAATAAGTTTTAACAACTAAACTCGATGAAACAAAATTTTGTTTTTGACCGAAATTCAACTAAGTCCTATCTTTTCTTTCTTTCTGGCATTTTGTTTAAGTCCGCCTCTTTTCTACCGTATCCGTTTTTGTTGGAAAATTTTTGTATCAAAATAATTTCGATTTTATTAAAATTACTTTTAGGATAGACATCGATGACAAAGAAAAGATGTGTGAAAGAGAAAGATTAAAACAATTAATTTATTTCTTATTAGCTTCTTCAGTCAATGGTGGTGGTTATGGTATCGGATTTAATTTGGTGGGACTTTGTTCCATTTTTATTTTCAACCAATTCTTTTCCTGACTTGTTTATGGTGAGAAGTTCCCTCATTTTTCCAACATTTTTAAGTCCGTTCTTTCAACAAAATTTTATTTTGTCTTCTTTTCGATTCAACGCCTAATCATCTTTCAAGCATAAAGTTTCTGCTAAATTGTTTCCTGCTTTTTCAGCTACCGTAATCATGTTGCTGACGTTTTCAAAATTTTTTCCAATTTTCAAAACTTGTCTGTTCCCACTTATTTTTTTAAAAAGCAATTTCATTTTTAAAATTATTTTTGGTTCTTTTCAAATTCTATCCAGCGTTCAAAACTTTTGTTTGTGTTCACTTCAGATTCTTGTCTTCTGATAATCACGTTTTTAGAGCTTTTGCTTTAAAGTTCATTCCCGCTGTTTCCGATTTTAAACAACTTTGTTCATTCTTGCATAATTTCAAATTTTGTTAAGCTTTTCGCAGACAGCTTTTTGTTGACGTGACTACTTTAATTTCAGGCAATTGTTCGAGTTTATGTTCGTTCTTTTCATGGCATTTTCAATTGCTAATCCTATTCCGTTCGACTAAACAATTTTCAAGAGAAAGAAAAATTTTTGTCGACGTTCTTTGTTCTCACTTGTCTTACTGTAGTTTCCTTTTCAAAAACTGCTTCCCCTCATTTTCTTTTGGTGATGACAAGGTTTCCAAAAAAAAAAATATGAAAACTAAAAAATTGGATTTTTTTTTTTTTTTTTCAAAGAAGACGAGAAAAAATTTTAGCAATTTTTACTGTAACAATTTTTAAACACAAAAAAAATTTTGTTGTTATCACTTTTTCGAGAAAATGTGAGAGATCCCTG
Organism: Panagrolaimus sp. LJ2414; assembly: GCA_024447195.1. Classification (NCBI taxonomy): domain Eukaryota; kingdom Metazoa; phylum Nematoda; class Chromadorea; order Rhabditida; family Panagrolaimidae; genus Panagrolaimus; species Panagrolaimus sp. LJ2414. Next base: position 622,178 of record JAMRXY010000073.1, on the reverse strand, counting down.
CAGCAAAATGTGATCGAAACAAAAAGTTGACTGCTTTCTTTGTTATTCCCGGATCTCCAGTTTTTGTGTACCAAAAAATTTTCAAAACATTTTGTGGACTAAACTGATCCAAAACTTTTTAGTGATATAAAGCCATGCATTTTTTAAAGAAAAATAATCATTTTCTGTTGTTTGATTTTTCTTTTCCGTCTTTTCTTTTCAATTTGTGGAAATCTTTTTCTCAAGATGCTTTGGATACCCGCTACTGTAGTGGGTGGAAAGTGTGGTAAGAATATCTGTGATCCCGGAATTGGATGTTACCGACCCAAGGGATATTCCGGGCCCTTGGAATGTGTCCATCATATGAACCTTGAACTTGATTTACAAAGGCCCCTTCAATGCCCAGCTCCTGTTGTTCCTGAACCTGAAGTACCTCCAACCGTTGTTTCACCTGTGCTCTCAGATCAAGCTGTTACAACCAATAAATCTGATGGTGGTGAACTTTTGCCTTTAGTTGTGAGTTTATTCCCTTCTTTTGTGGTAACTTTTGAGAATCCTCCTTTAGACTTTTATTCTTCTTCTCCTTTGCATTACCGTATTCGTCGTTTGTCGAGTTTACAAATGCTTCAAACGTCGTGTTCCCGCTGGTGATCCTATTGTTGGTAAGTTTACTATCTTTTACTCTTTCTGGAGATCCTTTAACCCGTTTCCTACTGTATTTTACAGACTTTGGACGTGCTCGCTTCTTCCGTGAACCTGCTGGTCCTCGAGAAGTTCGAATTCCTGTTCCAGCCTTTCCCGCTGTTTCCACTTCTGCTTCAACCTCGACTCCATCTTCCAACCGTTAAACTAATATACCGTATATCCTTTTCTTTTTTTTTTTTCTTAAATAACCTTTCTTCTTTCCATCAAAAATAAAAAATTTTTATATTTGATATGCCTGTTTTTGATAACCCTTCATTTGATATTTTTGATGCTTTTTTGAGCAAGAAAAAGAGTTAAGGCCAAGAGAGAAAGACTTGTAAAAGAAATAGATGTGTGAGGTAGAAAGAATTGAGTCAATAAAAGATGTATTGAGCAAAAGAGAAAAAAATGTGGCAGGCTAAAAAAAATATTGCTGCCGGGCATACTGTAGTGCCCAAAAAAATATTGGAAGGAGAATATAAAGAAAAGAGAGAAAATTTTTGTATAAGGTAAATATGTATTCCGTGATTAAAAGATATGATTTTCGAGAAATAGTTACTCTGTATGCAAAATAGGGACATTTATCTCAGTTTAAAGGCAAAATGTGAAAAAAATGTGAAAAAAACTGTAAAAATGATAAGAAAAATGAGAATGTAAAAAAAATGGATAGATTTATGTACATGTTATTGATATGTGTCTTACTAAATCGTTTTGGTGAATTTGAATATCACATCTTCATTTTTATGTGATATGGTGTAGCGAAAAAAAATATTGTTTGTTTTTGACAAATTTGTTTTGTGACGAAAAAATTTTGTTTTGGGTCATAAAAGAATGTCGTCTTTATTTTTAAAAGATTGTTCTTATTTTAACAATTCCTTTCTTTTGGCCAATATTCTCAAAACTATTCAACTAAATTGTGGTTAACCAATATTATGGAGTAAATACGGTAACCGGTAAAATTGAAGTTCATGCGTCGACTTCAAGGGTTACTGTAGGTATAAGAAAAATACTCCGGCCGGAAAACGATTTCAGCTTCTGTCGTTATTATTAAAAAAATGAAAACTAAAAGACTTTTTACTACTGTAGTTGGTCCATCATCTTTGGTTAATGAAGAGTAGTTCATCACAAGCGAAAAAATCCTTACTCCAGGATGCCACAGAGACGATCTCATGCTATTGTTGAGAGTAGATTCAGTTCTTCGAGATCGTTTTTTATTATCAAAATATACACTAAAGTGAAGGCTTGTGCATCCCAACTGCACAATTACCAAGATCGGTCATGGCAACGGCACTACTGTGGGCTCTGTGTTTGATAGTTAATTAGTTTCTTGAACAAGATTAGAACTATTAAATCTTTAAAAATTTTAAAAGCTGACATTTTTGGAATTTTTTTGATATGTGGGGAACGATTTAGTAAGGCATCATAAAAAAATTTCTAAACTAACAAAAATAAATGAATGAAAAAATTAATTGAATGAATGGATAGATATATGAATAAACATGAGTACTCAAATTAAAAAATTTTTGGATAAAAAAATTAAAACGAAACCCACTGGACCCAGGGATGGTGATATCCCCATCCTCCTTTATAAGACCTCCATGTCATGAGCGGTTGATCAGGCCCCCATGCTGATATTATCCGGTTCGTCTGGGTGTAGTGAGAGACGTTAATATTAATTATCCTTTTATTCATATCAAAGCAATATAATGACAATACAATAAAGATGGCTTTGGCCACCGCCGAAGCGGCTGCCGCTGCCGCAACAGAACACAACAACTTGAACAACTGAGACTCATGCCGTCGGCAGCTTCTTCCAACATTGCCTAAAGGCAGGGCGTGGCGATTGTATGCCTTGCAGGGACGCCCTATGAACGACCGATGGCTCTGGCCATTACAGAATTATGGGAATGCATGAATATTACTGCGGCAATCTTCAGTGCAATTTTACAGTATGTTTTTTTGCAGTTATTTTGTTTTCAGGGGAGGTTTTTTTTCTTGCACTAGAAATTAAAACAGAATATACGAACACATTTGTTTTACGGGAACGACCAGATATGTGATTACCAGAATCCTTCATAAAAAATAGATTGAAAGTCCTGACCAGAAAATTCTAAAAACCTAAAATCAAATACATAGTTTTGATGCTATTTTGTTTCATAACAATTTTTTTTTTAATTTTAAAACTGGAATAAGTAAAAAAACAGTTGGATATAAACTGAGTTTTAAATTTTGTAAAACTTATTATGTATTTGAACATATATGCAAAATGTGAGTTGCCCTTATGTTCAATTTTCACCTTAAACGAGTTAGAAACGACATCGACAACTGCTTTTAACGAAAAATTGCTTGTTCTTTAGTCAAACAATACTTAAAAGCCACAATTGGTGTTTACAAAACCTTCAAATAACTCCCCACCAGCAAACTAAAAAGCTCAAAAATAAGCAACTATTAAAAATAGCAGACTGCTTCGTGTTATGTTCATTGAAGGTGAACATGGCATTTTGTCGCAAGGACAGCTATGACCAAATGCCATTATGGTGTTGAATAGTTGGTCAATGGAATAATATTATTTTCTACCCATAATTCGTCTAAATTTTACCCATAATTTTTAAGTGCCCAAAAATCATTTAAAATTTAATTTTAAGGGCCCATTATGCGTCTTAATGTTGCATATAATTAAATCATTTAATCGTTAAAAATTACGAACTTATTTATGCTTTAGTATATAAAACACTTCAATTTATCACAAACTTAGATTACTTTCATTCCACTTAGCATGAAATATGTTTTAAGCTATTCTGTTAATCTTATATCTAGTCGTTTCTATCTTAATCAGTGTATTCGTTTTTGGTCAAACACCGCCGTCGCCGTCAGGGAAAATCGGAAGTACCGCCGTCGCCGTCAGCGGCGCCGTCATGCCGTCGACGGCGCGAATACACTATTCTTAGTAATAAAAATACTTTCTAGTTTGAACCATGTGACACTTATGTACTTAGAATTCAAAACGTATTCTCCGATCCAAAAGATGTATTTATTATTAAATCGAATAATCAAACCACATTAGAGATAAACGGATCCAACAGATTACAACAAAATTTTATACTTGTCATGAATTCCGATAATGTTAATGTACTGGAAGTCAGTACACAGCATTCAGAACTTGTCAGAAGCATTTATATTATCTTTGCTCCCATAAAAAGTAAGTTTTCAAAGAAAAATGTTTTGAATTAATATAGCACTAACAAGGGAATATTCCAAAGTGTCCCCCGGGGATTTCGTTGGGACTATGCGGGATCGAGAGTACCTTTATAGGTATGAAAAACCCCAAGGGGCTTTTGCTCTTTCGGGGTTTTATTAAATTAACTGACAAGGGAACCGATTCAACTGTAACACGAAGATTGCAACGTGATATACTTTATCGTGTTCCCTAAAGGTTCAAACTTATTCGCCGTAGTTAACCCCCGCAAGTGCCATTTTCAGCTTATTTTAGGTATACTCTATATATTGGCATATTGTCCAATTTTTATATCTTAAAAATATCTTATTTTGTTTTCAAAGGTTTGATATGGTTAGAAATGTATTATTTATTATTTACATGACCCTTTTTAACTATTAATTTCTTTCAGAAACTCAGAAAACAGAAAAAAATAATTCAAAGATATAAGAATTGGACAATATGCCAATATCACTGAAAAAAAAAGTGGTACGGAGCAAAAAGCAACACGTTTGCATTTTCACGAATTCGTACCAAAAATCGGTACGATGAAGGCAACGTAAACGGTTTTTTACGAATTCGTACCAAAAACTTGGTACGATGGCACTGATGTATTAAAATTTCACGATTTCGTACTAAAAGTTATTTGTCTCGTAAACGTGTTACTGTCACACGAATTCGTATGTAATATTCAACACGAATTCGTACCAATTTTTACACGAAAACGTACTAAAACAAGTACGAATGTTTCTGCTTGTAAAAAACAACTACTAGTCATAAAAAATCAATTTCTACCTTTTTGCAAAAAATTGGAATGTGTTACTGTCACACGAATTCGTATATAATGTTTTACACGAATTCGTACCAATTTTTACACAAAAAAGTATTATTAATATTACGATTCTGTGACTTTTATAACAGGTTATTTCTATGAAGAGAGAGAGTGTGTCTTGTGTTCTCTGTCTCTTCCAGCGCCTTGTACAGGGTGTCCCAACGAAATTGCTGGTTTTGTTTTTTGAATAACAATTTTTAAAGTTGATTTTTTCAAAAACGGACTGCGCAGTTATTATCAGAATCCTATGAGAATTTTTTTGACATAAATTTTTTTTCAGTATTCGAAAATTTGCATATTCTCCAGTAAAAGTGGTGATAGTAAAATTAAAATTTCAATTTTGAAAGTTTTGCATTACTATCATCGAGATTCATTGGAGCTGCTTTTTGATGAATGAGAGTAACAAAAACATTGCAAAAAAAATTAAATTTTTTACTTTCGCTTTTAAAAAACCAGCTCCAATAAAGACAATGATAGTAACCAAAACAAATGAAAATAAATTTTTTTTGTTACTATACCCATACAAAAATTTGCATATCGCGGATGGCTATAAAAATTGTATCAAAAAAATTCTCAAAGGATTCTGAAAATTACTGTGCAATCCGTTTTTGAAAAAATCAACTTTAAAAAATGTTATTAAAAAAACAAAACCAGCAATTTCGTTGGGACACCCTGTACTGTTAGTACAGGGTGTCCCACGCAAGTTGCCGGTTTTGATTAGGCTGTCATATTTTTTCTGTTAAAGATATTCAAAAACGGATTGCACAGTTGAACTCAAAGTTGGATAGGATTTTTTTTGAGATTAAATTTGACTCGATTTGCCAAAATTTGCATATCCTCCAATAAAATTGGTGATAGTAACATTTACTTCGTAAATCCAAATTTTTATGTTACTCTCAGTGAGATTCATTGGAGCTGCTTTTTTGATGAATGAGAGTAATAAAAAAAAGTTTTTTTGAAAAGTTTTTGTTACTCTCGCTTTTCAAAAAGCAGCTCCAATAAAGGCGATGATAGTAACCAAAACAAACAAAAACAAATTGTTTAAGTTACTCTCTTCTACAAAAAATTTGCATATTCAAAACCAAGAAATTTTTATCTTGAAAAAAATCCTATGATTTATCGAACACAACTGTGCAATCCGTTTTTGAATATCTTTAACAGAAAAAATATGACAGCCAAATCAAAACCGGCAACTTGCGTGGGACACCCTGTATATCGTGATTTTGATAAGTAAACCGTCGTCGGTTTTTTTACCCAAACCAAAATTTTTTCTCATTCCCGTCTTAGGGATACCTTCGGGTATAATTAAATGGGAAAAAAATTGGCGGTGCCGATGTCCGTGCTAGCTGGTGCATGGTGCACTGACTTTGGCACCCGATGGTGCAAACCTTGCGATGGTGCAAGGTTTTGACACCAACCTTTTTTGAAGGTTGTCTAAATACAAAAAAAATGTTTTTTATGACTAGCAGTTGTTTTTTGTCAAGAATACATTTCAGTAATTTGTGTAAAAATAACACGTTTTCGTGTTATTATAACTTATAAACGTACAAAAAAATTAGTACGCATTCGTACCGTTGTTTGGTACATTCTCAGATCGTGTTAAATAACACGTTTTCGTACCAAAAACTACCCGCGTCCGTTTCTTGTTGGGAAATGGTACGAAAACGTACCAAAATAACCCATTTTCGTACCACATTTTTTTCAGTGATATAGGGTATACTTAAAATAAGCTGTAAATGGCACTTGCGGAAGAGGGCAGCTAATAACTACGGCGAATAAGTTTGAACCCATGAGGAACAAGATAAAGTATATCACGTTCCAATCTGCGTGTTACAGTTGAATCGGTTCCCTTGTGAGTATTGATGTAAAAAAACCAATAAAAATTTTTTTTGCTGAATTGTCGAACGGGGTTGTGGATTTTTTCAACAACAATATTCTGTTAAATTAAGAATATCGTGAAAGGGCAAAAACCTTATGGGGGTTTTCATACCTATGGAGGTACTCTCGATTCCACATAGTCCCGATGAAATCCCAGGGAGTCACTTTGGAAGGTTCCCTTGTAAGTTTTATTAAACTCGCTCTTCATCACTTTATAGAGATTATTGTATTGAAAAATAATTTAGGTTTGCCCCATATACATGAAAGTCTAGTGCTTACCGACAAAAATTTATTTTCTGTTTTTTACAGTAAGGAATACGAAATTCTTCCGGTATATATGACTGAAACATTGGTATTATTTATTTTTACTTTCGTTTGAACACATATTATACAATTACAGGAATCAAATTTAACATTTATTCTTCATATAAATAAGGAAAGTTTAAATTTCGATAAATAATTTTAAAAAAAATCGATTTTTAACTTTTAGGCCGTACAATATACCACAATCCTTCAATTTTACACTGATAATAATATGACATCATTTCTTCCAACAAATAATTGGTACTTTTTTTTAAAAATTACTTTATTCAAATTAAACAATTATTTGATAGTTTTACACCACCAAATCTTTACAAATGTACGATAAATGTCAAAAAATTTTCTCTTATGCTTAATAGATTTAATGGTATAACAGAAAATCATCCATTCTTCCTTGCAATAAGATTATCAAGTAATTTTGTCAAAATTTAGAAATAAGTATTTCATTTGTAAAAGCTTTTGTTTTAGAGCATATAAAAGGTTGCATTTTTGAAGAATATATTTTTTCAATTTATGATGATAATCAATCAGTAGTTGCTTTATCAAATGCAGAAGACGCATGTATGATATGGCTTTTAGTGAATTCTGATTACGATTTTTTTATTTCTAAAATATTTACAACAGCAACCGAAGAAAATGTTGAAGTTTATGCTGGTTATGATAGAACATATTTTCTTTTTAGCTTTAAGTAATATTTTTATTACAAAGTTAGTTACCAATGGGGGGAAGCAAAAAGTATTAATTTTTTTCTAGGAAAGGCTCGAAGGATTTGCATGTACTGTGCAAAGCCCTCTTTTAAAACTCTGCATCGAATGGTACAAAATTTAGATTGATACCGCGTGATAACCCCGTTTTATCCTTATAGCGTTACAGTAATTTGGCATTTTCTGCGCTTTGTTCAGGAGAAAACTTTTTCAAAAGTTACATAGTTGGTAACAGTGTAAAAAATTACATCTAGTTGGTCAAAAAATTACTTAGTTTAAAAAAAAAGTATGCGCAAATTCATTTTTTGTTACGGCAACCTAAAAAATGTCAAAGAAAAGAAAGGAAAAAGGGCTACCGCCAATCAGTGTTACCGAAACGTCGGCGTCACCTTTTTGTGATCGGGGTCGCGGCGTCGACGCCGCGAATGACCCTGGAGACCAAAACTTTAACAAAAAATAATTAATTCTTTGTTTTTAACATTAGTTCTAATTTTTTTAACTGTAATAAGTTTAACATTGACATACATTTCTAACATTTATAAGAAAGTTTTATTAAATTTTTATGAATTTTTTAAAAAAAAAGTTCTCCGGCGTCACTCGGCGTCGACGTCGGCGTCGAGGTTTTTTGAAAATCGGTAATACTGCCACCAATCGCTAATGACACGTTTAATATTTTTCAAATTTTGCGAAAATCGGGTAATTTTTCCATTCAGACGATTTAATAAAATCTCAATCGTTACGAATAATTTCATAAATGACAATGCACCAAATTGTCATCCCCTAAATGCATCGTTGTCCCTTTTGGATGATCATAATTAGGAAACAACATTTCTACAAATTTAATCGCCCTTCCATTTTAGCTCAAGAACTGCACATAAATTTAAAGATATCCTTTTATCATCTGCACATTATACAATCTATATTCCAAAAAAGTCTTCACTATTTTTGTCATTTACAAAAAAGGAACATGCTGAGACAATCATAATTTCAGAATATCCATATAATTCTATTTCATCAACTTTATATTTTGGGACTTTAGATATATCAAATTACGATAACAACGAGCCACACTGTTATTCCGATTCACCTTTTCTTATATTCATTGTCAGTAATATTACTGTAAAATTTACAGTAATATATTCAAAAATTGAAAATTGTGATAATTTAAGATTTGAGAAAAATCATCCTCTAGAAGTCAAGTAAATATTTTTCTTTGTTTGTTTTAAACAAATTCAATTTTTTTTTCAGTTTTAATTTAAGCGTTGGAAATTCAATGATATTTAAGAATGAACAGATTGCTCTTTTTTACAATCGTTTTTCAAGCATCGATGGCAGCAATGGCGTAGTCTTTTTTATTGAATCTTTAAATACTGATGATGAAAATTTATTGTAATATTTTTTAAAAATTTCTTTATTTATATTCTTATTTTCGCTGTATCATTTTATACATATTTGTGTAAAAGAGAATTTCCATTTTGTTAAAAATATATTCTTTTCTATATTGAATACATCAAAACACAGAATCCTATTTTATTGTAGAAAAAGCCAAATTTACAATGTCATGATAAAACAAAAAAGTGTGAATTTCCCATTTTAAATAGGGAAATAGTACTTCACCAAAAAGCTTTTTTTTTTTTTTGAGAAACATCATTTCCTCTTTAAAAATTCTTTTATCTAAAATTTTTCTTAGATAGAATTTTTGGTTGATTTCCAGCCCAGTCAGCAAAAACACATTTAAGTGCAGATTTAACATTTGCATCGATTTCTGCATAATTGTGGTTTCCCACATACAATAAATTTACTGACATCAAAGAATCAAATAAACAATTTTCTTTGAGAAAATGCCATAATAAAAGTGGATAAAAATCATTGCTAACAAAATAAGGGCATACAGAAAAACTGGAAAACTTTTTATTAAATTTTAATTTATTCATAGCCAAAAGAGTTTCTTTCGAATATCGTTCATTCTCATTACTATAGAAAAATTCCACGCAATGAGGTAATCGTTCCAAAATTAAATTTAAGGTAACAGTTGAACAATTTGAATAAACAATATTTCCTCCATTTAACATAAAGTACTCGATCATTGAGTCAGAAGTAACAAGTTTGAATTCATCAAAGCTAATAATTATACGACCGATTGATAAATTTCTTATTGTACATGAGTACATTCTTGGAAAGACGAAACTACCATTTGGGCTAAACGCTAGCTGATCATAAAACCAAAATAATATTTTTTCATTAAGATTATATTCGGCATATTCCGCAAAAACCTGTCCTCGAAAACATTGACATTGATGAATTGGCAAAACAAATAATTTCTTGAAGAAGTATTTGCAACTTTGATATAATTTTAAAAGAATTAATGGTGATCGTTTTTGGTGAAGATTATACAAAATAAGATGGAACGGAAGAGAAAAATATTGATTACGAGGATTCTTGAAAGTATATGGAGCAGATTTGGAAAGAATTTTTACATACTTTCGGTTAATTTTATTCTTGTAAAAATCAAATCGGGACTTCCTCATTTACTTTGTTGAAGCAAAAAATAATGAAAATTAATTCTTTTTATTTTTACTACCAAAAAATTCAAAGATTTATTGGAAAATAAAAATATTGAGGTGCGTGCATATTTTATGAGAAAATCGCGTTAAGGAAGTACTTTATTGACCTTAAATTAAATCGAATTTCATTTAGTTATTACAAATAAAAATCAAAGCAAAAAAATGAGTAACAAATTCTGTGAATGAGGTGCTGCAAAATTTAATAATCTATCAAAATCAAGAAAAAGAAAAAATAAGGAAAATATGTTTTTGCCGAAAGCTTGAAAAGTAGCAATGGGTCAACTTGAGAATTCCATGAGTTCTCAATTTGACCCAAGGCAGTGAAAAAACTTTCACAATTTCATTGAAAACCCAACTCGAACTTTGGAAAAAACCATCGGCTTCACAAAAGGCCAAACAAATATGGTAATTTGTAAAACATTAATTAAAAATATAACCTAGCTGAAAATTTTTAACCAAAAATGTGTTTTCCCTTTGTGTTATTGGAATTCCCAGAAGTTTCGAAACACAATTATGTAAATTATTTTCATTACCATTAAAACTAAAAAGTTGACAGCCAAATCAAAACACGCCATTTTGTTTGAACAGCTTGTTATGTGAAGGTTACTTTATCCACAAGTTGTAATATGCAAATATGTAAATTAATAATAATTTATTGAATATTAAAATTCCTTTCTTCTTTATAATTAAACAAAAAATAGCTGATAAACTCTTCTTTAAAATAAAACATGCATGCAACAACATGATTTTAAAACAGAAATAAAAGAACAATGATCAAAAAAACATAATTTCAGCAAAATTAACCAAAACAATAACTTTTTATGATCTTCTTTTTCTTTTAAGACCTACAACCTCTTTAGTCATACGTGATGGAGGTTGGGCAAGAAAAATATTGAAAGCTTTCCGCCAGCAAGCAGTTCCATAAAGTTCAAGACTTTCTAAATCAGGAAAACTGCCATCAGCAACATCATTAACTTGGTCCAAAGTTTCATCCGTTGAGAAGGAATTATCAATTGATGCCAACATTGCTGATTTCCGCATCAAAACTTCATCTTCGGTACTCATAGAAAAGAGAACTTGCACAAATACACCAGCTTTATTCTGCAACAAGGTTTGAATTTTCGTTTTTACAGTATCCTGAAATAAGTAATTTTTACATAAAATGTTATAAAATATGCCCTAAATTTTGCATGCTGTTTGGTTTCTGAAAAGGTTTTATAAAAATAATGTATTTGAAAAAGATTTGCTTTAGGTCTTCTTCGTTTTATTACTTCTTTTTTATAAAATGTTTATATGCCCTTTTACTTATGCTCTTTTTCTCAAAGTTTTGCAAAAAATAATATTGTGGTATCAAAAAATGGAGAATTGTTAAATGATTAACAATCAATAAAAAAGGTGATAGTTATAGTTCTGATAAAAATGATAACTCATTAGGAAAAAACGAAAATTCCGTAATTTTTTCGGTCGAGTTTTGATCACATGCAAGTCATTATTCTAAACGGTGTCTAACAGATGTAGGATTTTTTTCTGTATTCAGTAGAACACATAAAAATACGCAAAAGAACATTAAATTACTAAAGAAAAACGTAAAGCCGCTTATTGCCAAGTGCATGTATCTATCAAATTCATACACTTGGCAATATAGGTATGAAACAGAATATAAAAAAGGTAAGTTAGTGTAAATCTAAAAAATTAAAATTGCAAGAATGAATAATTTAATTACTTTGAAGGGATTCTGGTCAAAACAAATAGTGTGACAAAGGTGACGATTGCATTTTTACGAATAACAAAATTTACAAAACGTCTCCGAATTTTAATGATCCGACAACTAAAAATATAGGCTGCAGTTTCATAATAAACGCCTTTTGTTATTTTGTTGTGATGTAAATTTGAGGTTCGAAAGATTCCATTCATGATTCTTTTTTTTTCAGTGATAAACAGAATATAGTTCATTTTATTTCACAAAACCAGGCAAAGCAAAAAATTTCTTTCAAAGTGAAGAGTGCTAAACCAAACAGCATGCAAAATGAATTCAAAGAACTTTTTGAAAATGTCTTTAAACATTTTACAATGTTTAAAGACATTTTGAAGTAAAGGTTCGTTAACTTACATCATTATTATTATTTTTCAACATTTTGTTATAAATTCTATTGAAATTATTTTCAACTCCAATAGCAACAACCGAATCCAAATATTGAACAAAGGTGAAGCCATTAATCAAGTCATCATTAACATCAGGAATGTTGTTGTAATCACTAGATTGGTCAATGGTCGGAATCCGAACATTACTACCATCCAAAATGACAAAAACAAAACAATTTTGAGCAGTTTCATGTTCAAATAAATCCCAAACAGTATTGTAAATATCTTCTGGAAAAGCACCTCCATTTGCAAGAAAATCTTGCAAAATATTTGAGAAATCTGAAAGAAATAAATTATAAATTAGGTTAGTAAAAAATTACTTGGACACAGAGACAAAGTTTTTGTTTAAAATGGGAAGTTTTCAAATACATTAATTTTTTATCTCCAAATTGTCAGAAATTTTAGTAAAAAAATTATATACTTTATCAGAATTCGTTTTCAACTCGCTTGATAAATTATCAAATGAAACAAGACTTTATAGACAATTAGCAATATACTAATACTAACATTTATTCAAAAGTTGTAAAAAAACCCCATGAAATGTGGCAAACGAAACAAATTTAAAAAACAACAAGATAAAAAAGTCAATTCAACGTTTTTTGGAAAGAATTTTTGGTTGATTGCCAGTCCAGTCAGCAAAAACATATTTTAGTGCAGATTTAACATTTGCATCGATTGCCGCAAAATTTGCATTTACCATAGACAGCATACTTACTGAAATCAAAGAATCAGGTAAACATTTCTCTTTAAGAAAATGCCATAATAAAAGTGGATGAAAATCACTGCTAACCAATACAAGTCTTAAAATAAACCGGGAAAATTTTTTATTAAATTTTAGTTTATTCATTGCCAAAAGAGTTTCCCTCAGATACAATTCGTTCTTATTCTTATATTCAAATTCCACACAATCAGGTAATAGTTCCAAAATAAAATCTAAGGTAACAGTTGAACCATTTGAATAAACTATGTTCTCTCCTGCCAACATAAAATTTTCAATCATCGAATCCAACGTAACAAGTTTAAATTCATCAAAGGTGAGAATGGAATATCCGATTGTTAATTTCTTTAATGAACATGAGTAAATTCTTTGAAAGACAAAGTTGCAATTTGTGAACAGAAACAGCTTATCATAAAACCAAAAACGTACTTTTATATTTAGGTCATATGCAGAATAAATATCAAATACTCGTTCTCTCGTGCAATTGCATTTCGGAATTGGCAAAACAAATAATTTCTTGAAGAAGTATTTGCAACTTTGATATAATTTTAACAGAATTAATGGTGATCGTTTTTGGTAAAGAATATACAAAATAAGATGGAACGGAAGAGAAAAAGATTGATTACGGGGATTCTTGAAAGTATATGGAGCAGGTTTGGAAACCATTTCTACATACCTTCTGTAAACTTGATTCTTGTAAATATCTAAACGCTTCTTCATTTTTGTATTTGATCCAAAAAATAACACAATTATTTTAAAAAATATGTCTACACAAAACTCAAGATCACAAATGCACAAAAAAAAGAGAAATAATTGATGTGTGCATATTTTATGAGAAAATAGCTTTAAGGAAGTACTTTATTGACCTTCATCTACCCATATTTCTTTTAGTTATTGGAAATAAAAATAAAATAAAAATAAAAATGTGAAAAACAAATTCACAGAAAATTAATCAAAATCCATAAAAACCGAAGAGAAGAAAAAACAACTGATTTTACTACTAAAATATGAAACGACGCATACAGTATGAATATTAACAAAGAATTTTTTTTCTTAATACAGGGTGTCTCAAGAAAAGATCCAGATTTGATTTCGTTGGCAAATTTTTGATTTTTCAGATTTTTAAAAACTGCTTACGAATTTAAGTTCAGAATCGGATAAGGTTTTGTTTGACATAAGTTTTTTTCGTTTCTGTGATATGAAAATTTTACAAGCTTACTGAAAGCGTTAATAATGATAAAAAACGGTAACAAAATGTTTTGGTTGCTATCAATGTAATAGTAACAATAAAAAACGGTTTTCAAATGTTTGAAGTTACTCTCGCTCTCTATAAGCGTACAAATTTGAATATCACGGAATCATAAAAAATTTATGTCAAACAAAACCTTATCCGATTCTGAACACAACTGCACAAACCGTTTTTGAATATCATTTAAAATAAAAATTTGCCAGCCTAATCAAATCTGGATCTTTTCTTGAGACACCCTGTACATATGTATTAGTTGAAACTAAAGATAATGAAAAGGAAAGTTAACATAAATTAGGACGTCTTCGAGAAAGTAGTAAAATACGGTGTGAACTTAATTTAATTGAAAATTTTCACGGAAAAAGAAACTTTCATATTTTTTTCATGATCCAAAAAATTTTATCAAGAACTTTGTCTCTGCGTCCAGTTTCTAAAAATTACCTTGATTAATTAAATTATACTTTGATAATGCATCGTTTTGATCAACCACAGCTTTTAACTTGTCTTTTTCAGCATTTAAAAATTAGAGAAAAAATTCAGAAAATAAAATTAAACAATTTCTGTTTTACTTAAATTTTCACTGCTTAGTAAAACAATGTATTTTTCACTTTTTTCTTTTTGGATATAATAAAAACTGTAATAAACTATAATTTTTTACTTGTGAACAGATCATTTTTACAGTTCTGGATGTATTAATTACACAAACATAAATTTGTTATAAGAAAAAAATTACTGAAAAAATAAATGTGGATAGAAGGATGAAAGGAAATCTGGTAAATTTGCATAAAAGAATAGTGTTTTTTGAATGCAAAAAATTTTGACAAAAATGAGGACATGTTCATAGTTTTTTTTGAAATTAAAGGGCGAGTCACACTTAGTACAAATTTTTTTCTTATGAAAGTTATTAAAAATTAGGGAAATGCATTGTTCTTTTTTCTTTCCCTTTTTTGACTGAAAAAAATCTTTTTGCATTCTCTTTTGGTGAATGAAAAACGAACAATGCATTTCCCTGATTTTCAATAACTTTCATAAGAAAAAAAGTTTTACTAAGTGAGACTCGCCCTTTAACTACTTTTTTTCTTTTAAAATACCTTTTTTAAATTTTATAAAAATGGAGTTTGAACTAAAATTTTTTTGCAGAAATGGAGAAATGGAGTCTGGGTTGAAATGAGATGTTTCTGAATTAATGTTTGTGGAGTTGAACAAAACAAGAAAAAAACCTGAAACTTTATGTTTTTTGTGATTGTGATACCAGTTAAAAGCATAATGCAGATTTAGCTTGTTTTCATTTCAAAATTTTACCAGCAAATTTACGGTAACTTTTCTGATATATTTGCCATTTACTTACTAATATATCCTTGTGTTTGAAATGAAAAAACTTGTTGACCAGGAACAAGAGGTTGAGGATTTGCTGCAGGCTGTTGAGGCTGCTGTGGATGTGGTTGTTGAACATTCGGTGGAGCTTGTGGTTGACCAGGTTGATTCGCATGATGTTGTTGAAGTTGTGGTGCTTGTGGTCGAGGATGTGCAGCACGTTGGTGAATTGGTGGTGGTGGTAATTGCTGAGCTTGTGCTGCACGTTGCCGAAGTTGAGGTGCTCTTGGTCGAGGTCCAGGTTGTGCTGCACGTTGACGAGGAAGTGGTGGTCGTGGTTGTACTCGTGGAGTATGCTGTTGACGTTGTTGCTGTAAATTCAAAGCAGGTCGAGGTGGATTTGATCCTTGTGGTTGATATGGAAGTGGTGGACTTGGAAAACGTAGATCTAAACAAAGAAAAATGCTAATCAGTATTTAATTAAAGGAGGACAGAAAAATTAAAACAGAAATTGCTGAAAAAAGATTAATAGTTTAGCAAAAATAATGGTAAATAAATTTTTATATTTTCAACAAACTTTAAAATTCCCTTTATTCAGCATTGTGCTGTCATGGATTGAAAATTAATATAATTATCCAAGTATATTTCAGCTTCTTTCTGTTGATAACTATACAGTGCCGTCAATGATATAATGTGTTCCCGCAATGTAGAAAGTCAAATGTTTAATAAATGAAAAGGAATAGTTTGTCGATTACTGTAAACCTGAAGGGGAATAACATGGTAAAAAACATTCCGTGTTCTTGATAGACACAAATGATAAAAAAGTTAGCTAATGCCATTGTCATTGGTAATTTTTAAGAAATGCTAAAAAGTTAAATTACTTATTTACAGAAAAATTTGAATAATCAAAAATTGTTTAATTTATTACACTTCTTTCAAAGGATTTCAGTGATTGGCGTTCAATGTTTGATGAAAATTCGTCCATCGAATTGTTGGGGCAAATGAATGAGGTGTCAAGACAGTAAGCAATCAGTTAATCTTCAAAACAATACAACAAATACAGTTATTGTAAATTATGTACAAGTTTGGGGAACAGCTAAATACATAGAATTTGTTGGTAAAAATAAGTATGCTCTGAAATATGATATTTTCGTCATCGATGACATTGAGTATCTTTTATTACAGGTTTTGCCTTTTTAAACAATCATTACGTAAAAATTTTTATTATTTTTAATGGATTTTTGCGTAATGTTTAAAAAATATGGAAAACCAATATTTGTATGAATAATTAGCTTACCATAACCTTGTTGAGGCGGGGTTGCAAAACTCGCCGGAAATTGATGTTGCTGTTGATCATACGGACCAGGTTGATAATACCCCCAATAAGGTGTATAATATTGAACTGGAGTTTGAGGATATTGTTGTTGTTGATATGGATCTGGTTGATAATACCCCCAATAAAGTGGATAATAATAATTTGAAATTTGTGGATATTCATCTTGATATTGAAGATATGGACCAGGTTGATGATATCCCCAATAAGGTGTATAATATTGAGGTGGAATTTCTGGATAATCCATATATTGATATGGATTAATGAGATGTTCAAGTTGTTGTGATGGCTGCGGAACGTATTCATATGGCTGCATAATTGCATGATGGAAATTTGCAGCAGAAGCATCATCATCATTATCCATGGCTGATTATTGATAAAACCTTTACCTGATAACAACCTAAACAAAAATTATTATTTGCCTTTCACGTAAAACCGCGAAAGAAATCCAAAAGTTCAATAGCGAGAAGGCAAAAATATAAAAACACAGATCAGATTGAAAAAAAGTGAAAAATGGGAGTTTCAATTCTGGATCAAAATAAAAAAAATGAAAAATAAAAGAAGGCAAGAAAGGAGAAAAATGAAAAAAAATGTAAAAAATTACAGGGTGTCCCAAAAAAAATGGCGGTGGACCTGCTATACAAAAACGATAATGATTAAATATCTAACTATATGTGGACTGGTATGACCCTTGGAGGAGTAATTTGTTACAGTAATTTCACCTCTTCATAACTTTCGCTTCGGGACCAACGGCGTTCACAAATTAAAAAATGACCGTTTTTTGGGTGTTTCGTAGGTACACTGCCCTAATTTTCTCAGAAGTGATTTTTAAAATCTGTTAATTGGATTTTTTAGACAACCGATGGAACTCGTCCGTAGGCTGTATTTTGAGCCTATAACTCTTTTCTCCGAACTACACCGAACTTTTTTCTGAACCCCTGCGCAAAATTTTTCATTTTTGACCAACTTTGACTTATTGGTGTAGTTCACAGAGAAGGAGTTTGGGGCTCATATTTGTTGCCAATAAACTTCAGCCACTTTGTGGTCGATTCCATACCAAAATATTGAAATCTGGAAAAATGACTTTTTTTCGATACTCCAAAAACTCCAAAAATGGCAGCTTGAAGTTGTATACTAATAAATTGCAAGTAACTGTATTTACACAAAAGTTTTTAAATGTTGTCTTTTGCTATAAATCAATAAAAATAGTCCAGAAAAATACTGTAAAGTACATTTTAAGCGTTTATTTCGAATTTGGATAATTTAGCATTGAATTAAATTTCGTTGTATACTACGTATACTTACTAACATACGAAAATTACGGCTGCTAAAGAAGTCATTTTTCCAGATTTCAATATTTTGGTACGGAATCGACCACAAACAAGCTAAAGTTTGTTGGCAACAAATATGAGCCCCAAACTCCTTCTCTGTGAACTACACCAATAAGTCAAAGTTGGTCAAAAATGAAAAATTTTGCGCAGGGGTTCAGAAAAAAGTTCGGTGTAGTTCGGAGAAAAGAGTTATAGGCTCAAAATACAGCCTACGGACGAGTTCCATCGGTTGTCTAAAAAATCCAATTAACAGATTTTAAAAATCACTTCTGAGAAAATTAGGGCAGTGTACCTACGAAACACCCAAAAAACGGTCATTTTTTAATTTGTGAACGCCGTTGGTCCCGAAGCGAAAGTTATGAAGAGGTGAAATTACTGTAACAAATTACTCCTCCAAGGGTCATACCAGTCCACATATAGTTAGATATTTAATCATTATCGTTTTTGTATAGCAGGTCCACCGCCATTTTTTTTGGGACACCCTGTAATAAAAAAAACAAAGTAAAAGATTTTAGAAAACTATTAATTAAAACTATCCGAAAAAATTAAATATTGTCCATTTTGTCCATACCGTTTAAACCACTAAATCAAAGAACAAAGAAGATTCCTGAATACGAGGGGGAACTCCAGGATTTGCAATGTTTTTTGTTATGTTTTTTTGTTTAAAATATTGTTAAAGTTTTTTATAAATGTACAGATTCAATCCTGCAATGGAAATTAGAAGTCAAATTATTGTTTATTTTTAAAAGCGATAGGTCTTGTTTTTTTATTAATAGTTATAAAGCCTACAAAAATATAAATTTTGTTTTTTTTTTTGTTGGTGATTGATAAAAACGTTTTTCTTTCAATTTTATTTTTATCATAGTTGAAGTAAAGTCACTTTTTTGAATTGAAATCGTTATCTTAATTATTGTTAAATTATACATCTCTATTCGTATTTCTATTGAATGTCTTGTCCCCTCATTTTTTATGCCGTCAATTAATTAAATCAAAATATCGCGCAAACGCATTTATTAATTATCGCAGCTAAAAAAACGCATCCAAAAAAATTTGCATGAATAAATGCGCATCAAAAAAGTAGCCTAGTTTTTACAATATTACCTAAATGTTTTGATTGTATCCTTAAAACCCTGGAGAACCCCCAAATTCCTCTATTTATAAACCATAAAAAGGGGCCGGGGAGCATCGCTCCCCGGCCCCTGGAAGCTATTGAACATCGAAAATGACAGACTTACCGAAAGAGATTTTCATCAAACAGATTTCGCTGTCTCGATGTCAATGACACGATTACGTAATTTTCACGTTTAATTTATCAGGCCCAGAAAAAAAGAGTGTGAGTATTAAGTCACGTGGAAAGCAGAGAAAAAAAGAGACCTGCTTTCTTTCACGTTTTTTCACGCAAAAAAACGTGAAAAACGTGAAAGACGTTTTTTCTTTTTTCAGTGAAAAGAAAGAAAAAGGAGCGACACTTGGCTCAAAAAAGATGTCGCAGGTTCGATTCCTGTCGTCGACTCCTTTTTTTTAATTTAGTCACCAAATGTTTTTAATCGTTTGTTTTTTAACAATACAAATTCAAATAAGTTTTTATTTTGAAAAAAAGCTACCGGCTCCAAAAATAACTGAATAAACAAAAATAATTTACAATAAAAGCATCAAAAGAAAATTTTAAATATCTTTGACGGAGCACGTCTGAATCAAAAAAAGGAAAAGGCGAATTTTTTCTTTTTCTAACGGCTCGCCCGTTTTTGGCCGACCGGTTGTCTCATTGTGAGTGCGTCCGGTTACAGCCCAAAATGAGTGAAAAAGGTTCGAACCCCGATGCGCGCATAAAAAATTATTTATTCAGATTTTAATAAAAAAAATGTTTGTTTATTAATTCCATTATAAGAAAAATTGTTAGATAAAAAAATTGCAAGGAAAAAAGAAAAAATAATTTTTCAACGTCTTCTTTTTTGGCAAATCTATCATCACAAAAAAAGCTTGGATCTCTTTCCTTTTTTTTAATTGCCGTCATTGCTGTTTCTGCTGCGGCTTATCATCAACATCATCAAATCTATTATTAACTAATAATTTATTTATTCAACGATGACGACGAAAGAAAAATTAATAACAACAACACCAATCATCACTGAAGCAAAGAAAGAAAAAGAAGAAGAAATTAATGCAAATGTTATTACTTCTGAAGAGATTAATAATAATGATCCGTCATTAAAGAATCTCAATCTTGAACTCCCTCAACGTCAATTCAATCTTGGACAACATTATCGTGAAACCCTTCAATTATTAGCTGTTATAAATTATGTCTTTATTTGGGTTCTTTTATCTATCATGTCTCTCTGGGTTCCATTTTATATTCTTTTTGCAACTCCAATTTGGTGGACAATGGTTCTTTATGCTGGCTGGTATATCTATGATTTTCGATCACCTGCAAGAGGTGCACGACCATCTGTGTGTTTTAAAACAGTCGAGAATGCCAAAAACAAAAACTCTAGACTTTTAAAAATCAATCTCCTTCTATTATTAATATTTTTGTACATTGCATAAAAATATATATACTTGTTTATGATTTAATTATTTACACAAAAAAATTAAATAAAAGAATAATTTTTTTGTAAAAAAATGCATTGAAAATTTCTTTTTTTTTGTCTAACAATTTTTGTTATAATGGGATTAATAAACAAATATTTTTTTTATTAAAATCTGAATAAATAATTTTTTATGCGCGCATCGGGGTTCGAACCTTTTTCACTCATTTTGGACTGAAGACGCGCGCACTCACAACTGCGACAAACAGGCACCCCAAAACGGGCGAGCCGTTAAAAAGCGCAAAAATTCGCCTTGATTCAGACGTGGGAGGAAATTAAAATTTCTGTATGCAAAAAATAAAAAATTGAGTATTTTTGCATTTTTTTATTGCTCAAAAATTTACATATTTCTTATTTTTACTTTTTTGTAACGTGATTTAGTTTGTAATTTATTTTGTGTTCTTGAATCTGGTCAAAATACCGTAAGAAAATAATATATTTGCGTAAAAAACAATAAATGAATGAAGAGAACGCACATTGTACAAAAAAATGTATTGAAAAAAATCCTTCCACTATTCGGGAATTATACCATATTTTCTGCTAGCATGTGTTTTTGGTAAAAAAAATATACTAAACTGTTCTTGATTTCTCATTCCTAAAATTTTATATTGCCGTTTTAATAACCTATTTAACTTTGATTTGCATATTACTGTATAACTATTCAATAATAATAAAAAAGTTTAAATTAAAAGATTTTTATTAATTTAATTATATTTCACAATTACAGTACACGGAAATATTACATTACAAAAATATGAATAAAAAATGAATAAAAACTAATCCAAAAAGAGAGATTTCATAAAGCTTGAATGAAGTTGGTTGATTAGATGCCGTCATTGCATGTGGTTGTGGAAGTTCATATGTTTGAGGAATCGGACGATGCTTTTCATTTTTTTGTTTTTGATAATCACAAACTTCATCAGAATTCTTATCAATATTATCATAAAATGGTTTAATAAGATCAGGATTAATTTCAATCTAAAAAATTACAATTATAGCTTGATGAAACAATTCGAAAAATGCTTACAAAATAATCAAATTTTAAATCCGTTGCATCACCTTTCGTTGAACTAACGATAATATTTTTTTCAGCATGAAAGAAATAACCATTATTTTCGGACAATTTCTTCTTCAAAAAATCATTCAATTCATTTTTGCATGCAATTTTAATATCTTCAATACATCCAATTCCACCTTTGACCAGCTTTCCATCTGATGAACACATGAATGAAATTCTTGAACCACATTGTTTTTGCGTGCTTGATCGTTCCTTGACACTTTGATCTGAAATCAATAATAAATATTTAGCAGAAACAACAAAATACTTAAATGA